>CAJFCP010000109.1:146832-166076 GCA_904066005.1 Synergus itoensis | reverse complement strand
TTAATGACGTCGATGGTTTGGTCGATGGTATAGAATGGCTTCACTTTCTTGAACTAGCTTGATGGGAATCAAAATCAAATCCATAGAAAGCTTACGGAGCATGATGCATCGGCCATCGGAAATTTAAAATATGATCGTATGAGCAGTCTGCCGCTACTGCATATATTTATTTTTATGTAACTCTAAATCCGCGACTTAAAAAGTACGTGTTGAAATCTTGAAATCGCCGACGGAGCAACGAACGTTTTAGCTTCGGACCAGCCCGATGCGAACAATTGTGTTACGTGGTCGTGGTGTGACATCCCGAGACAAACATTGCACGTAAGTAACAAACTTTTGTATTTCCTTATCAAGCCTTTAATAAGGAACGTGAAATAGCCTTTCTTTTACCAAAAACTCGGCTCAGGGAAACTCCCTTTTATGCCCAATCGTCAAGAAATGGCGGCTGCGGTCGTTTGACCGACAAAAAATTTTAACTTGTTCTTACTGCTAATTTTTCGTTCTTTTGCTGCTGCTTGGTGACGATGTTTTTGTCGAGTTTCATGGATTGACACAGCTTGGTGATTTCTTGATGTCAGTCTGACCATCGCATTTTCCTGCTTTCTCGATTCTAATTATAAAATTATTATGTGTGTCGTGATTCTATGTGTATATGAGCGCGTGTCAACCTTGTGTACGTGAGCTAGGTGATTATAGCTATGGATATACGGTTAACACTGGTTAAGTCTCAAATATCCACCAAACAGATTACAATTACGGTATTTACCTTATAAGTGCAGTGTTTACATTTTTCTCTTCACATATGTGACCTTAGTGTTCAACTTTAATGGAAAAACATCCATTTAAAGTATTTTTACCTACCCCCCTGCAATTACAGGTTTCCTGACTGGGAACAAAAGTTGTTACGGTTATCACTTATCAATAGCTGGGAGTCATCTATAGAGTAAAATTTATATTTTTTCTAGAAATCTTTCTTGTAACGAAAAAGTCCAACTATTGATACGTGTTCTTTCGGTTAAACCTTAAGTCTAATCGTTTCATAATGAAATGATTTTGAAAACTTTGCGCTGACCTTATTAACTTTTTCTTCTCCAAAACTATATTTTTTCAATATCAGATTTACTTGCTTATGAAATTTGTGTTGTTTCGAAGAAAGTCAATAATTTTATAAACATGTATATTGTGGTGTATTAATTTTTTGTAGCTTTATATTTCGATAAAAGATTTCTACAATTATTTTCATTTCATTTTCGAAATGAAATATATATATATATATATATATATATATATATATATATATATTTAATAACTAGATATTTTTTGCTCTGTAGCGTTATTCAATATTTAAGTAGAAATATGCATTCAGAGCGAAAAAATATTCTATCTGTTGAGTAAAATGTGGAAATTGAATTTCAAGGTTAAAACTTGGATCCAACACCCTTAAGGAGATAAGAATTTGTGTTTATAAAATTGATTATGTTTTTTTATCTCACATTACCTTAATTTTTGCGCGATAATGATTGTTGATTAAAGTGCTGTCCAAACAATGACTTTAGTTTTAATACAGTTATGAAAAGTACAAGATTTGAGAATCTTTATTAAAATTTGACAAAACGTGAAGATTTAAAACAAATATATAATTTTTGTTCCCCTTGGAAGGTCAATTCATAGATTAACCGTTCCAATGCTTTTTTATTAGTCTTTTATATCTTTATGATACTAGGAATATGTATGAATTCACTTAACTTTTCTTCATTTAGAAATTTAGAGTCTTTTAACTTAGACTTTACAATCTTTATATAAATACCTGGATTTTGAGAAAATCATATGGTTAAAGTTATCAAGTGTAGTGAATGTAAATGTTATCTTTTTTTTTCAAGCACAATGTAAACCAGTACACCCACTTCCGGCTACTTGTACAACGTAAGGGGTTATCCACAACTCATGTGATCGATTTTTCTTTATTGTCAGATTTCAATGAAATTTTCAAAAGTAATCATAAAAAAATCAAGAATGATTCTTGATAATTTCTTAATATATATATAAAAAAAAAAAAAAAAAAAAAAAAACAAGTTTTATCTTTGATTTCAGTAGGTGACATGCCCAGCAGTCGCGATCCTCAGCGTACAGAACGTAATGGAAGATTCAAATCCAGACGACGAGATAGTGCAAACAATGAAGTGAACCGCCACAGTTTCGAGGTTACTGACAAAAGGCACAGGAAACATGGAAAGAGTAAGAGTTCCAGTCGGAAAAAGAAGAAGAGATCGCGTGACAAGTCCCTGGAGAGTTCTACGAAAGTAGCGTCTTCATTAAAACCTTTGGTAGAGTATTCGGACGTGAGCAGTGAAGATCTATCTGAACCAGAGGCCGGAGAAATCCAATCAGAGGACAGTAGAGGTAACAGTTATACCGACGGCGAGATTCCTGATCCGTTGTTGCAGAGGCGTTACTATGGGGGAGGAAGTCCTGCTCGAAACCTTGGGACATCACCAGTCAGTCTTTCACCCACTCCTCCAATGCAACATAGACACCCAGGCAGACACTATTCACTTAGTGAAGAACAGCAACAAGTTATGCACAGAAAGTCGCCAGAATTTGTTGATGACGCTAGAAGATTTAAAAGGAAGGAAAAGAAACACAAACGTGATAAGAAGAAGAAAAAGAGTTTGAGTCCTTGTCCCAGTACAGGTAAGAAAAAGAAGAGAAAATCTAAGCGACACTCGCCGAGTGTCAGTCCTTCCCGAATCATTGAAGACACCCATTCTCTCACCCCTGATCATGATAAGACAGTTGAGAACTGGCCAAAGTCGCCACCCTTACCTTTAAAGGATGATACTTCTCCAATATCACCTCCAACACCTCAGGACAATCGAGTCCTGAGTGATATGGAAATTGACACACCTGAGCGAGATGTTCGTAATGTTACTTTATCCCCTACAGCCCCACTTTCACCACACACTCCTTTGTTACCTCCAAGACAGTTATCGCCAGAGTGTAATAAAGTAAACCATGGAATGAAACACAGTCCCGAGAGACAAAAACACAGTCCGATAGGACACATGCGGCGAAATAGCATCAGTCCGAGCCATGGCTCCACTCGCAAACGCCCCCATAGCCCTAGTCCAATGCCCAGAAGAAGAGATCACAGTCCACCGAGAAGAAGAGATTTCAGTCCGAGTCCGATGCCCAGGATGAGGCATAGTCCGAGTCCGTCGGCTCTCAGGCGAAGGGAATTTAGTCCTAGCCCTGGAAGACACAGGCGTAGAGAAATGCCTGGTGGATCTCCTTCTAGCAAACGCAGACGCAGAGAGGAAACGGATCGCAGACACAAACATCATGATAAGGAGAGGAGGGAGAAGAGAAAGTCTGGATCGATCAGGAGTCCAATGAGCAATAGAATGCCAATGGCTCTCTCTCGATCCCGTTCAAGAAGTCCTAGACCTTGGAGAAAGGGTCAATCTCGTTCTAGGTCGCGGTCTCGCAGAAGAAGTCGAACTCCAAAGAAGTCTCGTTCCCCAAGTAAGAGTCACAAATCTGCCAGAAAGCACAAATCCAAGAGCCCTAGACCCTCGAGAATACCTTCTCATTCACCTCATCGCGCGAGAGCCAGAAGTCCATCGAGCATTACTGCGAAGAATCTCCGAGTACAAGCCAAGATCAGTGAAACAAGTCTCTTCGCGGAGTTGGTGAAGAACAGGAATATGAGGGAGTTGGCTATGAAAAAACTACAAGCGGCCAACGAGAAGGCTAATAATCAAGATGAAGTGCAGATCATCGAGGGAACTGATGAGAAGGACGGAAGCAATGCGTCCTCAGAGAATAAAACTTTCAATGAGAGCGAGAAAGACAAAACTTTGAGCGCCATAAAAAGTGCTCAATCTGGAGATACTTCAGACCCGGCAGCAACGACGGTCACGATTGAGGACGGCAACCCAGTGATAGCAACAACTCCACCTTTACCTGTTGCTCAAGATGCTCCAACACTAATTGCGACGACCCCGCCCATCCCAGCGGCTGTATATAATTCTCCAGCTCTAGTTGCCGGAACCAATGGTCAAGTAGCAGTTGCCAACAATGTTCATTTTACACCTAGTGTCCCGCCAACAGCACCAGCACCACCACCTCTACCACCATCCGAGTCTGCTACAGTTCCAACTCAAGTACCTGCCTTAGTGCCTATTCCTGTACCAGCTCCTGCGCCTGTTCCATTGCATACTCCGGTTCCAACTCCCTCTCCTATTGCCGTTCTCCCTAATTTGTCCGTTCCACCACCTCCTTTGCCCACTCCAGTTCCTGCGCCAAATTCAGCGATGGCCAAGTTTAATACCCCGAATAATTTGGTCCCGATAAAGTCAGTGGATCCGCCAAAACCTCCGATTGTCGCATTTAAGACAAAGAGTTTGTCGAAACTGCCGCTACCTCCAGGGATCAATCAGAACGATTTAGAGAGCATCGACTCTCCACCTAGTCGATCTCCAAGTCCACCACCAAGAAGCTCTGCGAAGTTTTCGCATACACCTGCGAAACCTTTGGCGAGGAAGAGCATCAAGGACTTGCCCATGCCTCCAGTGGTACCTGGTTCAGAGGATTTGAGCGGAGAAGATGATCCGAACGCGACACCACCAACAAACAGATTAGGAAGAGTACCTACAAAGCAAAGGTTAAAACGACCCAAGATTCTGAAACGTCGTGGTTCGCGAAATCTTATACCCATGTATACGAAAGAAGAGGAAGGAAAAGGTTCGGATGTTTTCGACCTGATCACTCAAATAGGAGAAGGTACTTACGGTCAAGTGTACAAAGCTTGGGACAAACGTGCTAACGTTGTTGTTGCTCTTAAGAAAGTACGCTTGGAAAATGAAAAAGAAGGATTCCCAATTACGGCTGTGCGAGAAATAAAAATTCTCAGACAACTCAATCATAAGAACATAGTAAATTTGAGAGAAATTGTCACCAATAAAAAGAAACCTGAAGATTTTCGAAAGGTATGATAATCACATTAAATTATTTCAACTTAGAAATCTGAGACCTTATTTTGAAATATTTTAAATCAAACATTAATTTGTTACAGGACAAGGATAAGGGTTCATTCTATTTGGTCTTTGAGTACATGGATCACGATCTTATGGGTTTATTAGAATCTGGAATGGGAGATTTTAACTCCGAAACCAATGCTAGCATCATGAAGCAATTACTGGAGGGTTTAAACTATTGCCATGGCAAAAACTTCCTTCACCGAGATATCAAGTGTTCTAATATTCTTATGAACAATAGGTAATTGTTCACCTGACTCGAGTAGATAAAATGGGCTTAATTCTTTCTCGAATATTATATTTCATTCATTTCGCAGAGGTGAAGTCAAATTGGCTGATTTCGGACTCGCCAGGCTCTACAATGCGGAAGATAGACAGCGACCCTATACAAACAAAGTTATTACTTTGTGGTATCGACCTCCAGAATTACTTCTTGGTGAAGAACGGTACGGTCCTGCTATCGACGTATGGAGTTGCGGATGCATTCTCGGAGAATTGTTCTTAAAGAAACCGCTGTTTCAGGTAAATGGGAAAATATTCCAAATCTATATTTATCTTGAAAGAAGACTTTTGGTTCATTAACACTATTTATTAAATGTGTTTCTTTGTCCAGGCACACGTCGAAATGATGCAACTAGAAATGATTTCTCGAATCTGCGGGACACCGACTCCCGCGGTTTGGCCTTCTGTGATAAAACTGCCTCTCTGGAACATGCTCAAGCCAAAAAAATCTCACAGACGGTGCATCAGGGAGGAATTTTCCTTCATGCCGGGACCCGCTCTCGATCTTCTTGACAAGATGCTCGAATTGGATCCCGAGAAAAGAATCACAGCCGCTGATGCACTAAAAAGTACTTGGCTCAAGGATGTGCACCCTGAACAGTAAGTCCACATTTATTGAGAACTGCTTCTTGGAATTTATAATTTAAATTTAAGACTCGAAATTCTCACCAACAATTCTTAACACTTGAATTTACATTTTAGAATACCGGCACCCAAACTTCCAAAAGACCAGGATTGCCACGAGCTATGGAGCAAAAAGCGTAGAAGACTTTTGCGAGAACTAGAGATTTCGGCGGGAAAGGGCCCTCTTCCACCTGTTCCAAATGAAGGAGGCCCTCATAGAAATAATGAGGATCCGTCAGACTTCGGGGGGTGAGTAGTAGTAGAACAAAGTCTGCGTGATTTTTTATAGTCGTATCGAAATCGCTTGCATCTACAGGTAGCTATTGACCATGGACATAGTACATGACATATAATTATGACATATATTGACATATTGACCATTCTATTCCTATGTCCATGCTATTGACACACTGTAGCTGAGCTTGGCATTTACTATTTTTTATTCTTAATCCTTGTTACCCAAGGACAAGTTTGAAAAGTCTCAGCGAAAGAAATTAGTTTTCGTAACTCATTTGCGAACCGACAATCCAAAATATTTTAAAAGAATTTAGAGAATTACCGAAATCACCACAGAGAAAAATACATTGGTTTATTAAAAATCCTTATAAAATAGAACCGCAATAATGCTAATTAAAACATTTTAGTTTTAATGTTTATATTATTTTATGTATTTATGAATTTCTCGATTAAATCCTAATTTTAACCGGGTGGGTAGATTTGATTTGGTATACTTTTGAAGTTATTAAAGCCTAGTTAATAAAACTGAATCAGTTTCGTTCACTTATTATGTCACTGGTACTTTTCTCTGTGTGAGTCGTCGCATCTTAAAAAGTGTTCAAGTTGTGGCGATATAAATTTTTACTAAACTGGCAATACTTACTATGCAGAGAAAATTGATTACGTCACAGCTATTGCAGAAATAAATACACATTTCAGATATCGTTTTTGCACAAAAGCTTTTTTGTTAACATGTTGATTGAAATTGATTGTGTCTTTTAAATGATGTACTCAAGTAAACTTCCACTTATAAATTTGAAGTATATTTTCTTACATTTCGGGCGCTGAATACATATAGTCAGAAGTTGAATCATGTTAAGCCTGTATAGTGCACTGTTGTATGGATATAAAGTTATACACAGATGTATAATATTTTATAAGAAAATTTAGCGTGTATGAATGAATGTATATAAGATAGAGCGATATTCATTGGCGATTATAGTTCAGATTGAATTATAGAAATCCAGTGAGTTCTTGGAAGACTAAAGATTTATAAGGAATAATTGAAACGTCGAGGAATTCTTGTGATAAAGGAACAGCGTTGGATTGGAAGACCAAGAGCGTAAATGGCATAAACTACAAAACTTCACCAATGACCAACATTATTTATACAACTGTAAACTGTGTAGATTAATTAATTAATATTTGACTGTTTATGTTTAGTTACTGCATAGTGCGATTTTCCAATTTCTAAACTGCTCTGTGCAGTTTCTTAACTGTTGTAGATAGTGATCCCGCGGTCTCGATTTAAGAATACCAAATATAAATTTTTGTGTATAATAAAAATTAGACTTGTTATTATAGAGGTTTAAAAGGCGTTATGTTTTGTATTCTTAAAACGAGGCTAGAGTTTGATTTAAAATAGTTGTGCACATATTTACATATAGAATATATGTTACTACAAATCTAGAATAATAATTATAATCTGTTGTAATATACTTATTAGATGTTTTCAAACATCTAGACATGATTTCTTCTGGACAATGAATGAACATATTATGTCAAAACGGTTTTGTTTCTGTTGACCCTTTTAACGATACTTATTATATTAAGGTAATAAGGAAACTAAGTTATTATTATTATATTGTAGAACAGAAAAAGAATACAATATTTAGTTCATATTCGTAATTTCCTGAATGTCTAAATTAAAGACATTTTGATTTTCTTATTCCACATTTATTATGTACTCTTTCATTTTTGCAAAGGCAACCTTTTTTTAAAATATTAATTTTATTACTTGAATAGAATTATTTGAATTTAAGTTGAGCTTTATTTCGGTTTACTTAAAATTCTATTCTAAGAATAGAATATATACTAGTGAACGTAATATAGAAAAAAAATTTTGATATACATATATCAGTCACTATAATTTATAATTCGAATTATTATTATAGACATAAAGATAAAAAGACTTTTAATTCTTTTTTTTTAGAATTAATAGTGTGTATACTGTATATCTGCTTACCAATTCGGTATTTATAGCGATACAATATCGTTATAAAAATATCTCGAAAATAAATTGACATGGGTAGCGTTTCAGAAGTTTAGCAAAATTTTGAACTCTTTTCAGTTTAGATTCTATTAAACTTGTTTTTGTTCTGTAAATGTGGATTTTGCTAAAACTGAAATGTCTTTAAAATAAAATAATTGTAAAATAGTTTCATAGTTTTACGGCCACAATACTATAATCGTAATAAAAGCGATCTTTAAATAATTAGACTGTAATCGGCTAATATTCAATCCAATTATGTTTCAGGCGATAAAATTTAATGGCCGATTGATACAAAGGAAAATTTTGTAACTCTTTTAAAGATCTACGTAGGTAAAGAATTCTTTTAAATAATATATTGCGTTCGGGGTGTCCCGTTAAGCTTAAAACATGATGGTGTTCAAATCATAACAAAATGCGTGCTTGCTTTCAACTAAACCAATTAAATCAGATTTTCATTACCGCCCTTCCTTCGTGTCATTCAATCACTCTAGAATATAAAATTACTTTTCAATAGAGGTTTCATTTTTTAATATTTCATCGATGTAAAATTAATTCTTTATTTGTCAAGGTGACTTTAGAGGCGAAAGCAGTAACTATTTGTTATCAAGCATGAAAGAATGTTCATTATTTGCATGATAGTGATTATAGTGTCACAAATTACTGTTATTTACAGTTTTACATTGCGATTTAACACAAATATTTTGAATAACTAATTAAGACATAATCTAGAGACAGAAAATGGTGATTCTTAAGTCCTAAAATAAAGTCAGAGAATATTTTTGAGATGTAAAATATGAAAGTCAAATATAATAAAGCTACTCATCCACGCTCTTCATTTTACTGCACATTCAGAAAGCTTTTTGCTTGAAGGAAAAGGGGATTTCATAAAAAAAAAAAAAAAAAAAAAAAAATATGGCCCTTATTACGTTTTCCAATACAGTAAAATCATTCTATTATATGTATTAAAATTCTGAATAAGGAATCATTATCACCCATTAAGGGCATGTGATAATTTACCATAAGAGCAATTTAGTTTACCCAATTATACATCCATAATAATAAATATTTTTAGCTAATAAGAGTCAATAAACCTTCGTCTACATGAGAGGAAGGTTTATTGACTCTCATTAGCTAAAAATATTTATTATTATGAATGTATAATTGAGTAAACTAAATTGCTCTTATGGTAAAATATCTCATGCCCTTAAGAGTGTTGGACCCATGGGCTAACTTCAAAATCTTATCTCTTTATTTTATTCAATAAATATTATAATGAGTTTAATATTAATCAATTAATCAATAAATATTATTATGAGTTGTACTCACTTTTAAAATATAAATCTGCGTACAGAGCGAAACATTTTTCTAGTTAAAAATTAAACAGTGCTACAGAACGAAAAAATTCTAATTTTAATATTCGCTAAGTAAAATAAAGAAATTGAATTTTTAGCTTAAAACTTGGATTCAACGCCTTTAATGAAAATTTCAATGACATTAACATGCTTGCGATTGAGTAAAAAGTTTATCCTTAAATGATCACCCTTTTGGACGATTCGCAGCATATTGCTTATTTCAAAAATTACTTTGTTGTAGATCGTCCAAAAGACTGAAAATGGAGTCCGGTTACAATTCACATACTAGACTCAGCGAAGCTCATTTTGGCGGAGATGCTTTATTCAATCAAGAAATTCCGTATGGTTCCTCTCCATCGGGGTATTACTACAATAGTACTCCGCCTATCAAACCTCGATCTAGTATGAAAGCGGATGCTTCTCACTTTCTGGAATGTAACGCCGAAGACAGCCTCGCTCGCAAACTCAATTTTATGACGAATTCACTGAGTCAAGGGAAACCAATTATCGTTGAAGATCTCATGTCTCTGCGGACAGATAACGAGGTAATTTATTTTACTGCCTTATTTAATTAAAAAATTTTTTAATTTCACGAATTGTGCTTTATGTTTGCATATTTTATGTTTTAGACAGATCCAAAGGTGGTGCAACTCCTAGGCGAACTTCACACAGAGCTTCGTTTAGCTGCAAATACCAGACCAAGTGGACAACTCGAGTCTCATCTGCCAGTATTGAATCCACCAGCGATAGGTAAGTGAGGTTCGGTACTCGTGAGTAGAGCCCGGATCTTCAAGATCTACAATTTTCGAATTTTTTTCCTTTGGGAAATATACGGAATGTTTCTTTTCAGAAAATAAGATTCATCAAATCAAAACTCTGCTATAATATTTATGGGAATAAATTTGTTGTAACTTAGTTACAGTCCTGCGACCAATTGTGCTATAGTTATATTGTTCTATATTTATAATTTTGAAATAGAGTCTAATTTCGAAGGTCTTAGAATTAAACTTCATAATTAGAAGGCAATGTGATTTTACAATATTGAACATTTGAAATTATAATTTCTGAGTTCTAAATGTTTCAATTCCGCCATGACCCTAATGAAAATAATATTCAAGAAGCTGGAAACACACTTTTCTTTCCACATAGATTAAAGTCACGGGAAAAATCTGGGCTCTATTTGTGCCTTTGAAGTTCGGATCTGTATTCAATGTGTAATGAATTTGTAGATTCGTACTTTTCAGCTACGACTTCAGGTCAAAAGGGACATTTCGATGCACATGCGGTTTACGCAGGTGACGATGCAGTGAGTGCTGGAAGGTGGTCGCAATTGGCAACAGCCGGGGTGCGATCTGCGTTATCAGCGTTAATGTCACGCTTTGGGTTGGACACCTACAACCCTTCCAATGCCACCGTTCGACCGCAAGGTAAACCGGTCGCCAGCCTGACAAATAATCTCCCCTCAACATCCTCACAGTCTGCATTCGGTTCTTAAAGTCTTGTATATAAAAATAATCGCAAACGTCGAACTGTACGCCCTGTACAAAAACACATAAACGAGCAATCGATTAATTATTTTCTAATTAGAAATATGAAATCGTAGAGTTTTTTGGTGGGCTTTTAATTAGTCAGCAAAAAAGGGATCGAGGTTTGTTGCGCGTAGCTACAAATGTTTAATTTTATAAAAAAGTATAGATAGTCTCCACAAAAAGTTTCTTTCAAGTCGCAGTTTTGCTTACTTTGCGGACTTTTAAATTCGCGGTTAAGCATGCACTGTAAAAAAAGTTGATGTAATTTCACTCCGTCTCAGGTGGTAAAAAGATTCGACGACGTAAATATACGTCGTCGAATAATTTCCAACACTGGATGTAGTGATTCTACAGCGGATTGTAAATAAACCAACCTAGGTGTCATTTCACATTGTTCGTTGAAGTGAAATCTATAAACTACATTGCTAATAAGTAATTGTTTACCATAAATTTATTACGTTATTCGTTGTGGTTTAAAACACGCTGTAAGAAAAATTACATGTCATTGTAAATATCGTCCCAGCTTTTTTACAGTGTGAACTGTCTGTGATACTGCGGAATTAAAAAGTCGTCGCTAATATAATTCTGACAATGGTCGATTGACTCGGTACAATTACTAAATGACGATATACGAGTATAATTCTCCGTTCATCAATCTTTGATAGGAGATTTACTTGTGACAAGAATCGCGGGTAAACTTAAAATATTTCCTTTTTTTTTTTGCTGTTATACAGTCAAAGTTCGGGAGAACATTGTGATGAATTAGTCGACGATGATTGTATATGGAAGCAAGAATGGTTGATTAATCAAGATACCCGTGCCGAGTGAAACTCGATGCATTTTAAAATTTAATTTAATTCTTAAGCGTTCTATTTAAGATTTTATTACATATATGCTGTGGATATATTTATGGGATGTAGTATGTACATAATATTAAGGTAATTATGCTAATAAAGGAGCAGACCTCAAAAATCTTAGGCTTTTCCTAGTACATAGGGTAAATGTTTCCGAGGTCGCGATGTACATTCTCTATAAACATCGTCATATTCTTACAAATGGGAAACTCGAATGGCTTTAACAGACTTTATTAGATATATCTTTCTTGAATATAATTAGAAATAATTATTTATATTAATATTTCGTTTTATGTTATTCTAAAAAAAGCAACTCTCAAATTTTCTTTTGTTTTTTTTTTCATTTGTGTAGGTATGTATATGGGTAAGAGATCGAGTACCACATGAAAAGAAAAGGTCACAAGAAAAAGCTAACAAATTGTAGCAGTGTTAAAATGACGTAGATTTGAAATAATTTTTGCTGAAGTTCTTATTTTTTAAAACAATTTTGGAGAGCACAGACTTTTCGTTGCAATTTGTTAAACTTTTTGAATATTATTTTTCCCAATTATTGTGAAAGTAGATTACATACATGGATAATTTCGGCCATGTGTATAAATATTTATTCTTTATTTTATCCGTTTTATCATTGTCAACAATATTTAGCTTAATGGCTTACACTAGTTTTATTTTATTTAAAAATAAGAAACAATGTAAATGCCTAATGTGAATAAGATCTTGATATTTGAGAATTATTTATAAGTTATTTATTTTATTTTTATTAATATTTACTGACACGTTATAAAAATTCGAGTTCGAAAAATAAATTTGTGAATAAAAGTAAAATCTATTGTTGAGTTTGAAATTGAAGAGTAGAAAAATATCTAATTTTGTTTTATAGACTATAGATAAACAATTTTATGCAGTTTTTCGTCAAAGTTTCAAATAATTCTTAAAATATTAATCCAGCAATGATTACTGGAAATTCTCTAGGCATTGAAGAAATGCGAATTGCGAACCATAAATTAATGTAATAATATTTGCCCTTTGAATGCAATATGAAAATGAAATAATATAATTTTTGAGGTTAGAGCTTGAATCCTTTTCTTTTTTAAAAAGAGGGTTAAGAAATTTATTTATGTAACAGTTGGAAACATAAAAAGCTTTTCAAATGCAGTAAAGAGAAAGCAAAGTCCTTCTTGTTTCCTGATTACATTAAAGTGCACGAAGAAATTCATAATCATATTTTTCTAGAGATTGAATGCATCTATGGACTGTTTAACAACATATGAATCAACAAATATGATAAATATCTATACCTTGTCTTTAAAAATCATTAAAATATTCAATAAATCACCTGCCCAGGCACTATTTATATTTTATTTCAATAAATAACCCGATAATGATTCGTTTCAGATTGATGACACATCGATCGGTTATTGTGTTGCATGTAAGGAAGGTTAGAACGAACACGTGTCAATCAGTGCTGACAACATACGAGGAAGCAGTTGGCAACATTGCTGTGAAGAGACACTCACACGCATGTGCAGTACGAGATGTCAAAAATAAAATAAAATGGTGGATGTGGATGCAACATCGAAGATGCATGCTATGGTTTTGGATTTTAATTGTTGTATACTTTTTTTACTTGGTATTCGGTCTTAAAACAGTCTAAAAACGTGCCTTAGAGGTTTATCTGACGGTTTATGATTCAACACGCTGTTCTATGTATCAATAATAAAAGGACGAAAAGTTTCTTTTTCACACTTTTATCCACTTGTTCGAGAAAAACCGTTTGATTCAAAAGTTAAAGATATAAACCTAAAATCTTCGTTTAACGAAATTGAGATGATTGAAGAGGGTGACCAAGGTGTCTTTTGGTGCGATGATTTCGAGAGGCCTGATTTAACCCAGAAGATGAAGAAATTCGACGAGATGCTGAATTTATTGAGAAGACAATTCAAAAGTAAGTACTTGCAATTTTCTTATACATATAGTGTCAAGGACAGATTTGATTATATCAGAATATGTCTTTCTTTATAAACATCAACAATTCCTTACACTCTAAATACGGTTGCAGTATTATCATCATTTTTAAATTCAACAAACTAATCTTTTTTCTGTAATAATTACAATTGATCGAGAAGCTCAATGTCTCAGGCTGTTAATGACAAGTTCGGATTCATAATATGGGAAATTGGGAAAAATCCCTGTAGGCCGGTACCTATAATGAAAAAAAAAAAAAAAAACTAAGGAAAATTTGGAAGTAATTTAAAAAATTTAATTTGAACATACAAAAACGATTAATAATCATGTTTCTATTTTTATGCCGTTTTCAAAATATGTTTTGAGGGTCTATTACCAGTTTTATTCAACAAGGAGGGAGGGGAGTGGGTCAGTCTAGTATATTTTTCCCGAGTCACTTCTCGATCCCAACCCAACCATAAATGGCAGGTATAAACTGATTTTCTTCATAGCATTGTGGTCAAAAAGGTCAAATACCTGCGAAAATATTTATTACTCATCCTCAATTGGGATTTGGATATTAATGATTTATAGGAGGGAATAAAATGTAACTTCTTTTATAATTTAATAAACTTTGTAATATAAAGTTTATTGAATCTTTTTCACTAATAATGTTGAAAATAAAATGGATTACCTTTTTTCATGTTGCAGAACTGCTAAAGGAAAATAAAAAGCTGAAGGATACTATAGATACGAATCTACCTAAGAATGATTCTGAAACTTCCATAAAACCAAGTGTAAGCAAATGGTCAGTTGATGAATTTTAAAAATTGTAATTTAACCATATATGTATTCGTATTTTAAAAAGGTTTCACAGTACAATTTCATTGCAATAGAAATGAAATGTTAACTTAAAGTTTGAGATTGCAATGACATTAATCGATCATGTTATATGTTTCAGGCAACAGGCTGCCTCGGAATTAGTTTCAAAAAGTAAAAAAGTTAATGATGATATCCCTAAGCAAGAAAAAATCAATTTGCCAGTCGAAATATCGATTAGTGATCCTCGAACGCCTATCAAAAGTAATCAGATTTCCACAGAGAGTGAAATTCCAGAAATACTTTCTCTTGAGTTCGATTCTGAATCAGAGAAGAGCTTAATGGAACAGTTTGAACGATCAAAATCATCTTCCAATAGTAGTGAACAATTGCAAAAAAGTCCAGTACTAAATAATAAACGGCCTAGACAAAAAAAGAGTCAATCACCAAGGTTAGATTTAGTTAACGACGAAAGTTATCCACACAGTGCCAAGAAAGGTTTGAAAAAAATAAAAAAAGAATCAACTACAGAGATTCAGAGACCTATGTATGAAGAAGTAAAACCTTTGGATACCACTAAATCTCTTTTTACTTCTTTTAAAGGAAAAGAAGATCCAACATTCATTTCCCCACAGAAAAAACCTTGTTCAAAATTAGGCATCACAAAACTGTACAATGTAAATACAATCTCAAACAGCGGATTAAAATTAAAGCAAACTAAACTTGTATTTAAAACTGAAGAAGAGACTACAGACATAAGTAATGAGATAAATTTTAGCGATCAAACTATGAATGGTACTTGTGATTCAATTTTTGATTTAAGTTTATTTAATAAAGACTCCAATATTGAAAATATGGATATCATAATGGAAGATCAATTTTCTAAGAGAAAATGTTCCCCTAACACTGAGAAAAACACGACTTTGTCCAAAAATCTGCCGGCTTTGGATGCAGATGATTTCGTGGAAAGCAGCCCGAATATATTGAACTGTACAAGGAAAATTAAGAAACAGAAGTTGAAGAAACAAGTTGACACATTTAAGGAATGTTCGAAAATTTTTGAAACACCACAAAGAGGCCAATCGGTATATAAAATTCTAAATTCAAGAGCAGACACCACTTTCTTTGCTCCTGAGGCTTGTTCTACTCAAATTGATTTCAATTCCGATACCGATACACATTTCAACTTCAATACAAAAAATATCTCAGAAAAATCCTCTCCTGAAAAGACGAAAAAAATTGTTCTTGCCGATGTCTCGAACACTTCTCCTCAAAAACCATCATCTGATAATCATCAAGAAATTTTCGCTCCTGTTAACGAAACCATGTTAGACGATGAAACTTTCTTTTCTCCCGGAGAACGTCAAATGAACGCTGCCGATATAAAAAGTTTCGCAAAGCCGAGTACCTCTGTACAGAAAAAGGAGCCATTCCCAAAAGTGAAACGAACTCTCATGACTAGTTTTGATCGGTGAGTAGAGTTTTGTTTCAAAAGTGTTGAAAATATAAAATTAATTTAGATTCGATTGATCTAAAAATAAAATTAAAAAAAAAAATGAAGTATTTCAATATGTGTAATAGAATAAAATTTTTGTTTAGGGTTCCTGAGTCGAAAAAGCCGGGTCCTGATTTCGTTCATGCACTCCCACCTGTAAGAAAAAAAAGCGAAAGAATGGAGCTAGCTGGTTGGTCTTGTTGGGACTGCAAGAAGGTAATTGAATTTGACATAGAACTACATTTCTATTTTTCGTGTAATGTAACGTTTGTAAAATTTGCTTGTCTTTTGAAGTCGTAAAAATATTTTTACAATTAATTAATGTTATATTTCATTACAGTATTACGATAACTTGCAACTTTCCAAAGAAGAACTTAAAGAATGTATGGATTATTGTTCTCGGCACAAAGCTAAACATGATCCAGAATATCACACTCAACCAGGTATGATATTTTCTATTTAAAGATATTTTAAAGATTAAATTCAGCATTTGAAAAAACTATCCAATAATGTTTCAGGTTTCTGGAATCCAGTATTTACCAGTTCTTATGACTGCACACTAGCTGAATTAGAACGTAGGAGTTAACTTTTCGGAAAATTGAAATATTGTGATAATTGACTGCCATATGAAATAATATAGTAAATATTATTTATACTAATTTAATTTTAGGACTTTTCAAGCTGCATTTTACTATTCGTCCTTTGTACATAAAAATGCTCAAAATGTCGCTAGAACGATAAGAAAAGTCGTATTCTATTGTATAATAATATAAATTGTACCTGTTTAAAAAGGGTAAAATATATTTTGGTACTCCAAAATATTATTTGTTATTTGAAAACCTTTCAAATTCATAAAAGAGAATGTTTTTAAGCAGAAGGGGACAGAGTACTGAAAAATTGACACATTGAACATAGATTGATTTATTCTGTTACAACATATATTATTATGCTCCTCAATAACATAGCGTATATTATCTTTTATATAGATACATAGTACTTCTGGTTTACACAAAAATATAGAATCTATTTTGTAAGTCGATGCTAAAAGAGGCTAAGCAAACATATTCGGTAGATAAGCCAAATTTATTATTTGGTAAAGATTGTATTTTAAGGTACACCGTTTGATATCAATCGGAATCATCTTATCCGACTCTAAACTTCTGACAGAAATATCGAAGCCAGTGTGTATAAATATAAATACATTTCGATCAATGTAACACTTTAAAAATGCAAAAGTGAAAAACAGGGAGTTCTTCACTTTCAATCCATCATTCGTATAAGACAAAGCTAAATACTTTAAATAATGTAT
The DNA here is from genome assembly GCA_904066005.1 of Synergus itoensis. Classification (NCBI taxonomy): domain Eukaryota; kingdom Metazoa; phylum Arthropoda; class Insecta; order Hymenoptera; family Cynipidae; genus Synergus; species Synergus itoensis. The sequence continues at coordinate 148,563 of CAJFCP010000109.1, read as the reverse complement.
TTTTTCTTCCTGTTTGAATATTCGTAAAGAATATTTTTACAATACTCGCAACTAATATTTCTTTGAATAAATACTGACCAACTCACGCATACTCTTTTACAGTTATATGTATTTTTATTTTAGAATTATTGATATAAGTATGCTTCATATGATAAAATGCAAACATTCTGAATCCCAGTTAACTTCTCAGTTATATACATGTAATTTTCACGTGCTTTTACATGGTCTTTTCAACTATATTAATGAAATATTGCACTAATCGAATAATCTGAAAAGTTTCCTTGGTAAAGTACGAAGAAAGTACAATAGTTAAAAACTCTTTTCAGTTCTTTTAGTTTACATGTTACTCTTACAACTAAGAAGTTGACAAGTATAAAGCATACACGACGACTTGGATTTAAATTTGGATTGAAACGAATAGAGGACAATGATTAACTTAAGTTAATTGTTTGTATTAAACTTTAAAAATGTTGGATCCAAGTTCTAATCTCAAAATTAAATTCTCCATTTTACTCAACAACTATTAGAACTAGATATCTTTTTGCTCTGTAGGTCTTTTCTGTTTCTAAATAGAAATGTGCCTGTAGAACGAAAAAATGTTTACTTTTAATACTTTTTGCGGAAAATGAGGAATTCAAAATATCTAGTTATAATATTTATCAAATAACATGAAGAAATCAAATTTTGAAGTTGGAACTTGGTTCCAATTCTCTTAAGTACTGCACAACAATTTCATTGACCTCGCAGAACTCACGGGAGGCTGGGTCCATGAGGTTTGCAAGTTTCCATTAATCCTTTCTTCTTTTTGATTAATTTCTTAGCTTTTAAGGGTGTTGGATCCAAGTTCCATCCTCAAAATTCGATTTCTTTATTTTACTTGATAAATATTAGATATTTTTTTCATTCTGTCTAGCACTCATTTTATTAAATAGAATTATCGGTACAAAGTTAAAAGAAAACTAATTCTAATAATTATTAAGTAAAATTAGAAATTCAATTTTGAAGTTAAAATTTAAATCTAACACCCTTAAATTTTTGGAGAGCTTAAACTTTTTATTTATTTTATTTTCCAGGCGGACAATAAATAAGGGTGTAGAAACATTTTTAGGAATTTCAAAAGAATTCAAGTATATTTAAAAGATTTTAAGGGATTTCAATAATGTTCCAAAGTAATTCTATAGGTTTTTAAAGAATTCAAATATTTCTTAGAAAAAACCTCATAAAAATTATTGTTTTTTATTTTGATTCTGCCCTTCACTTCCAAATTATGATTCCCTTTAGTTTTTATCCTTTTTTCTAAATACATTATATACACATTTATGTATTGACGTAGTATACAAGTTTATTGTTACACCATATAGAAATATATTTACCAGTGACCTCAATATACTTTCATATAACAGTAATACACCCAATTACAATAATACATAGCCACGTTTAATTTTCGAGCTCATAGATATTATTCTCAGAATCATGTTTATTAAAGAACAGTATGGAAACTAGTTTTGGAAGTAAAAGGGAAAATATAAAAAGGAGATATAAAAATTATAGTCATTCACACTTTCGGTAGGCCTTTAGATAAAATTTTAGAGAAAGACGTTTTAATTAGTGATTTATGATTATAATATAACGTAAATTTACAATAAACTCTTTAAATATGCTCAGTAATAAAATAAAATACTCGCACTGTTCTTTTAACTTTTACTAATCTTCTAATTGAGTTTGCACATA
>CAJFCP010000109.1:115484-133756 GCA_904066005.1 Synergus itoensis | reverse complement strand
CTTAAACAATTATTACTAAAAAACACCATCAAAATCTGTCTTTAGAAACATGAATGCGCCACCGACATTCGAATCCTTCCTCTTATATGAGGGAGAGAAAAAGTAAGTTCGCAAATATTGTATTTTTTAAATATATATCGGCAGGTACAGACTTTCGGTGAAAGCTAACCTATACACATATTTTTTTTAGAATAATTAAGGAACAAGATACGAAGGTGCCAAATGCGGCTATATTTACAATTAATAAAGAAGATCACACTCTTGGAAACATGATCCGAAAGTAAGTTTCTTTTATTTCTTATCAAAAAGTTTTAAAAATATTTTCTGTTGTCAAAGTCAAGTCTTCATACTTTTCATTTGACTCAATAAGTATTACAATTATACATCTTTTAATTTTGTATTTAATACTTTTAATAATAAAACTAATCCTATCAGAATAATTATAATTTCTAAACTATTTATGGTTTAGCCAACTTTTGAAAGATCCTCAAGTGTTGTTTGCCGGATATAAAGTACCTCATCCCTTGGAGCACAAATTCGTTATCAGGATACAGACAACTTCTGATTATACACCTCATGACGCATTTATGCACGCAATCACTGATTTAATTGCAGAGCTATCACTCTTCGAAGAACGCTTCAAAGTACGTAATATGCATCTATTTATTTTTTATTTAGGTATTAATCACGAAAGCAAATTATTAAAAAATTGCATTATTTCAGGAGGCGATAAAGGAAAAGAAAGAAGGATTAGATTAAACTCTACATAAAATAATGATTAACTTTCTCAACCTATTAGATTAATTTCTTATTTATAATAGAACTATCAAAATATCACCGGGATTAGTGAATTCAAATGTAAAGTAAGTCTCTATATAGAATAAAGATATTTTTTTGCAAGTTATACCTATTTTATTAAAGGAATCAAGTTACAGCTTGAAGAAATCTTTATTGGAAGTACTCAACAATAGTATACTAAAACTAATTCATCTCTGAAAGCGCTAAACGACGCACAGGATAAATAATAAATATTGAATACCGGTAAAACCGTAAAATATTTACATAATTACATTGTGCAATAGTGAGTATGTAGCAATATTATTTATATTCCTTAAAATATGTAGAAATATTTCCACAAATTATTACTTTGACCATACAATCAAATACTTTAAATTTGATTAACCAACAATTAGACAATTATAGTTCCAACTATAATCTTTTCTAAATTTCTATTGTACATCACTTGAAGTTAATAGTACATATGTGCTTTCTCTAATCAGAACATTGATTCTATAATATTAAAAGCTATGTTTACGAAACCCTAGCTTAAAAACATGATAGAACCACAGATTTATGAGTTAATAATAAAATTACCGGATTTAAATCCTATCTAGGAAGACGACGAACATTACGGCTCAAATAGTTATGCGTAGAAAAATATACTCTGAAAATTCAACAATTTTCCTTCAACTCCTACTTTTGGCAAGTATAATAGAGTACGTGTAGAAGACATCAGGAAGATTAAAATGTTTCGGCATCATCGCATGATTGGGTATCATGTCCGAAAACTAAAAAAAATGTTATATTAATTTTTAAGGTGGAATAATCCATTATAATTTTATAACATCAAGAAAATTAAAACTCACCCTCACAATTGTCGCAATATGGTCTCTCCACTCGGGCTTTCTTTTCGGGTCTCGGTATTTTTGTCTCTGGTTCAAAGTCTTGAGATTGACGTGGACAATCCTCGGTTTCATGTAAGTCAAAGTGGTCACAAATGTCGCAGAACATTCGAGGAGGAGCATGTCTCTTGTCTAATGTACTTCTATGGAAAAATAACATTCTACATTTAAATCTTCTGAAAGCTTTATGTAATATTTAAATGTCTAAAAAGTAAAAAGTTACCGATTATAGTCGTCAGCTTCTTGGACCGGCATTCCCATTTCCAAAACTTCAATTTTACATAATAAAGTTTCATTCTTCCGCTGCATATCTACTATGACAGAGTTCAAGAAGTCTATTTGACCTTTGACCATTTCATTCTCTTCCAAAAGCTTTTTGTATTCAGATTCTGGACTCGCTGAATAAAATTATAAATATCAGTGTCTGTATTCTTTTGAACAGAGATTAATATAATTGCTCTAAAATATTGCTTACTTGTATTCTGTTTTTCGTCACCTCCTGCAGCCTGAATCGAAAGAGTATTCGCATTCATTTCCATCTGCAACTCATCCGATTATTTTAATAATTAAGTTATTTAGCTGCCAATTAATTAAATATTCAATTATTTAAATACTCACGTTGCCCTTATTTTTCGTGTTTTCGTTCATCAGTTGCAAATTACCCATTTTAGTAGATTTGTCCATTAGCTGCTTATTTTCTTGTTCTCTGTAATCAAATAATTTGTTCATGTTACGCACATAAAACAACCCTAATTTTTAATATTTATATACTTTAAAAACATAAGATTTTACTCACAAATGATTTCGAGATTCCTTCAACTGTGAGCATTCTTGACTTATCAGGTTTATTTTTTCCATCAGATTCTGCGCATTTTTCTCTGCTTCTTTCTCCTTGTTTTTCATTGTATTTGACAACACTTCCAATTTTCCCTCCATTTCCTTTAGCAGCGTTTCGAGATTACCTTTCGCCGTTTGTAAATTCTTATTCTCTTTACTCACATCTTCTATTTCACTCTGCTTTGTCTTGATTTCCTGATTTTTCAAATCCTGATCTAATTTTGACTTTTGTGTTTGTGATTCTTCCAGAGAAGTAAGTTTCATTTGCAGATCAGTGACAAGCGTTTCCTTTACGTTCAACTCATTCTTTTGCTTTTCTACTATTTCATTGAGAAGCTTCATATTCTCTTGCAATTCATTATTTTGTCGAATATGTACTTCCATCTCCGAAGAACTGTTTTTAATTTTCGATTCTAAAGCAGTAATTGAATTCTTAGAAGACTCCTCGGATTTTTTCAGCTGAGCAATTGTACTCTCCAGTTCCTTTACGAGATCGTTCTTCGCTTCCAGCTCCGCTTGAGTATTTTTGAATTTCTCATCTATCATTTTTTGAGTCTCCTTTAGTGAAGAAATTTCCTTTATTGCTTCTTGTCCTTTCAAACTCAAAATTTGCTGCAAACCCGAATATTCCTGTTCCTTCAATTCTTTTTCTTCTTTTAAAATATCTAAAGCCTTATTTAACTTCACAATTTCCGCAGATAACTGATTTCTTGATTCATTTTCTGCAGCTTTCAACTCACTAAGCGTCTTTTCCAGTTGATCTTTAAGAGTTTCAGCATTTACTAATTGTTTCTTTACATTTGAAAGTTCCAGTGAAGTTTCTGAAGCGGTGTTGGAATAGGTCGACTTCAAAAGCGTCAACTCAGTGAGAGTTTCATTATATTTCGAATTAGCTGCACTGAGTGATGCATTTATCTCTTCTTTTTCTTTCTGTAACTCTGCAATCTTATTATCCAACTGATTGATTTTAGTCTGCTTTACTTCAATTTCTTCTTCAATACGAGACCGAGAATTTCCTTCCAAATCCAGTTTCTCATTTAATTCTTTGATAGCTTGTTCCTTTTTATTCTGTTCCGCTTCTAGTTGAAGTTTCATGGATTCCAAAACCTTCACTTTCTCTTCAGAAGCTACAAGTCTTACCTGTACCTCATCAGCGGATTTTTGAAGTTCCAGCTTTTCTTCTTTCTTCTGTTTGTCTAAGATTTCAAGTTTATCTTTCAGTTCAGAGGATTCTTGCGAGGTTTTTTTTAAAACATCCTCTAATTCATTCAGATTAGTAGTCTTCAGTGTTAATGTTTTTTCGACTTCTTCATTTTTCTTAATTATTTCCAGGTATTCTGCTTCCTTTTTCTTGAACTCAACGATTTCACCTGACAGAGAATTCAGTTCGTTCTTTCCAACTTCCATTTGAGTTTTCATATTCTGGTTTTCAGTTCGCAGTTGTTTGACAAGTAAATTCGTTTTAACTAGATTCTGATCTAGGCTTTGTAATTTCGCTTCTGTTGTACATAATGACTTTTCTAAGTTGAATACTTTTTCTCGTGATTCATCTAGCTCTTTTTCTTTGCTTCGAAGATCCTCATTATATTTTGCGAGCTGATCCGAAGAGTCTGCCGATGTACTTATTACGTTAGATATTTCTTCTTCCTGTTAGGAATATTTTGGACAATTAACTTAATTAACAAATTATTTAAGAACTTTTTGTTTTAAAATTACTTGTCAACATACCAATTTCTTCTTTTGCTCCGTGAGTTGACTAATTTTTTCTTCGTCCCTTGTGAGCTTTTGGTTCAAATCTTGCACATTAGTTTCGTATATTCCCAGCTCACTCTCAAGATTAGCTTTTGTTTGTTCGGACAATGTGAGGGCATCCTGTAGTTCTATATAATTAAAGAAATAAATAGTAATTATTTCCAATTATTTTAAATGCATAGATATCGATTCAGATACAGATAGTTAAACTAAATAGACAAGAGAAATACCTGAAGTTTTTTCTAAAAGATTTTTAATCTCTTCGTCCTTATTCGCTATTATGCTCTTGAGATCGGCAAGTTCTTTCTCGAGATTAGTAAGTCTTACGTTCTTCTGAGTATCATTATCACTCATATCTTGAATATATTTACACTTATCATCAATTTGACCCTGAAGATTACTTCTTACTTCTTCTATTTCAACAGCTTTTGCACCTCGAAGTTCCGCTAATTCAGTCTCTTTTGCTTTCAGGTCTTCGTCTAATTTGTGTAATTGTAACGTGCTGTTTTCTAATTGAGCAGATAATTTGGCCACTTTTTTTTCCTACAGTGAAAGAAAATGAATGAATTGATTAAAAAAAATTCAGAAGATGAAATTTCGAGAATATTTTGAAACAAGAACATAAAAAGTTACCAATTCAAGCTTCTCTTGAATAATTTTGCTGTTGGTCTCTTCCGATTTCGATTGAAGCTCTTGCATTTTAATATTAAGCGTATTATTGTTTTCCTCAGTTACTTTCAATTTGGTGTTGAGTTCTGGAAAATCCAAGATAAATACGTTAATATTAAACAGAAAAGAAATTCCCAAAATAATCTTAAAATAAAAAGAGCAACTCTCAATTTGAAACTGACCTTCAACGTAGGTTAAGAGTCTCTTAATTTCTTCATCAGCATTCTTGTGCGCATTTTGTAAAGCATTCAGATCACTAATCAATTTATTCGTCTCAGCAATTTTTTTTTCCAGTTGAGAAGATATTCTTTGGACTTGGTTTTCTTTTTCAGTTAATTGCTCTTTAAAAGAAGCCGATAATTGATTGATATGTTTAATATTCTCATCTTTAAGCTGTTCTAAAGCAACTTTCTGTGATCCCAATTGCTTTTCTAATTCGGAAGTTAATTCATCGGATTTCGAAGAAATAACATTTTCTTTCTCCTCAAGTATTTTCTGATATTTTGTAATTAAATCTTCTTTTTCTTTGGCATTCTGGTTAGTGATAGATTCGATTATTCCTTTCAGTCGTTGTATTTCATTATTCAAAGCTTCTGCATTAAGAGCAAATTCTTTTTCCATTTTGTCAATTATTTCACACTTTTCTTGCAGCATCCGTTTTGCTTCCTCTGCAACTTTTTGCCACGATGTTTCCGATTCCTTTCGAGAAGTACTTTCTTGCTCTTTCTGATTTAATTGTTTTTTGAGATTGTTCATTTCTTCAACGTAACGTTGCACTACAACGTCTTTTTCTTCAATTTGTTTCTCGAACTTGGTTCTTTCTTCTTCTAAGTTTTTAGTGCGTTCTAGTAAGTCTGAGATAGCAAATATTTAAAGATTAGGTATTACATTAAATTGTAAATTATAATTTTATTATTAAAAAATGAATTCCTCACGACTTTTTATTTAATACCTAATAATTCAAAAAATTAAATAATTAAAGAAATTTGAATTGAAAAGTGATTTCTGTTACAGCAAAATTTTCACTTCGTTACAAACCTTGAGCTTCTTTTTTTTCTTGAATAGTTTGAAGTTCAACACGAAGTCTAGCCAACTCTTCTTCTGCTTCAAACAATTTTGTACTTTCTTTTTCCAGTAGAACAATTCGCTCCCTCTCTTCTGAAAGTTGTTTCTCAAGATCCTTGATTTTATTTTCATTCATTGTATTTATCACCTATCAGAAAATTTGTTTCTTTATTTTATAAAAATTAATCCATGAAATGAATTTCCGAAAAGAAATCACAAACTTAAAGGAAAATAAATAAGTCTAGCCTAATATAGAATTCCATATATATATATATATATATATATATATATACATATATATTTCAACGTCGATAAACAACCATTCGACAACTTAAACATTTGAAATAAATACTTGCAAAGAAACATCAAAATAAATATAAACTACTTGACCATATTCGTATTAACAATATTTATAAATGGTACTCTTTTTCATAAAATAATATCTCAACTTTAGAATATAATCACAGTTTTGTTAGTAATGCATTTTTTGTGCCTTACTATTTTTGTTAATTTATCAACTACTACATTTTGTGCAGCAATTTTTAACGACAGAAAGCAAATTATCCGCAACCAATTATATTAATCGCAAATAATTTTTAACATTATTAATTAAAAGCTTTTTACTAATTTGACTGTACAAATTTTTGTTAACGCATGATGTATATTGAATTTCTTCAAAAATATTCGATATTGAAATAGATTAATAACGAAAGCAATAAAATGAAGCGATGTTAGGTAGCTTTTGATAGTAGTGAGAAGGCAAGCTAAGAGAAAAAACTAGCATGATGATAATACAAGTAGAGCAGAAATACAGCATCAACACCTCGTCGGAACCAAAAGACTTCCTTCGGATACTCACACTTTGTTCACTTTTCTGTTTCTGAAAACATCAAGTTTGCTTCGTTAGTTTTGCGTACTTGCGAAATAATTTCTTTTACATGTTAGTAAAATTTCAAGGTGACGATTATAATAAAAAATATAAATGTATCTATTATTTTATTTTAGACCTCGATCATTATCAAAATTCAGTTTTCGTTAAAAGTTTTGAAAAATTTGCAGTTCGAATCGACACCCTGAATTTGCTTCCATTCATAAAATTGTACTTTCAGTTAACCTTTTACTTTAAAACTTTAAATCAATTTAAAGATAATATTAGTGGACCATGTTATACCAAAAGTATTTTTTACCAACAGAAACAAATGATTAAACTACTATTTATGCTTAACCTTCTAATATATTTGTGCAAGAATCGCAATTGTCTACTCTAACGACGAAAGTAAAAAAATATTTTACATTTCTACCACCACTAATGAAATAAATTCTATTTGGAGAAACGACAGAAAAGTGCAGTAAAAAGAATTAGAACCTTCTCTTTATGCACGAAGCTATTATTCAAATATTCTACACTAAAAAGATCTGCGAAAATTAATTTAGTGGCTCTTCTGGGGTAAAAAAATTCAGCTTATATTTCAATCTCCTTTGCTTCCTAATATGTATTTAAAAATACATTGTATGGAAAAATAGTATTAATATTCCGAAAATATTTAAATTGGGAAGGTTTTACCTGAATGTCATCCTTGTAAACAGACTCTTCTTCAAAACGGAAAAGAAGATCTTCGCACTTTCTTTTCTCGTCTTCCAATTGCATTCCGAGTGCTTTTTTTTCCTCGAGCAAGGTAATAAGTGCATTTTCCGATTCTTGTACAGTTTTTTCCACATCTTGACGAAACTAAATTGAAAATGTGAATTATATTTTTTTTATTGTGAAATATAATTAAAAACCAGTTATAATTCATTGTCAAAATAGTATGATAATGTGTAATATAGTACCTTATCATATTCTTTTTTAAGGGTTATTGCAGACTGTTCTGCTTGATCTGCCTGACTAGCAGCTTTTGTAACTCTCTCTCGTTCCAAATTTCTCTCTTTCCGAAGGGCCTCAATTTCCTGCTGCTTATCTTTCAACATGTCCTGAAATTATTATGCATTTAAATGAAATTGCTTTATTTTTATCAATATATAGAATACATGTATATCGAGGAAAGTTACAGGATCGCAAAATGAGTTCAATACAAATACAAAATTACTAACATTTTGTAAACGATATAATAATGTCTATACGTCAGACTTGGGCGATTTTTGCTTTCGAGAATCGTAGTAACTTGAGAACTGATTAACGCTTTAATTAATTACTAATTTTTTAAAAATATTAACTTACTCTATTTTTTCATTTAAAAGGGTAACATTATGATTCAAGTCTTAATTAATTAAAAATTATCATAATTTACCCTTGCAATTAATAATATAAGAAATTATAAGAACTTTTTCAAAATACTCTTTGAAATTGTTCTTAAAATCGGTGTTTTAAAATATAAAATGAGCATTAAAAGAGTTGAAATAAATAAAGAGATTTATTGTAGTTTAATACAAGTTTGGCATTTATTTATTATTATTTGGGTAGTAATTCATTCATTGCATTTGTGGTGCCATCTGAGAATTTAATCCTTGGATTTAAAATATACGTAAGTACGATAGGTAACGAAAATATTACCCATTGTTCAATAAATTAATAAAAAATAATCTACTTGTGAGTTTTTATAATTAAGTGTTTGATCATTTTTATTATAAATATATTGTTTCGAAAGTCATTTAATCTTTTTCTATATGAATTTATTAAATATATTAATATTAAACAAGATTTTAAATTTTATCGCAATTAAAACTCACTTTAAGAAAATTACTTTCATTTCTCAATCAAATAAGAGTGGAAAGGAAAAAATTATCTATTTTAATTGAATTTCGTATTTCGTTTCCCAATTTTTTCAAGCATATTTTATTACACATTTTACTGTAAAAAATTAAAGCAAATTGCCTGTAAGATTGTTAAACATTGACTAACACCTCGCAATGTTAAGAAAACAGTTTATAGGATTCAAGTGGGAGGATGGATACGTGTACGACTTTATTTACATCACATACATAAAACATAACATTTTTTAAACAAACTACATAAAAACATAAAATTATTCCATTAAATAAGCAATAATAGAAATTATCATATTTAATTCATAATTAGCATAATACTTTTAACAGATTTATGGTCATGGAATAAATGCTCGCCAACAAATGCCCGGTATTAATACAATTTATTAATCATTCCCTATCGCTTTAATGTTATTATTTGTTTAGGTACTCAATCACAATTTTTAATTCGAGTATAGCTACTAAGTTAATAATTAATCATATTCATAAATACAGTCAATATTTACTTTCCCTTACCAGCTTTCGTAAATATCTAAACACAATGCCCATCGACGTAAAAACATTATTCAAATTTTACTTTATTATTCCAGAAAGAAAAGAATTATTCGAAGTAGAGACTAGATCGACATTCCTTTAAATTTGACTTAATTTTTTGATATACATATCTACATATAATATACATTTTAAACTTAAAACTGTTCAACTATTAAAGCTGCCAATTTAAGATTAAACGATTTCAATTTCAATTTTAACTTCTATCCTTTCCTTCAGAATTTTCAGAAGTTGTCTACCCCCGGGATTAAAATTTTCTTATTCTAGTCTCTGCTTCAAGTCAAAATAAGCTACCTTGACAAGAAGTTTGGTTTGAGAGAAACCAAATCATGATCTCACCTGCAGGGATCTTCGAGCAGGAGTCGAGGTGAGTATAGATGTCCTCTGGAATGTCAGACGTATACAAAAAACGGTGTATCATGCAATTAAGTTAAAAAGACAATCTACCAATCGAGCAATACTTGCACGCAAAACTCCAAACACAGTTTCTCAACTTGGCACAAACTTAACATACTTGACACTAACAATAAAATAAAATCAGAAAATCTCAAACATGAGACCCTCAGACTCAAAACTGCGCTCTCCTTAACAGATTCTTCTTTTTTGTACTTTGAAAGCTGTTGTACTATTTTGCATTAAATCTATTCTATCAGTACTCAAACGGTACTAATCTACCTTATACTCCATCTTGGTGTCATCCTTAAAGATTAGAGACTTTACAAGACAACATCAAAAGGTCTAGTAAAGACTATAACAAGTGCGTGCAAACGTAGCAGTAGGAAAAGGTTCGAGGCTCGGACTGAATTTTTTTACTCCGGATCGACAAATCTTACCCTGGATGTGGAGGTGACACTTCTTCCGGCAACACTCGCAGCTGTGCTGGCTATACTGGAGACAGAGACAAGGGACTCTCGTGAACCCATCTTTTTTAAAGATGAGTTCAACGCGGCCCCTGTGGGTCTGTGCACCATGCACATTGATCTCTTGTTTGACGGCGATCGACTTACTTTGTGTACGGGTGCGAAAAGACCGTGTTTAGGACGGCATTCAAAATACCTAGTAAATAGTGTTATGGTTAGTTCCAATTGTATCAATTTAGACTTAACTACCTCAAAATTCAAATCTACCTACGTCAGCACATCCGAACAAAGCACTAACTCCTTGAACAGCAGACATTTTCCTCTTTGAATACATATTTACTTTGACATTCGGACTAAACAATACTAGTATTGTCTATAAATAACTAGAAATTTCGGACTGTGTCGTATATTACTTTAAAAGATCCCAAAGAGTTACTGCTTTATCCTTTGGACAGTCGATCTTGAGACCATGAACTCAAAGCTTTTTTTGTTATTATTTTTAGATTAGGGTGGGCCTTATAGACTAAATCTTGAAGATCATGGTATCAATACTAATGAATTTGAAATAGAGCAAGTCACTACGGACGACAAAAAGGTCGAGATGAAAAGAGAAAACCACAAAACCTCGTTTCGTTAACGGATCCATCGTTCTTTCCTTGGGGATCATCCAGTTCAATGCCGCACCATTCTCCAGGTGCAAACTCAGTAGTGCCCAGGTACCTAAGAACTCCTGTTTTACTTCCTTGGCTAGAGGAAACTATTACTCGCTCCCCTATCCGGAGTTCTTTGTGAGATACCGACGAAAGGCTTGTGGTCGACGTGTCTGTGCGAGGACAATAGTTTAGTGTTATGTGTCTTCACTGAGAAAAATGTATACAATGCAAGACATACAGAAGTTACAAACAACAAAAATACTGTTAGTTTACTCTAACATAAAAAATGTTGGCAAACTTATTAAATTATTTTAGCCAATTGGGTAAACTAAAATCCTTTTTTCTCATCATGAATTAGTCAACAGTCAAAATATAAAATATTCTTCCTTAAATGTTTCTAAATATTTTAGTAGTTCATTAATATGTGCAAAATTCGATCCTCAATATGTTTTGGATGTAAATGGTGTCTGCAACAAATTCTAGATTTGCTCAAAGAGTGCGAAATTCCAACTACAAATCAACTCTACGAAAAATAATTTTTCAAAGCGAATGACTCCTACATCAACTTTATATTTAGTACACAAAACACAATTTTTGATTTTATTGTTTATTAACTAATTTATCATCAGTCATCGTTAATTTCCTAACGAAGAGTAACACTAATTAAAAAACTGCATTCGAATCTTTCTTTCAGCTCTAGAAACTATAGAAGCCATCTAGGAAGTGTTTTAAAAGACTTTCTAAAAATCAAGATTCGAACGCAAGTTTTTTTTATCTACATCTAAAATAAAAGCTTCATTATTTTACTTTACTCTACGGTTAATGTGATATTACTTAACGCATCCTTTCAAGGGTCATGGTTATTGAATTGTACAAAAGTTGATGCAGGTAAAGATGAATTGGAGAATCTACAACCTAGAGACTAAACTACGCTTTGATAACATAAATAAGAGAAAATTAAGTACAGAAAAAAGTAGGCATCAAGTGACAGATCTTGGTGATAACACTAAATTTTAAAGGCATGCTCTTCCTCTATACGCGATTTGAACTGTACTTGGTTCGGGTCTTACTTAGCGAGGGAGACATGGATTTGTTGAGGGAGCACCTTGTGCTTTCAGTTGGTGAAGTTGAAGTCATATTAGCTACGTCTGCCAAAGGCTGTCTGGTGAGTCTGGAAAGACGTGAAAAAATTCCACGTTTAGGCTCACATTGGAAGTAACGACAACCAGCAACTGAACCATCATTTTTCCCTAAAATAAAAGTTTAATTAGATTATTTTACATTTTTTTTCTAGTAGCAGGCTGAAAAACGAGAAAAAAGAGAATGTACTTGAAAACAGGAAAAAAAAAAAAAAAAAGATTTATTAAGGGCGTTGGACCCGAGTGTTAAGCTCAAAATTCCATTCTATGGAAAATATTTTTTCGCTCTGTAGCGCTAATCTTTTTTTCAAATATAAGACTGTATACAGAGCGAAAAAATATTTAGTTTTGATACTTTTTGCATAAAACGAAGAATTCAAAATCTGACTTCAAAATTAAATATGTTCATTTTAGTTAAAGAGCCCGATCGCGTGCTTGAGCGCGCGTGTTTCGTATTTGAAATATTTTGAGGTTAGTACGCTTACGTCATTAGGCTTACTGCTCACTTCATGCGTAACCACTGGTTACGCATGAAGTGAGCAGTAAGGTAACGCTATGAAGTTAGCTGAAATGCATGTTCTTTTTATAATAGGAAGATAGAAACAAATATTTAAATTAGAGATTTTCTCGCTCTGTACACATAATTCTAGTTAAAAATTGATTAATTCTACAGAGGGAAAAAATTCCAAATTTAATATTTGTTGAGTAAAATGAAGAAATCGAATTTTTAGATTAGAACTTGGCTCCAACAACCTTAAAACAGGGAAAAAAGAGGAATAATGGAAAACTGTAAAGTGTGTATAAGTTAATTTTTGGTAAACTCACCAATTGGCTCATCGAGCACAATTCCAGCCCAATCCCCCGGAGCAAATTGGGTTTCGCCAATGTAAGCAATTTGGCCAGGTTTGGTACCTCCGACCCAAACACGATCACCTATTATAAAGCTGTCTGTGTCTTCCGTCAGAACCACGCTATTATCTGTTCAGGATTTAAAAAACATGTCATATTCTTTCACTTATCTTGAATCTTTCAAAATGTATACTCGACACTTTACAACTTTATGTTTAATTTTCTTTTACTCTTTTCCATTTTATCTCCAGGAGAGAGTTAAATTGTAGATTAATTGCAGATTAGAAATATTGTATTTTAAATTTCAGAACTATTTTGTGCCATTTTATCTTTAGAAGTCTAAATATAGCCCTGATGAGACTAAAGACATGCACAGACTATAAACAAGGAAACTTCCACGAAACAAACAAATCCATGACAATGTCTTCCACTCAAAAATTTTTTTTACACTTTTATTACTTTTAATCTGTTGCTCTAAAGAAATTTTTCGCGACACTTGAACGTTGATGAACGACAAAAACAATCGTAAAAGCAACACAAAAACCTACCTGATCCTCGTCTCAAACCCGCCTCACTCAATCGGCGGCCGTGAGTTTCCCAAAGATGCTCCATCAAATCTGAAGTATCATGCAACACAATGCAAATCAAACTAAAAGCAATGCAAGCACATTCAACATATCTAGAACTAAACATACATAGGCCTAAATAAAGTATTGGCTTACTAAGAAAAACATTTTCACAAAACACAATTGTTAGAATTTTAAAGTCTTAAGATGATTTTCAGTTCTGTTTCCAATCTACTTCTTTTAAGCTATTGCAATATAATAAATAATATTATAATATAATAAATAAATGTAAACCAATAGTATAAATGAATTTTGACTTCTTGAAAAGTCCTTGATATCTCTACTGAATAGGCACATCATATTTCAGGGTAGGGCATCTATTATTTATTGATGCATGCTTTACATCTCATAAGCGGAAGTTGAATCCAATGGACCGAAGTCTTAGATAGAAAGTTATATAAAAACTCAATTAACATCATGAGAGGGTTTGAGAAGTTCTTAGATCTTACTGTAATGATTTGTAAAGGATGATGACGATTGTCGTATATACTATGTGGTATTATACCTGCCTGGAGTGTAATGATTATTAATAACTATGAATGAACCAAGTATCTATATATGCAAATCTCCTGAACTTTGATGCTCTTGTAATCATTTTTACAACGCAGTGAGCCAGAAATGGATTTCTTGGGACAAAAGTATATTTAACAAATGAAGCTCTTTTTGACAAGGTCTTAATATGGGATGTCGTGATTCACCTGAAGACCTGACCTCACATACAATTTATTTCCGCATTAGAATCTTAGTCCCCATAGTTCCTATTGCCATTCAAAAAGGTGATTTTTTTAAATAAAATAGCCAAGTCAATCAAATTTAAATTAAGAATAATTCAAGTTCAAATTTAAAATTGTCTTATCCTTCTCAAAGTGAAAATATTTTGAATACAAATTTCAAGGAAATTTAATAGAATTTTAAGGAGACTGATGGAATCTTATTCCTTACATTTTTTCAAACATTTCATTCTATTCAGTTTTAATAAAATAAAAAAAATATTCCCCGGTTCTTGAAAATTATAAAAAATATCATTTAATGTCCAAAGAGATCAAAAACAGTTTTATCCAATTAACCCCCTAGGTTCACCCTCAAAATCAACTTCTAAATCAGATTTTAGGTCTCGTCCTTAAAAAAAAAAAAATAATAATAATAATAATAATTTTTCGTTGATGTAAACATTGAAAACTTCTGATCCATGGTAAAAATAGCAATGTCGTCGCCAAATTCCGATGATGCGTTAAGTAGAATACGCTGCGGATTTCCTATGCTTAATGTGGGAGATAAAACTCTAAAAAGGAATCGTCGGTATGTCCGGGTATCACGATTTTCAATTTAATTAATAATTTATTAAGGCTGTAGGAGTGGCGACAGTAGGTCGGTCGCGTGGGCAGAAGCTTGTGTTTGAGACGATGCTTTTACGATAGTGAGATTATAGTTTGTAAAAAAGCGAATTCTTCGCTCGTTGAGAAAATGAGAAGGCTACTGTGGTGGCTACCAATTTTCCCTATATTAACCGACATTTACGCAGTGGCGGATTTACACAAGGGCACATGGGGCACGTTCCCAGGGGCCCCCACAAGGCTAGGGGCCCCCGGCACCCACAAAATAAATATCCTCTTTTTTCATTCTTTTTCATTCTTTTTTCCTCTTTCTTCATTCTTTTTTCATTCAAATATAAAAAAACATATGCAATAAATATTGTGTAATTTGTAATATTTTAAATCTCTTACAAGGGGGCCCCCACACTATTAGTGCCCAGGGCCCCGCTAAAATTAAATCCGCCGCTGCATTTACGCATTAATTACGTTCAACTAAGCACTTATAATTATGGAAAAAAAACCGAAGGAAATCACCTATAATATTATTTACTTTGATGTTGATAGATTCAAAAGCGAATAAAACTAAAAGAATACAAAATATACTTTTTTTGCGCCACATTAACTATAGGAAGTCTCCAATTCAACGGTATAATAATTTCCTACAAGAGTTTACGTGGGTTTATAGCAAACTGGGTTTACGACTATGGGTTTTCAAGTATTTTCATTAAATGCGCTTTAGATTAGTAATTTACATATAAATGCGTTCATATGGCTTTCCAAAGGTCACGTAAAACAAAAAATTGTATGAAATCATCACAGAAATGAAACCGATCTCTAAATCAAAACTTTCGGTCGTTTTATATAAATATTAAAACATCAATCGAAAAAATATATCTTCACTAATAAAAACAACGCAACTGGTTCACGCAGAGTTGCAAAAAAGTACTTTGCATAAAAAAAAAACAAGACATGATGTCATAATATTTCAAGCATATCTACAAACGTTTTCAATAATTTGTATTCATTTGTCATTCTGTCATCGAATAATTTCATTTTAATTAATAGCACCTTTTAATTGTCTACATAACATAAAATCGATATTACAATCTTATTACATGTGTTATTTATTTTTATAACTCGACTCTAATTTTAGAATCATATTTCCACTTTTTAGAGCCTCTAATATAAAGTTTAAAGGTTGATATCAAAGTGGCGCTTCTTATAAGAAACATCTAACTGAGTATAGATACAGATGAAAGAAAATACTTGACATAGATTTCGAGTGACCATTTATATACAAGACATCGCACATGTAATTTATTGAGACTACTTAATATCTTTTTCCACTTTTAAGAAAGAGTAAGTTAAATTAGGTCTACTGTTATGCCAAATCAACAATGTATGCAAAAAAATACTATTAATTAAAAGCAAAGTGGTATTAAATATAAATATATTGAGAGAAGAATTCATTGACCTGAGATCATATATCCATACTAAGAAGATGTAAATATCTGATGCTAATGAACGATATAGATTAATTAATCTTAATTGCTTCGCTCAGAATCTATTCAAATGTGCAGTTGTTGATTTTTTCAATTAAGTATGTAAGTACTTTTTTCTACTAAACTTATTTTCTATGAATGGCGAGTGACTTGTTACAATTTGTCACCTTGTGAGTAATTACTAGTTTCTGATCTCTGGATGTTATTCACCTTTTTAAACTAAAAGTTAGAAACTCTTTAAAAATTGGAAATACATCATTTTATTGGAATCAATGGAAAGGAAAATTGAAACGCAAGATTAGTGAAAACCTCCACAATAGCTCTTTCTCAGAATTGGTAAAGGTGGAATCAGTTCAACAAAATGTGGAGTCGATACAATTGAATAATAAATATTGTATTGCATAAGTGCACGCGTCATGTAGTGATGACTGAACAGTTCGTGTTTTATAGGTCTCAGTCTGTGCAGAAAACACTGATGAACCAATAAGGTAAGATACGTGCCCTCGCTGCCGGCGTACTTATGTGGATATATAAGTAAAACGCCTCGCCCATATACGTAATATTTTAGTCGCGTGACAATAAAAATACAAACAGAAAAAGAAACCGATTACAAAAACAAACAAGGACCACGCCTGATGTACAGAAACTGCATCTGGTTTTAAGGGCATCTTGTGCAATCGCTTTAATAAGTACTCTCAATCCGAGAGTAAACGACCTTCTTTGTAATTGATGAGTGTGTATGTGAAAAAAGAGACAAAAAAGAGCTGTTAAGGTTTTTAAAATAAGACTCGTAATCTTAAATCGAGGACATTTAAAAGAAACTTTTCCTTTATAATTCAGTTATAAAATCATTGACGCAATAAATAATAAAATCCCATTTAATTTTGGATAAATGATTCAACTTTTGAAAAGAATCTCATTAAGTAAATTATACAATGAAAAGCACAATAATTATCGACTTAACCCAATCCAACCAACCCACTGTTGTCTTTCGAGGACATCGAGTTCATGAATTTTTATTTATCACACTTTATTGTGTTTTTTATGTTTCTCCTAATTCCTGAATTGCATCACTGCACGAAAAAAAGTCTAGATTGTAATTTAAATACCTATTAGTAAATTAAAAAAAAAAACTTTTCGTTTTCGCGCGCCAAGATTTAACTCTCTTGCGACTTATTAGATCGAGTTTCAGAACTGAAATATAATTTCGATTTATAATGACAGAAAATATCCAAATAATATCATTGTAAGTTTTCTGCGCAATTGAGAAGAAAATTTAAAAGTATAATTTCTGTATTTAAATGCAATCATCTGACGATCTGACATTGAAATCGAGTGAAATCGTCTTAATGCATAACATGCACACATTCCTTGAACATTATTTCTAGATCGCCAACTGATAAACAATGAAAACACTCAAAAACGTGCACGACCAAAATTTTCTAGTTTTTCGACTCTTCAATATTCTTAAAAATGTGTAGCAAACAAAATATTTTTTACTAATACTTTTTGGAACGATAATGTTGGATTTATATTGTTTTTATATTCTACTTATTATTCTCTTAAAGACACATGTCGATTTTGTAAACAAAACAAATCGACATTAAAGTTTGCACTAAATTAATTTTCTCACTTGAAAAAAGTTCGTATTATGTTTTTCAAATAATCTATTGTCTAGTTCAAAATTTATAATTACAAAGTTTCCAAGTAGATAGGATAAAAGCACCACTTGTTGACACCCCCTTCTAATTTACATTAACAGTAGAAAAATGCAAATTTTTATATTTTGCTCACAAAATATTTCATAGTATCTTGAATAAAATACGTTAAATATTTGCATTTTTATATTGTCTTAAACAAATTAGAAAGAGGTATCAACAATAGAAAAAGGTGTCAACAATTGATGCTCTTACTCCATTTAACTATAATCCAGATAATTTCCACACAATACTTTTTGAAATGTTTTAAAACTCAAAGAAAACAAATTGTGTAATTTTCATTGGACTAGGT
>CAJFCP010000109.1:53717-105484 GCA_904066005.1 Synergus itoensis | reverse complement strand
TATGTCCGCCATCTTTTTTTTACATTTATAACGTTTTTTACGTATATTACATTTTTTACGTATAATACGTCAAAAACCTCGAGTTACGCGTAACCGTGCAACCCTGCTCACAACCCTACATAGAATCTTATGGAAACCAGGGTTGGGCTGACATGTTCATAAGGGAAGAATATTTTTTATAATATCCTTGACGACCTTGACCTTGGTTTTGAGATGGGAACACACGTGGTAAATCTGGATATCATAACCATTAACATTCATAACGTTCATAACACACAATAACACAATTGTGTTTATATTAAATATGGAAAACGTTGTTCATTTGTGGAATATAGTTAAATTTTTATCAAAATTTTATGACAAGGAGGCCAATGAACTGCGCAATTATTACGTGTAAGATAATATATTAAATTATATATTTATGTAAAAGGAATTAACAACTTTATACTTGTTTGAGGTTATCTTTACGCGTTATGAATTCATGAATGCCAAACAAAATCTCATAAAATCGTAACGTGTAAATATTACCGGCTGACAGTAGATTTTGTAAAATTTTCTATACATTCCAGATATTGTTGCCGACAGCAGGAGAGAAGAGTGGAGCTGCCAAAACAATGTTTCGGACCCTCAAACATGTGTTCTCATTGTGGATCATTGTGGACTAAGGTAGAACATAGAAATCGTCTGACTCCAGGTAAAACTTGTTCAAATTCAATAAAAAAGATTATTCGTGCATCGGAAAATAGTAGCCGACTATCGAGGTGCCGTTTAACTCTTATGCGTAAATGTTTACGCAACGAAATGAACAAAATGGTTGTTAAGTGCTTAGCGTGTTTGCAAAATACGGAGATTACTTGCAACAAGCCAAAAAGACAGAAAATAAAGAAACAAACAACTTTAAATGACTCGGATGTTTTAAGGTCAAAGAAAAAGAAAAAGAGGCGTATGAAGAATAAAACGGCAGGCTTGAATATATCCTTATCAGAATCATACGTTGCACCTTCATCAGAAATAGCGAGTCCGGTAATTCTCAAGAATTCTAGTCCTCTTCCATGTAAAGAAAAAAGGGAGGTGAGCAAACAGTTGACTCCACTCCAAAAACTTAAAACAATGAACAGAAACAAGCTCACCAGTATATTAAGGGACGACAAGGCACAGAAGAGAAACAGTTTAAACAACTTTTTGAAAGAACTTTATTAAATTCAAAAGTCTTGAATTTAAAGTGAAACACTGTTTTTTATTTTATATTTTTCAAACCGTGTGTGTTCTGGATTCTTAACATATAAATCATTCTTATCACTCGAATTTTTCTAATTGTAAATTATTATAGTAACATGATATTGTTTTTTAAAAAATGTTAACAAACAGGAAAGAAAAGAAAAGAATGAATGCAAAAAAGAAAAGGAAAGAATGAATGAAAGAATGAATGCAAAAAGAAAGGAATGCACTTTTCAAGAGTATCAGATCTTTCATAACTTATGCACTTTGTGAATCCACGTATACTTCGTTGAAACTATATATCTATCTTCATTAATTCAAGCGGTTTCGTTCGCTAAGATGTTCTTCAATAATTTAAAGCTTTTATTTATTATCGACGTTTGACAGAATGAACAATAAATAAGATGTGTACACTGGCAACTCGCACAACAAGTCTATTCTATTACTTTAACAATTTCGTCTTTCTCATCGCTACTCCAAAGGGATTTCCTTTTGCACTGCCTGAAAAGAAATCCATTTTTTTTATTAGGAATTCAACATTTCAATTCAGGATAATTTCAAAAACGTCTGTAATTAATTAAAAAAAAAAGGTTAGTTGGGAAAAGTCAAACGGATCGGATGTTAGTCACCTGAATGCAGGCCATGAGGTAATCCTGTTCGGACATTTCCTGGTCCTTGGCAGGTGGGACTTTTCCCCGGCGGCGCAACTCTTGCTTAGCGTCGTTCAAATCAAAGATAGCCACGGGATCCAGCTTGCTCTTTAGCACCAAACCCGCCAGGTACTCAATGTAGTGCTGCCTGCGGGGAAAAGTACCCATTTTAATCACGCATTTATCGCGTTTTAATTACCTCCATTAAGTCCCTTCTATAGTCTGCCAAATCACGTCCATACCAATGCGCAGGTAGTTTTTTACCGGCCCGAAGAAGACAAGTCTCAAGATCGTCTATGGTGAACAACGGTATAGGTTCCAAGTGCTTTAAACGAACATGCCGAACTAAATATTCGATGTAATGAATCCTGAATTTGAGAAACTTATTTATAACACCAATTTGATTTATAATTTATATCTGCTAATTGAGAAAAAACTAGTCACTTTTATTGATACATTGCACGAACTAAAAGTATACCGATGTGTCCGAATATATGATGTTTTAATCGTTTTGAAATAACTAAATTGAAAGTTACGAGTGTTGGATCTAAGTTTAGACCTCAAAATTCGATTTCTTCTTTTTAGTTAATAAATATCATACTGAGTTATTTTTCCGCTCTATAGCACTAATATTTTTGGAAATAGAAGTTTGCCTGCAGAGCTAAAAAATGTTTAATTTTAATACACAGAATTCTATTTAAAAAATAAATACCTCTACAGAGCGAAAAATTTATAATTGCTTCCTCATAGAGGAAGCTTTGTAGTGGTGACAAAAATCCAGTTTCTAAAAAAAAGTTTGTGTGTGTGTGTGTGTGTGTGTGTGTGTGTGTGTGTGTGTGTGTGACGCTTTTAACGCAAGTTTCGTGTACTTTTATAATTTTCGTAAAATTCATTTTTTCACTAGAACTTCTCAAATATTCAAAATTTAAAGTTGATGTAAGGAAAATGAAGATTCCTTTCATCGAGGCGAATCGATTGATCTATATCATTAATGCATTTCATTGAGAAATAAGAAAGTTATAAAAAATTGTTTTTTAAAAATTCAATTTTTCAACATATAATTTCTCAAATAATAAAAATTTAAAGCTGGTGTAAGGGAAATGAAGATTCCTTTTATTCAGACGAATCGATTGATCTATAAAATTAATGCATTTCATTGAAAAATAAGAAAGTTATGCTTTATTGTACTTTTAGAAAAAGATTTTTTCTAATATAACTTCTCAAATAATGAAAATTTAATGCTTATGTAAAGAAAAGAAACTTAAATTAAAGAAAATAAACTGAAGAAGTATTAAAAAGTATTAAGAAGTATTAAATACTTATAATGTTTCCTCTATGAGGAAGCAAATCATATTTGCTTACAGGAAGCAAAGTGTTCATTGAATAAGCACAAAACTTGATACAACTTGATAGCTACTTATAATATTTGTTGAATAAAATAAAAAAATCCGAATTGTTAATTTATATTTTCTCTACCTGCATAAACCTGCATGACCCTCTATGACGTCCGAGTTACAAATAGCATCAACTACACCGGTTGGCGTTTCCTTTTGCAGTTGCACTTTGCATTTATGATCACCAACTGGTCCATCGATATCATATTCAACATTATTTTCTTTTAACAGTTGCTGGAGTTGCGCTGGTTCCTTATCTCGTAGGTAGAATAAACAATTTCGAGGATGATGAGCGTGAAGTCCTAGCTTTGCACAATAGGCACTGACTCCACATTTTGCTCCCATTACAAAAGCGTTTCCACAGTCACAACAAAACTCATATTTGCATTGGCTACAAGTAAAATGCATGCATCCTGAAATTAATTAATTTAAATTATTCAAGATCTTCACAGAGTCGGACCAAAGTAAAGCGTAAACTGCTTACCTCCGCGTGATAAAGAATATTTAAATTTGCATTTCGGACAATCTATCCCGTTGTCTGCTAAATGTTTGGCAAGTCCAACTGCCTGATTATCTGGATCATTTTCATCCTTCCACGCGGCAAATTGCTCACAACTAATTCCTTCGTGCTGCTTCTCCCACTGAAAATAGAAATAGATTTTAACTGACTGAAATTACTACTTGAAGACAAACATTAAAGAAAAGGGCTCACAGGTCTTCGGCAAAATGCACAAGTGACAGATCGACAATCCGGGCAAATCAGTCGCTTTTGATTTGGATTTGCGTAAAATCCACTTGAACACTTGAAATTTATTAATAAGATACAATTCTCTCTTAGCAGATTTTTTTCCAGACAGTATGAAGATGTTTTACCTGAACACACCACTTGAAGTTCGGATCTTTCATCAGTGTTCTATCCCGAAGCTTCCGCTGAAAGAGTTCGTGAATTGGTGGATCCAAAAGCGACTTCAGTTGGATGTCCAAAATGCTGAAGTATTCCAAGACTTCATCTTCAGTCGCATCAGTCAAGTCTGGCTCCTTGCAAAATGGGCACACAGCATCCATTATACTGCGATCACTAATTTGTATTGTAAAGTAGTTCTTCGCACAGTCATTGCAACAGCGATGTGTACATTTCAGCATCGAATTCATCTGGTTTTAAAAAATAGAATAAGTTTAATTGAATGATTTTAACATATCTAGAGTAAGTTTCGTGCTATTATATAATTAGAAAGAGATTTTTTACTTGGCTCATCGCAAAACGACTCGTACAGAGTTCACATTCTTGTTGTAAAAAAGCTAAAGCGGATTCTATGCTGGAACATTCTTTTGCTGCGTGAAGTGCTTCTGCGTTTCCAAATTTAAGGGCCAATAAACTCGCAGCTACTTCGGCTTCATCGTAAGTCGATGCTTGGCCTTCGGCTAATAGCCTTCGTGCGACTCGCTGTAAAAGAGAATTTTAAATTCATGAAATAATTAGGGCACAACATTTTTTTGCTATTTCAGTCACTTGAATAGGTATTTAAAGGTTTTAAAATTTTGCGATTTTTACATTCTCATCAGAGAGAATGTATTATATTTGTGTAAAATTTGACCCCCCCCCCCCCATTTTTTGTTAAATCTTCACGTTTTGTGACTAGCAGGAAGTGTAGCAGGAAGTTCTGATGAGAATGTGCTCCTTAAGGTCGATAGAACCTTAAGTAAATTAGTTTTATAATTTAAAAATAAAGTAGGGATAAATATTGGTAAGGATAAGCGAAAAACAAGGAGCGCGAAGCGAGACGTGTGATGAGAATGTGCTCATGGAGCCGATTTTTTTTGTAAGAGATGAAGTATTTTTTTTTTTTAATAATTTGAATTTCACTGCTTATACGTTTTATTTAAATATCTTTGCAGATGGACCGATTTTTGTAAAGGTCATTTTGTTTCATGCAAATTTAAATGATTCAGGATAACATACCAACGTCTATAAACGAGCTTTAAAAAACAAATATTTTAGGGATTTTAGACTCGATTTTCAAAGTTAATTTTTATTATTTTATTTTATTTGTAATCTCACTTTCTAGGATTTATTATTTCTGGCACTGCGATTGCTATCTGAGATAATTAAAAAATTTTTGAGAACAAAGTATATCGGCTTAAGGGTATTGGATCCAAGTTTGAACCTCAAATTCATTTTCTTCATTTTACTGATAAGTAATGTGTAAAATTTGAATTTTGATGTTAGAAATTGTACCTCTTAATTGAATTTTTTAAAAATAATGTCTAATTTTACTTACACAATACAAAACTTGTAATAATTCTTTTTTTTAAAGGTACACTGGAACACAATTAAAGACTAAAGGATAATGAGTGGTTATAAGCTCATTTGCTAGTGTATTAAAGAACAAGAATGCCTACCATTTTTGTCTGCAGCTGGAATAAAGAAGACAATATGTTTCATTATATAGACTTAATCCTAGTATTAGCAGAGACAAAGGGAAGAGTTCAACCGATAAAAGATCGATTTTTTATCTAGCTCTTTGTAGACATTGGTCTGTCAAAATTGGAATTTTGACAATTGGCAGACACTTGCTGGCACTCATCTACTGACCTCTCTCTCGTTTACAAGAGACTCCTTGGTGTTATCCTTCCTCGGCTTGGATTCCTTGATAGGATTTTTTTTTCTCCTCGTGATCTTTGGGCTCTTGCCCTCAAATTGTTGGACGAAACTTGCAACCATGGAATACCTTTTAGGTTTCTCTTTTTTTTCATTTTGATCAGCTATCAAGATTCTATTGTCACCTCTCTCTTTTACAGGTGCATTGTTCTTTACAACTGCTATTATCGGGTGTGGAATATCTTCATTTTCCCGCTGTACATTTTCCATTAAATATAATTTAGCTGTTGTAACAGTAGAAATTTCTACACTTTCTTCCAGGGGAGGATCATATTCCATTAGCGTTTCAGATTGCGTCTCACTCGAAACTGAAGTTTCCATTACACTTCCGTTTCGACCACTCTTTCCTGATTTTGTAGAAATTGACTCAGATGTCTTCTTTTCAGATTTCTCATTATCAGACTTGTCTTCAGATTCATATTCTGATATTTCAGCTTTTATCTTATTTAAGGTTTTTTCCAGCAAGTAATCAGCATTTGCTAATATATCGAGAGAGTCGTGAGACTCGTTTGAGCCTAGTGAATAATTACTTGATTCTTCCTGAGATTCTCTTGGAGATTCTTCTTCAGACTCTGCCTTAAAATCTTCGACTGATTCTTCCTGAGACTTTTCCTCATATTCTTCTTCATATTCTTCTTCATATTCTTCTTCAGATTCTTCTTCAGATTGTTTCTTAACATTTTCTGAATCCTTTTCTGTCATATTTTGTGTCTCTTGAGATTCGTTTTTCGATTGCATATCAACAGGTTCTTCAGATTCCTTCTGATCATTTTCTGTATCTTTTTTTGAATCTTTTTCCGACATTTTCAATTTCATACTAATAGACTCTTCAGATATGGATTCGTATTCAGAATCAGAATTCGATTCAGCTTGTGGTGAGTTTTGTAAAGTATTTTTTAATTCATTGTCCCCTTGTTTGGTTGTCTCCGCCTGATTTGTATCAATTACTTTTTGTTGCAGATCCTCTTTTTTCTCGATGATAGAAACATTCGTAATTGATTCTATCAATGCGGTCTGTTTCGAAACGAGCATTTGAGGTCCCACTTTTTTGGGTGAGAGAATTTGAGGAAAAATTGTGGAAGGTTTTGAAATTTTAGGGTCGATTTGTCTCTGAATTTCGACGGAAACAGTTTGAGCAGGGATTCGTTTACTTCCCTTCATAATTGGAATTTTTGATGGAAAAATATTTTTGGAATTCAGTAGCAACTCATCTTTCTCGGTCTTCAGAAACTTGCTATCTTTGGATTTGTTTAAAATCTTCTTTTCTCCAATATTTCTACTTTTTATTGCTTCTGCTATCGGTATTTTCGAAATTTTTTCTCCCAATTTTTGCTCATCTTGACTTAGGAGAGGTAATTTGTTTAAATTCCGTGGTGCTAGAGTTTTTACAATTCCGTACTTTTTAGGTGAGACTGTCTTCTTCAGCCACTTAACAGGAGACCTTCTTCCAATCACTTTCTTTATTGGTGACTTTGATCTGCCTTTGTTTATCCTTGAATTTGTGATGACAGGATAAAAACTGGGTGACTTGAAAATTTTCTCTGGTTTCTTCTGCTGACGTATTTCCAATATTTTACGAGGCTGATTGATTTTATTTTGTTTTACGATAGAAGTCTCTTTAATAGCATTTTGTGGAAGTGCAGAGTCATTAACTGTTGTTGTCGAGGATTCAGATACTTTGATTAAAAAAGTATCAGTCTTCTCTGACGACGTACTGGAAACAGTCAAGTTCTGCACAAGTTGATCTGATGTGTTTCTGGCCTTTTTTACATTCTTATTTAAATTAATTTGTAAGGGTAGATCAGATTTAACCACTAGAGAATTTAATTCATCTACTGAAGGAGTAACTATCGTCGGTTCTTGGATTTCCGGACTTCCTTCGTTTACAGTATTTTGCAGCAAATTTAAACCAACTTCTGAGCTTGTGTTTTCCTTTTTGTTTTCTAAAATAGAAGCTCCCTCAATTTCATTCACTTCATTTGATTTATGACAATTAGTGATATTAATTGAGAGAGAGGAACTAAAATTCTCTTCCGTTTCGAAAGTGGGAGTTGTTACAACTGGTGTTGATTTATTTTTACCTGAAAAGTAGGAAAGCGCTGTAAAAAGAGAACTTTTCCTTTTGGGCTTGCAAGAATCAGATTGATCACTCGATGAGTGGGAGATGATTTCCTTTGATTCGTTTGATTTTTTGGGAAAAATAACAGATTCTGTAGTTGAGGCGGATGATAATGTAACATTAATTCCATTGTCTGGCAAATCTTTGGAAGTTAGAATGGATATCTGAGTATGTTCATTAGTTTTTTCAGACTCAAAATCTATTTTCTGATTGTCAAATTGATCGGACAAATTTTCTTTTGTGGTAGTTGTATTTTCCATTTTAGCAGTTTGAGTAACTCTTAAATTCTCTTTTTGATCACCCTGGTCAGATTCAGGAATTTGATTAATTCGCAAAGTAGTGGTATGAGATTCAGTGATAGCTTTTCGTTCTCTTGGATCATTTTCTGGGTTAAGCAACAAGCTATCTTGACTACCTTTTTCTACTGCAACAAATTCAAAACTTGTACGTACCAGTTTTTCAAGATTCGAATCAGATTCCGACAGTTTCTGTATCACCAGCGGAAGTTTGGACTGATTAATATCACTATTGTTAATTTGATCATCAACCTCAGGAATTATGTCATCAGTTTGTTTTACATCTTTGTCAGCTTCTGGGCTTTGGAACTGAACAACTGGTTCTACATTATTTACAGGCTCTAGTTTTTCAGCGCTAGTGGTTTTGTCATCAATAGTTTTTTTAAC
The DNA here is from genome assembly GCA_904066005.1 of Synergus itoensis. NCBI lineage: Eukaryota > Metazoa > Arthropoda > Insecta > Hymenoptera > Cynipidae > Synergus > Synergus itoensis. Next base: position 96,761 of record CAJFCP010000109.1, on the reverse strand, counting down.
TTCATTGGAATTGGAATTTCGGTTCTGAAGCGTTGATTCCTGGACATCTAAATCTTTAGAGGTTTTTAAAGAGTCGTTTTCAAGTTTATTTTGGAAGTTATTTTTTGTCTGATCTTGCAGAACTTCCTGCTGTGTTGTAGTTTCATTCTGAGCTTGGGTTTCAGATGCTTCAGAGTCGCCAGACGAAGTTTGTTTTAGAGATAGCTTATTCAGAGCTGCTGTTAGTGGAATCAGTAGCTGTTCTGGTAAAGATTTCATGACAAGTAAAAATTGTTTGACTGCTGCTGGTTTTGAAGATTCAGGAAACTCAAGGTTGCTTGGAGGATTTTCATTAGAAGTTGAATCATTAGTCGCTACCAATTGAAGATCAATCACTTCTAAAGCTTCAGATTTATTCAGCTCAATTTTAGTCTCCTGCTTCTCTAACGGATCTACTTCTTCCACTGAAGGTGGAACATTCAAATTTTCATCCAAAGCTTTAGACTCCTCTGAATCAATTTTTCCATCTTTCTGATTGGTTTCCAGGCCTTTCAAAGTTAAAAGCTGCTCTAAAAGCATTTGATTGATTTCACTCTGAACTTTCTCTTTCTGATTCAAATTCGCAACCTTTGGTGATACAGTTTTCGATTCTCTTGTTTCGTCATCTGCTAGTTCTCTCTCATCTCTTTCTACAGACTGCCAAGGATTCCATCGAGGATTGGTTTGTGATGTTGAATATTTTACTTGCTCTAATGGTGCCAGATGTTGTTGTTCCTGCGTCTTCACTGTAAAATTGTTCTTATCGAGATTAACAGTTTGGAAGATTCTAGGAATCAGTCGCTCATCTATTTGTACCGATCTGCTCGTCACGCTATCAAAACTGCTGAACAGATCAACCTGATTATTGTTACTTGTACCCGATGGATCTTTTTCAATTTCCCAATTACCAGTGAGTTCTCGCAGGGCCGCCACTTGCTGATGAAAGTCGGCCTGCAACTCCACGAAACGTTCTACTGTTGGAGATATTACCTGCTTCTTAGCTTCTGAGTCCAAATCATCCTGAACCTGTTCAGAACTCCCCGCCAAACTTGCTACCCCTACTGCATCTGAAACAATTTCCCACAAGTGAGATTTCCAGAACTATAATGTCATGTGCGCGCCTTTGTCAATTTCTGCTTATAATATATGTATTTAAAGAAAATTCAAAAAGATTTTCAATTATTTCTAAAGATCTCTTTTTTGTGATAGGATAAAATGAACCAGAAGTCAAAGTTGCTGAAACAACTAACCTTGGCGTGGTGCAGCCTCGTTTTCCACCCCGGCAGGTGGACCCCAAATTCTCATTAGAAAAGGTTTAAGCTGGTCTTTTTGCAATTCTAATAAAGCCGCTTCTTCATTTCCCCCATTATTATCAAGAGAATTGATGACATTCGTCATCGTAAAAGCACCCTTGGACATTATGTTCTGACACTAAAATAGAAGAGAATTAAATGATTCGTTAAGAAAGTATTATATATTTTCGAAGATGATATAATAAATATCTTTAGCTACATACTTTACGTTGGCGCAATTGAATTGCATGGGAAACAGCGTTCCACAAGTCGCCCTTCGAGAGTCTTAAGGCATCCTTGGCTTCCGCAATAGAGAGATTTCCGACGCAATTTTCTGATTGTTCCTTTCCTTGCGCTGTTACCAATACCTGGGTAGTTTCTATCATATGAGGCCATTGGGTCGTTAGCCATTCTATTGGATTCAGTGCCCCTTGTGATAAGGCAACTTGGACATCGTCTGTAGAATATCCTCGCCTCTCAGCTTCTCGTAGAAGCTCGACAATTTCCAAACCTTGGCGAGTTAAAGTAGAGACACCTTGGAAAGCTGAACTGTGGTCGGCTTCACCGAATCTTGGTTGACTTGGTTCCTGTAAAATTAAAGTTTGAAACATTGAAAGTAGGAATACAAAGTTTTCAATAGAGGAACTATTTCAAGAAGCATCTTTATTTCTAGAATGGTCAGAAAATTTTAATAATTTGGGTGACAAATTTGCCTAAACCTTCACACCGAGGCTACGATATACAACTAAAGCGTTACTAATCCTAACAGGAGTTACATATATACAAGCGTTTTTATAATAACAGTAACAATAATAAAAAAGGAAATGAAGGTCAAATTTCAAAAAAAGATCAAATTTCTAGCCTTTACCCTAGAATGATAATAAAGATGAGGTGAATTGAGAGAATTTCTTCTAGTTCTTTCTCTTCCATAGATCGACATTTGCCAAAGATTATTTTGATGGCGAGGATAGAGGTCAGGGCTGTTGAGAAATCTGGTGTCCTAAAACAAAAGCTCGAATCTGTTTGTTATTATCGTGACGAATTGTTAATTATAAATTTTGAAATAGTGCGTTTTAAATCGTGGATAATTATCTAAATAAGAGTTAAATCAAAGATATACCTCTGAATCGCTGTCATCATATCGCATGAATCCCTTTGATGGAGCTAAAGATGCGGATCTTCTGAGCCTTCCGTTTTCTTTGAAAACAGTTTCTTCATAGGTCTGCAATAAACAAAACTTTGAGAAGAAAGTCTCTATGAATATTATTCTCTTTTTTGTACAGGAGAAACAAATTTTACCTGAGTAGAGATATTCTGAGGTGGAGGAGAAGTTCCTGTTGAAACAGTCTGGCGGTTACTATCTTCTTTTTTTGGCAACTCTTTGATTGCACATTTTGTTGAATTATCTTTTTCTGGTTTTATTTTGAGCTCTAAAGTTTTGTCGATTGATTTAGAGCTCTCAATGTTTTTCGAATCCACCTCTTTTTCTTCAGATTTTGAATCTCTGTTATTCAATAATTGATTTCGAATTGGCGAAATTCCCCTTGAGGTTTGGTTGTATTTCGATTGTTTCAAATAATCAGGAGTGTTGGAAAGTTCAGTTTCGAAGTCTTCTGTTTCAGTCTCTTCGGTAAAGTCCGTACTTTCCACTTGCGTTTCCGTACCTGCAAGCCAAATATCTAGTTTTATATTTGAATTTAAACTTCTGAAGTTGAGCCTTTATTGTTATTTCAAGTCGAATTGAAGCTTGACATCAACTCCGCAGATTCAAGGTCTTTTCTAAAGGCCATAACTCTTTATCTAAGAATATTTAAACAGCTCTAGAAATGCAGACTCAGTGCCAAAGTATAAATATCTTGCTAATGTGCTAGGTATTGAGATACAGAGAAAATCCAATCTCTAAATTTTTTTAATCTAGAGTTATTGTAGTTTTAGGATCTGATTATTATGAGAACTTACCTATTTCAACATCTACTAGTTAATCTCGTTTTTCGAGAAATCGTTTTTGTCCCAATTCCCTTTGAGGATATATTACAAAACTGAGATATTTTCGTTCTTTTTTAATTGAACCTTATCTTCTAATACCCAGCACCTCTATTTATGTACTACCGGTGTTGAATTCAAAGAGGATTGGCCAAATGCACGATCGTCCTTGAAACGTGAGAGTGATTACTTGAATGAATAACAACTTTAAGCTATGAGAAATGAGACTCTGGGTTTTCAAGTACGATTATGCATTTGGTGTGCACGTGATTTTCAAGTTAAAATGTAAAATGCCAATTTATTATTCATTCAAGAGTACATCTTCGTTAGGTAGTTGAAAAATAAGTTTTATCTAAAGATTTCCCTTCACAAAATACCTGTATTCAGAGGATGTGTTCATAACTGGAAATGGCATTGGATTATTTACAGTTCATTAGGTCTGCACATTACAGTTTTCACACATTAGTCAGAACAGGTATCATCCATTTTTTGTGTTTTACTTGAATCTCGTAAAAAGGTCGAAGGTTTTTGAAGGTTTTATGGAAAGGTGTACAAAAAAGCACATACATCTAAACAAATCATTTCGATGACTTAGTGCCAAAGGAGAAGCTGATCTTTCGCCTAAGTCTACCTTTTTTCTTCGTCGAACTGCTGTCGCCACTCTCTTCGCTGATAGGTAACTTGAGATTGCCCAGTTTCCGTTCCAGGTCAGTTGGTTCGTTTGAAGTTGAAGTTGAAGTCACCTGAGATTCAATCAGGCTAGAGGACGTTTGAGGATCTGGAGAAGAAGGTGGTGGAAGAGCACTAGTTCGCGTTTTGCAACAGACAATACAGACGCGTTCTTTAGCTTCATTGATGAAGGTACAATGTTCGCAGGCCCATTCCTCTGCCATACTCGAAGAGATCTTTAAATCAGATATGTTTGCTTCTCGTTTTTCTACAATCTTCTTATTAGCCTCTGGAGTCGGAAACTCTGGAATCCTTCTCTCCGGAGTGGGTCCTCTTGAAGGTTCTTCTACAGTTTTCCTTTCCGGTGTTTCATACCTCTGAATAAGTACCTCTTTCTTCTCTGGACTACGCAACCTCGAAACATTCTTCTGGATTGTTTTAGCTTCTGGAGAATGAGTTGAACCTTTATCTGGTAGAGGTCTTTTGTCGGGTGCACTTGATCTGGGAAGTCTCTCCCGACCCGATTGAGACTCTGGAGTTCGAGATCTTCGGCTTCTTTCTCTGCTCATGCGGTTCTCTGGAGTTGAAGACCTTCGAGGCTCTCGGTTCAACACAACGTTGTTTTCTCTACTGCTGATCTTCGAATTTATCAGCTCTCGATCAATGGAGGGAGCCCTTCGCATCAATCCTGACTTTCGTGGATCCAAGCGACTCTCCAGCTCCTCCACCAAGTTAGGTTCTTCTCTTCCAGTGGATTCTCTTCGATTGGAATCCCTTCGAATGGAATCCCTTCGAATGGAATCCCTTTGAATGGATTCTCTTTGCTCTTGAGTGTCACTCTCTGCTCTTTTAGTACTTCCTGCAAGGGACGCTCTCTCGTTGCGATCTACATAGTCCTCCGAAGAGCTTGTAATCTTTGATCGTCGTCTGCTGAAGCTTGACCTTCGCTCGGACCTGTCATCATCTGTACTTATACCTCGTTGGTCCCGAGAGTGAGAACTCCGAAGTCTCGTAGATTCCCTCTGGTTGCTGGAGGACTCATCCTCTTGGGCTGAAGATGAGTGCTTGTATCTTGGCGAATCCTCATGGTCATACCTCTGCTTTGAAGCCAGCGATCTTCTTGGATCTTCCAAGTTTCTGGAGGAAGCCCAGTGAGACTTTGGCATGTTCTCTGTCCATCCCTCGCCAAGATTGATGATTCTGTCTTCTGATCTCCATCCACTGTTCAAGAAAGATTGAAGATTATATTTTTACTAATAATTAAAGAGGAATTTGTTGAAAACTTCTAGCAATACTTACTTTCGTCGATGCCTGGAAAGTAATGACTTGTTTGCGTCCTCATCCGGGTATCTTGGTTTGCTTCTAGAAAAACTATCACGTCGCTTTCTTCTTGATCCACGAGAGAGCCTGTCGTCTAAGTCAGACTCATCAGAATCCTCTGAACTCGCATCGGAAGGCGAACCGGGTGATCTTCTTCTCCTCGACCTGGAAGCTGTTGATTTTCTGGATTTTAAGCTAGGTGAAGGAGAGGCTGCTCTGGACCTTCTACTGGATTTGATACTCCTTGCAGGACTCTGAGGTCGTGAGAGAGTTCCAGGATAGTGAGATGGGAGCATTTGAGGCTGAGGATAACCCATTGGATAGCCCCACATGGGTGGATGATTGAGGCTCAACGATGATCCACCGAAGGCCGGATCCCAGGGGTTACCTGGGTACCAAATCATTGGAGCTCCGAGATGTGCCATCGATTGTGCCTTTAAAAGAAATACGAGAGGTTGATGACTCTTGAAATCTTTTGAAATCTGTTAAAATCAGTTTTAATTTAATCTCTTAATATTTCTCCTATCTCTTCATGAAATAATTCTTACTTGATGCATTTCAGGATTCCAGATGCTGGGAGCTGAGAGATCACAGACACTGGCTGATTGAATAATATTTCTAACTGGCAGAGATGGTGAGGATGTTAAGCTGTGCCTGGGACTGCCGATGCTCATTGGTCTAGGACTCAGAGTCTCTCTTCGTGAATCAGAAGAAGGAGGTCTTCTTCTGTTTGCGTCTTGAGCTCTCATTGCTTCCTGGTATCTTCGGTACCTTTCCTGTAAATTGATATGATGATTAATGAATTCTTGAAAGAGCTAATCCGGTTTAAAATGAAAAATGCGACATACCTGTAGGGTTGACATCTTGTCTGTACCGACCGAAACAGTAGTTTCTGTATTTGTGTTCAAAGACTGAGTAGATCGAGTTCCTTTCAACGGAGAATCTGGAATCGATGGCAATGGTCTTGTCGCGTTGATCGAGTTCCTTTTCAAACTTCCCGCTTTATCAATCGAGGGGAAGTTCGCAGCGCCTTGGTTTAATATCGCATTTACCTAGACGCGAAACTTTTATTTATTGCTTTTCGCAAGGATTTACAAACGCTCTCACAAGTTTGCGACATTGTCAGGCTATTTAGAAAAAAGCAGAGATTAGAGGAACATAAGCGATCAACAAAAATATTAAGCGATCGAGTATACTTCTTAGTCAATAATTTCTTTTACAAATTAATTTTTGATTAAGGGCGTTGGACCCAAGTGTTAAGCTCAAAATTCCATTCTCCATTTTATTCAACGAAAATTATAGATAAATATTTTTTCGCTTTGTAGCGCTAATCTTTTTTCAAATATAAGACTGTATACAGAGCGAAAAAATATTTAATTTCGATATTTTTTTGCATAAAACGAAGAATTAATAAAAATCCAATTTCAAAATTGAATATTTTCATTTTACTTAAAAAAATATTTGCAATAGATATTTTCTCGCTTTGTACGCATAATTCTAGTTAAATATTGATTAATTCTACAGAGGGAAAAAATTCAAAATTTAATATTTGTTGAGTAAAATGAAGAAATTGAATTTTTAAATTAGAACTTGGCTCTAACACCCTTAAACAACAAGAAATAAAAGAATCAAAAACATGAGAACGGTATGGGAAACTATTAGCTGCATCTTTCAAAAAGTAGGAAATCCTGCCATATTCACTTTCCCAGAATCATGATGATCAATCAGTTAATGATGATCAATGAGTTAATAGGAAGGAAATTTACAATTTCCCATGCCGTGTTTCTCTTGCTATATTGCAAAAAAAAAAAAAAAAAAAAAAACAGGTACGTGATAAGGGGATTCAGTGAATACGGCAGAGAGTTTTGTAACATCACAATATATTAATGGCACAGTATATACAATAAGATCTGTATACAATATGTATTATGTGTAAAACCGTAGCACAAATGAAAAGTTAAACGGTTCCTAGCTACATTTGTTGTCTATTACAGTCAATAGCGTGGCCTCGGTGTGAAATGTTGTTTTTTTGTGGGTATTAATAAGCAGCGGTGAAAATACGCAAAACAATGGGAATAAAACTTGCTGGAAGAAATTCTGTAATTGTCAAGTTTAGTAGAAAAAATATGTAAAATAAATTCTAAAAATTGTGTAGGTTGCAGCCCCTACTATCAAGCAGATACTAGCAAAACTCAGCTCAGGGCGATCCAAAGAGAGGCTTTTTTGACAAGTCGAAAATGGATTTCTAGTAATCTATTAATCACAATTTCTGTTTAAAAATAAATAAATAAATAAATAAATAAATAAATATGATTAATCTAAAATTCTAAGGGGTTCAGACCACTGCACACCCTACCTGAGTGTTTCTACGATTTCGTCTGGGTGGTGGAACTGGTGGTGGATTCATCATATTCTCCCCTTTTGGCGGAAGCGGGGGTTTCACTCTACCCGCGATATCCGTCACGAGTTTTCTTCGACTGTGTGTTTTTCTCTTCGGATGCTTGTGATTCATCTCATCACAAGTCTCGCAGTAGTTTTCTTTGCAGGAGTCGCATCTTATGGACACATTTTCAGTGCCACATAAGGCACACTTCCTAAATATGGTGGTACCGGAAGTGGTGCCTTTGCTCTGATTATTGGTGGTTGCATTCTTTGGGGTGGTGTTATTGTTCTGTGGCCGGGGTGGAAATTCAATAACTTCGTAGTCAGGGTCTCCACAGTCTCCGGATAGAGACGGCGGCGGAATTTTAGGCGGGGGTGGAGGTGCCTTCGATGATTGGTCTGCATCTCGCTGTTGTTGAGCCTGAAATCAAAACGAGGAAAAGAAACGACGTTAAACAGAATTTTTAAACCGAAATTTAAAGGATTTTAACTAGATTTCAATCGATTTGAATGATTTTAAAGGAGTTGAAAGGATTTGAAAAAAATTCAGGAAGATTTTAAGGAATTATTAGGGATTTGACGGGATTTTAAAGTTTCTTCTTCAAGGATTTGAAAATAATTCAAAAGATTTCAGGAGATTTAATGAAAGTTACAAGTGGCAATTTTAAAACTTTAAAAATTGAGAATTTGACGATTTACTGTTTAAAATGAAAAATATACTCTACCAATACCCAGTGGGGCATAGAGCGGGCGACACGTAGCCGTGTGGACGGATTCGAGATGGCCATTGGTCGCCATCTGTCTGCATCGGGATTCTGGAGTGGTAGAATATTAAACTGAATGAGTAACATAAATAAACTGCATGTAAAATTCGTATTTTCGATCGCAACCAATGAGGCAATTGTCATGAGCGAAATTAGATTCAGTTGCACTATATTAGTGGGAAATATCAAAATGATTTTGTGGTAACAGTAGGTATCGGTGATTGTGGATTTACTTTTTAAGAATGAATATATAATCTTCAAGATGTAACTGAGACATATCTGTTTAATTTAACGGATATATTTTCTGTCTAATTATTTTAATACACGTTGTCTGCAAATATTATGATAGCATAACATATATAACAGGTCAATGTCATGCGTAGTTCACTGATCCTTGAAACGCTTTGGTGAAGCTCAGTCATCTCATTTGATGATAGCAACGAGCTTTCTTGTGTCTGATCCCAAAATAGTGACTCTCTCTTACTCTTCCTGTTCCCTTACACTTTCGCACTAAATCGTCACTTAACATTTTCGATTGATGTTAACAGAAATCATGAAAAATTTCAGTTTCAGGGGATTTTGAAAATTTTCGCGCTTTTTATGAGTAATAATGTTGATATATTATTCACAATAGATACAGTAATGTTTAGTCAGACAGATTTATTTCTTATTATAGTCTTTTCTTATTTTAATTATGTTTTAAATTTCTTTTTATAATTTTTCTGCTGGAAAGAAGATAAAAGAAATTGATATTATGTTTAATTTTTTATAAATATTGAGCATAATTAACGTTTTAATAGAAGTCTGTCTAATTAAATATGTCATTGCTCTACTGAGGAAAGTTCTATACTTCTAAATTTATGTTTATATTTTAAATATTGCTGTAATCACGAATAATAAAATAATATAGTTTGTTATTCTTTATCATAGTATCAATAAATCTGACAATTTTCTTATCTGATGGCAATATAAACAAGTTTTGTTTTACATATTTTTTAAGTTGGAACACACTTTTACATAGTGGGAAAACCTATCACAAATATAGTATCGAGCTACATACGTAATTATTTTCAGATAACATCACCATTGGTTTTCACAAATATTTCGATGTTTTGCAGATTCGCAACTGCAAAATTCTTTTTTCATTCGTTGATATGAAAAGTAGTACCACAGATTGCAAATTTTGATTTGACGGCGTAAAAGAAAAATACACTCACGTTCATAGGACCTCACGGAGGTCTCTGGTGCTTCGAATTCTTCGTTTTCCGGTCTGTACGGTACTGGGCTCTAAGCAACAGACCCGTAGACTTCAGTACTAGAAGCTACAGTGGCTATTTTTGTAACATAGGCTGGACTCCTGCCACCATTTTCCAAGTCTCCTCTTTTCCGTAAATATATCGCACGCCGCATGCTTGATGCTTTCGCCTTTGCATTTTGACTTTCGGCGACGTGAGCTTTTCATTAGCCGCACGCGGAAGTAAAGAGACATGTCCCGGACCCAGTGTATATAAAAAAAAGGCCGATGTTAACACATGAAAGCGTTTAAAACGAGATTCCGGAATTCTTTTTTAAAGACGATTCAAATCTATTCTCTCAGCGTCGTGCGTGCGATTCGTCTATTATAGCGATATAGTTTTATGTGTGTATGTATGTATTAGTCATAGCAGAGTCATGTATGTGTATGTACTAAGTTATGTATGTGTATTAAGTAAGTTATACTAACATTAGTTGGTGTGGGTTTGATGTATATGTATTAATACAACATATACATACATTAATAATGATATTATTTTTATTTTTATTCTCTGTAAGCCGTGCGGTACTATATATGAGTACCGAACGGCTTGGTAAATTCTCATGTGTTTTTTGGACGCTCTCGTGAGCAGTGCGGTACTCTGTACCGAGAGGTTTGGTAAACAGTCAAGAAAAATTTTCGTGAAAATTTACCGAAAAGCAACTATATCCAAATTTCACCGCAACTTTCGGTAACGGTTACCGAGCAAATTTTCTCCGTGTACATTTATGATACATGATAGAGTTGCAGATTTATGTTATATTATAAAGAACATTTTTATAAGAGCATTCTATAAAATGTATGCGGAAGATTGTTCATAAACAAATCATTGCCTGAATATGAATATTTTGAATTCCATAAGCATTATTATGTGATAGTTAGCATGACACTGCGTTTCGTATATGATGTAAAATTTGAGTCACAGGTACTTACACTTTGTCAAATATTTCAAGTACAAACTGTGACCGACGCTTTTATTTTGAGCTCATTCATTCACAATAAAGAATTGGTAGCGCGCCATCCAAAAATATCCTCAACTTTGCTATAAATTTGTTATAAATACTTGTTTCCTATAATTCCATTCTACAATTTTTTATTTTAAAAGTACACATATCATGATTTTCAAGTTAAAAGGAAAAGACGTTTTGTGAAATATTTGTTAAGTGTTTGTAAATACATCACTTTAAGTAAAACGCTTCGTAAAGTGTGTTGAATCTATTTATAATTTTTATTTTAGGAGAAAAAACGTAAATACATATACTGTAATTTTCATCACATTTTTATGATAATTATACTATATGATTCATCTCACACTTCCGCTTCATTAAAAAAAAAGAAGACAAGGCTCATTTCCGAGATTCCGTTTTACGAGTAAAATCAGCCTGAACAAAGTGTGGAGAATCTAATAATAAAACCTTATAAAACAAATCAACGGAAAGTCTAGTGAAAATAGAAATATAGCAGAAATAGAATGGAGCTCTTAGAAGCATTAAATGTATTGACCAATCGCAAGATCCTGATAAAGAAATCTTCTTTTTTTACTGTAGCGACAGAGTTCCTGCGATGTGCAGTAAAAAAAACTTTTACAGGTTCTTGTACAGTTTCCTCGGCCAACTAAAGGAAAAATCTCTAAAGAAATCATAAGTCTTACATATTGGTCTTTATTATATCCCCTATTGTACCCTATATTCAGCTGAGATCCCTAATGTCTCTTATTTTCAAGTTTGGGTCCCTATTGTACTTTACTTTCAATCAATAGTGTAAAATTTTTCTTTAAATTTTTACAAAATTGACAGATACAAGCTTCACAGTTTTTCTCCTGTTTTCCTTATACCTTTTTTTCACCTATTTTGAATTTGTTCACCTATTTTGGGAATTTATCATCTTTTCACCTTTTTCCAATTAATAATAAAGTTGAATGATAATTAGAATTATATTATAATCCTTTATAATTCTTTGAAAAAAATCAAGATCATCATCATCATCATCATCATCATCATCATCATCATCATCTATAACTTTTGTAATATAAAAATGAATAAAAAAAATGTAATATAAAAATGAATTTATTTCACTATACTTCGCAATTCTTTCGTTATACATATACATTATGTGGCGCATGCGTTAAAAAATATATGTCTAAATTGCATGTTCTTTGATGTTTCTTTGCCGGTTGGAGTCCGCATCGCAGTACGATAAAGAAAGCAACGTTGTTTGACGTTTTAGTGAAATTTTACATAAAAATTGTCATAAAGTGATAAAAAAAACTCAATTAAAGCTTAGATAATTTGAAATATATTTTTCGAACTCCATCTTAGACTGCAGTATCAATTACTTAATTTGTTTGTTTATTTGAAATTGCATGGTCTGTTGTAAGTATCCCTTTAATCCACACTTTTGAGATTTTTCTATCTTCTTGTACATTCTGCGCATAAGACGTAAAATGTACCTAATTTATTATTAATAAATTTATTTTCGTTCGAGAAAATACTGCGAATTGTTTCCTTCAAAGCTTGGCGCCTGCTTTTATATCTCGTATCTCAACTCAATTTCATCTGAAAATTCAAACAATTATTTTGAGTATTAGATTTTGATCCAAAAAATGAAATATTTAAATGATTCTTTTATTAATATAATCTTTCATAAATATATAACTGATTTAGATCCAAGTTCGCTGAAGCTAATTGCTACAATTTATTCTAAAGATTATTAGTAAAATTAAAGATTTCTAAATTACACTATTTCTATTTCTTTTATTACACTATGTTTTAAAAAATAGTTTAATTATTTTTATAAACTCTTAGGTATTCTTTTTAATGTAACGCAATTTATTGATTGACATGTGAAGTTAATAATGGATTATTCAACCTCAAATAGCATTATTCAGTTCAGTAGTTCATGAGTGAATGTATATTCTTAAAGAAAGTTTAGAACTATCATCAAACTCTATACCTACTCTTTGATGCCCTTATTGTACTTTCTACAATTATTGTTATATGTTTGTTATATATTTCTTGAATATTAGTATATGGCATATATAATTATAAATAAATTATAAATTATAAAATTATAGATTTTTACAGATAACTGATCAAAATGAGAAGGAGTAATACTCAAGAAAGTACCAACTCCCAAACAGGAAAATTAACAACGGATTCCACTGGTGCGGAATCAGTAAATGTAAACGTTATTCCTCAAGAAAATGTAAATTCTGAATCGATAACTCCAGGTACAATAACGTACACTGCACCAGTCAATCTTGGATATGACACTCCATACAAAACTCGACTCACAGGAAAGCTAAAAGTAGCACAAATAGTATGCATTTTTATTTTAAACTATATTGTAAAATGTATATTTTAGATAGGACTTAAAACATTTTCATTTTAGGTACAGGATATTGTTGTTGTCATGGTATGCAGACTCGTGAGTTATCCAGATAGCTATGTCAATATTTTCGTTACTTATCTTAATGCAGTGGCTGCTTCAGGAATTTGTATTTCGGGGATTATATTTTTGCTGCACTCGTGTGGTGTCACCGAGCATTATTTAAAATCATGGAAAAATTTCTGCATTGGTGTTGTAAGTGCAATAAGAAAAAAATAATAATATAGATAATAATAAAAAATAAAAAAGAAAAAAATGATTTTGATCATTTTTTTAAATCTAGGAATTCACATATGTTCTCCTGTGGTTGGTCCAATTTCTTGTGATACCGTCTCTTATACTCGGATTCACACTTTCAATTGAAGATTACGATGAAACTGTTTACACTGAGTCATACAAAAAAAATCTTATCTTTATGCTGGTAGGTAAAATTGTCGTTAAATAAAAAAAATCACTATCACTTGTTTTTGAGTGGAGGGGCAAAATGGGCAAAATGACTATATTGCCCCCCCGTCAAAAATATGTCTACAATCTTTATACAGTTTTTATATATTTGTAATCCAGAAATTAATTGTATATTTTAGGTAATTACCTATCTCTCAACGATAGTCTACGCTTGGGACGTATGGGCGACTTTTAAAGTGTGGAGAAAGCAGTTAAAAAAGCTAAATACGAGTCTAATGCTTAATCCCACGTCATAGATTGTCATCAGTTAAACATCAAGTTTGAAGAAGAATAATAATAATATTTACAGTGAGATATAAGAGCTTTAATATAAAACGTGAATATTGGAAGCTATCAACTGTAAATTAATTTAAAGATAAATATTTTAAACATTTTTATATTTTTATATATTTTGAAGGTCAACATTTTGTTAATCCTTTTGAACATTCTAATATTTTATTGTATAATTATAAAAGCTTCATAGTTCAAAAAAGAACAGCGACATAGAGCGAAAAAATATCTAATTATAATATTTGTTGAATAAAACGGGGAAATAGAATTTTGAGAAATTTGATCCAACCCTCCTTCAAGCTCCGTAAAGTTTAAGGGTGTTGGAGCGCAAAAGTTCCAATCTAAAAACTCGATTTCTTCATTTTACTAAACAAATATTAAAATTAGAATTTTTTCCCTTGGTAGAATTAATCAATTTTTTACTAGAATTATGCGCACAGAGCTAGAAAATATCTAATTCAAATATTTTTTAAGTAAAATGAAAAAAAAAATATTTAATTTTAAAATCAGATTTTGAATTCTTCGTTTTGTGCAAAAAGTATCGAAACTAAATATTTTTTCGCTCTGCACGCCTTATCTTATATTTAAAAAAAGAGATTAGTGCTACAGAGCAAAAAAATATTTGTCTATAATTTTCGTTGCGAATGGAATTTTGAGCTTAACACTTGGGTCCAACGCCCTTAACGCATTTTAATTATGCAGTATTATAAATGCATTCACCACTATAACTATAAGTATTCATATATATGTTAATAATAAATTATTTCAGTTAATTAATTGTAGTATAGAATTTTTGTATTTTAGAATAGTTATACAAAGTTTTTGTATCTTTCATTTTAATAATAAACACATATATATGTTAGTGCAATGTAACAATAAACACGATTATTTTTCTGCTAACATATCATATCTATAAAAGATCTTGGAAAACCTGTTTTAATAAAAGTTTGTAGCCTTACCGACGGTGATAACTGAAATAACTCAAGGAACTCAAGTGATACAGAAGGTAAAGAATTAAAAGGTGCATGTTTGATGCTATCCTTCAAATAAAGTCGAGTGATGGGAGAAGAAGAAAGAAAGGTGCATGAAAAGGATTAAAATTCTCAGCCAGACAATATTCTCTAATGTAAGAGTTACATATCCTCCCAGCAGTTATTTTGCATTATCAAAGACGAATGTGGATCCAAAAATTTGAGTTTCCAACTTGGTTTTACCTGCGGTTCTATTAATGATGTTGTAGGAGCGCCAGGTATAAAATTCTCATGGAAAGAAGTTAACCAACTGGTTCTAGACGGACCTATCATGTAAGTGAACGAACTTCTTCCATCGTTCTATATCGGCATTCATGTCACTTTTACTTTGAATCGTTTCTTTCAAATTTTAGTCAATTTTGGTAATATTTGCTTTTTATAATATGGGCCATGCTACCATTGCACAATACAATATGTAAAATATATTTATTAGAAATATTTTATATTTTTAGGGAGCATCAGGAGGTTGTCAAAGCCATTTTAGATGAGATTGGTAATTTAAAACACTTTTTAAAATGCTTACATTAGGACCGATGAAAAATTAGATAACTGATCAAAAGAATATGAGAAATAAAAATATGGATACTGTGATTCTTTTGTACGATATTGCATAATTTTTTAATGGTCTTGTTTTTCTAACAATATTTATAATCGCTTTGTTTTTAAGTTGAATCGATAACACTGAATGATTATTTACCAAAGTGTCTCTACGAAGGAATAGACAATTCTTTACTAAGTTCCATTCTTACAAAAATTGATGTGAAGAGTTCAGCAACTTGTGATATAGAAGAAGATTTTAAAGAGGAAAATCAAGGTGGTAATGAGGGTAAATGTTTATTTTAATGAATTAAGATGTTCTATAATTATTGTCTAATCATTTTCATATCACAATGTTAATTATTTTCTTGTTTCTCAGATGTTACGATGCAATCCGAGACTGAAAATAATTTAGGATCTGATGATACAGTATCATCAGATCCTAAATTTCAAGTTCCTGAAGAAAGGAAGTTAAAGGACTTATTAGAACCGGAACTTGAAGAAATAAGAGCATCAGGTTCCAATTTAAGAGATTTAGAGTTCTCTGGGTATAAAATTGAACCTTCTGCGAGAGCCTACGATCCTGAAGCCATAGAACCTTACTCGCCTGAGTTTAATCATGCAAAAAGGAATATAAATAAATCAGAAAATAATAAAAAAATGTTTGAGCATCCTGAGATAAAAACAAGAGTTGTAACTGCAGAAAATCCTTCTATGGCGACTAATATTGGTAATCTACTAAATTTTCTTCAATCCTTATATTAGAGTCGAACTGATTATGATTTATTTTTTAGAACCATCAGTAATAGTCATAAATAATAATCCAGATGAAAGTGCAACATCATCAGATTCTGATTTCCATGATGTCGAAAGAAGTCTGCAGAAGTCTCAATCTGATGACAAAATATACAAGCCGAATTTGAGTTTCGCAAGTACCAAAAGAATTTCTAAACAAATCTTGAGTCGAAGCTTAAGAAATAAGTCGAGATATCGACAAAAGGATATCGAAGCACCTTCTTCTTCAATTAATATTGGTAATTTGAAACTAAGGTAGTTTCTTCTTTCAAATTTAAACTCGAAGTCATATTTTCTATTAAAATTCACAGTACCGTCTATAATAATCGTAAAAGATAATTTGAAAGCGTATCATCCTGAAGAAAAAATTCAAATCACTCATCTAAGCGAAAGTCCAGGTAACAATAGAAGAAGGTGGAAATACTTGCAGGAAGATATAGGAGGACCTTCAACCTCTTCAAATATTGGTAAATCTCTTAAAAATACTTAATATCTCATAAAATAATTATTTGAAAGACCTAAATTAGGAAAATGTACTTTTTCATTTTAATAAATTTAGTATTTTAATACAGAGCCAGCAGTAATTGTGATAAACGATTATTCAAATGAGAGTTCGATCTCGCCATATTCAACAGGTGAAATGCAAAGACGCACTGAACGGAATTTCGCTTTCTTATCAGACTCGGATTATAGTGATGCAGAAGCAAGTGAAAATTTAGGATATCAAAACAGAGCTTATGAACCTTTTGAAGAAATTGAACTAACAATAAGAAATGAAGCGCAATTGAGTAACTCATCTGCTAATGCATTAGATTCCGAATTGAGAAGTATTGATTTGAATAATTCTTATATTTGGAGTACAACTGGACTTTTAAAATTAACACAGGTGGTAAGGAATTTGTTACAATAAAAAAATAATGTATTTTAAAAATTTGTTTTAAAATAACTATTTTTTCAGATATGCTGTATAACTATGTACATCTCTATTGGTTTATGCCGATTTTCCAGCAGATATATACAAGTGCACTGTATTATAGGTGCATGTATCTCAAGTTTTTTATTATTTGTCTACTCATGTCGCATAGAAGCCATGTACTGGAAATCTTACAAGATTCGCCTGCTTCTTTCGGTAATGACTTTTAAGAGTTTTGGATCCAAGTTCCTTCTTCAAAATTCAAGTTTCTCATTTTAGTCAATAAATATTATAATTAAATATATTTTCCCTCTCTGTACACATCCTCTTCACTAAAATATAAATGTGCATATATGTAGAGCGAAAAAATGTTTATTTTGAATACTTTTTGCATAAAGTACAGCTTTAAGCTACGACTCTTTCAATAAGTGTTCAGTTTTTTTGTTTTTTTTTTTTTTTTTTAGGAATTTTTGTACCTTATGATATACACAGCTTGTGATGCTTCATTTGCAATTATTAAGTTTGAATACGATCAAGAAGCCAACGAACGAGAGAGGATTGCGACAATGATATTGGTACCTTCTGAATTTTAACTGAATCTTTAAGGGCATGTGATACTTTACCATAAGAGCAATTTAGTTTACCCAATTATACGTTCATAATAATAAATATTTTTAGCTAATAAGAGTCAATAGACTTTCGCCTCATGTAGACAAAGGTTTATTGACTCTTATTAGCTAAAAATATTTATTATTACGAATGTATAATGGGGTAAACTAAATTGCTCTTATGGTAAAGTATTACATGCCCTTAATTCATAATTTTATATATGAATAAAAGCCATTAATCGAATTTACTTTTGCCCTACAGATGATATCAACCTTAATTGCTGGATCGACTTACTGCTATGATACGATTGAATGTTTCTCATTTATGAAAGAAGCAGGAAAAGACAACCCTGAGGAGAAGAGATTTCTTCTTTCCTTTCTGCCTACATGCTCTCAATCATCACGTGCAGAAATCTGTGATATATTTCACACTTGCATCTTGTAACATTTTCATTTTTTTCCTTGTTATTTCGTAGTTTTTAAGGGTGTTGAACCCAAATTCAAATTCAAGTTAAATTTGTTAATTAAAATAGAGAAGTTTAAAATTAAGAAATCGAATTTTTAGATCAGAACTTGACTCCCACATCGTTAAGAACAATCAGTTGCTATATTATCAATATAGTAATTTATTTATGTAAATATTAGTAAAATCTGTATATAATGATTATAGTAAATTTCTTTTTCTTATTTTAAATTCCTTATCAAAATTCATTCTATTTAAAAATAATTTTTAAAATATTTTTTTAAACGTTGTTAATTATTAAAACACTTAGTCTGATGGAAACAAGTTTCAAACAAAATTTGTTGAGTTAATGTCGCTCATTAAAAATATATAAAAAAAATTATGATCCTAATAATAACATAATTGGACGGAAGGAATTAAAAAAGTTTATTACATCTTGTCTCCACCAATCACATTCGAGTAGAAAAAGATAGGTTGCCCACCACTCTGTCCCTTCTCTTTCGACATTGTAATTTTATTTATCTTTGCCTGAGCATTTTTCATTATTGTTTGCACGTAATTGACTGATTTCAATGTATGTATGCGCTTTTGCGCATTTTCTTTTTTAACATTTGTGACATCTTAGTGCTTTGAAAAGAAATCAGAGAAAATCTTTTCAAAGAAGAGTTTCTAGTGTGAATTTCGTTCTTGTAAAAAAATTATTTATACATTGATTTTGCCAGATAAGATTAAAATATAAAAATTAATTTGTCAGGGTAAACAATTTTTATACACTAATTTACTTTAAAAATGTCGTTTCGTAATTCTATTCTTGTAGACCAATTTGTTTTCCTCATATTGTACTTCTTTCTGGTAAGTAATAAACATTTCAGCGCATGAGATTTATTTAACATTAATAACAATATTTTAATCATTTTTAATCATTGTATGAAAATTGATTCTTTTAACCTTTTATTTATAATTTCAGATTTTTTTTTTGAATAAACAAACATATGGAGGTAAAGACTTTATATTGCAATTTTTTTAAGGGCGTTGGATCCAAGTGTTAAGCTCAAAATTCCATTCTCCATTTTATTCAACGAAAATTATAGATAAATATTTTTACGCTCTCTGTAGCGCAAATCTTTTTTCAAATATAAGAATGCATACAAAGCGAAAAAATATTTAATTTCGATATTTTTTGCATAAAACGAAGAATTCAAAATGAAGAAATCGAATTTTTAGATTAGAACTTTAAATTGAAAATTAAAGCAATAATTTAATAAACGATACATTGTACATATTTCAATTTGTTTAAGATACTTCAAGTCAAGGAAACTTAATTCCTTCACAAGATGAGTGTAATACTACCTTTTGTGATGAATGCTCTACATATCCAGTAGAGATAATTAAAAAGGCAGTTGATAATGGTAGTAGTTGCCAAAAACAAAACATGTCCAATCCTGCTAGTTCAACTGAGGTAAATTATTGCATTTCTCGAAATGAATTTTCAGCTATAATAATTAAATAATACAGTAATACTTAAATTAATTATTTAAAACTTTTCTTTTACAGAAGAAAAATACAACTACTGTTGCGGAAGATAAAAAGAATGAAGATGAAAAGGAAATTCTTCTCTGTACTGTTCAAGTAAGTTTACTATTTTAAAAAATAACATAAAAATTAATTTAATTTTAATTCTTATGCTATAGGATAAAGTAATTAAACCAAAGGTGGGCAGGACGATATGTGGTAAAATGCGCTATATAGTACAGTCATCAGAAGTCAACCAAACATTAACAGTGCAAGTTTGCGTGTAAGAATCCAAACTCCAACTTCACAATGAAATTCCTCACTTTACTCAAAAATTATTAAAATTAAATATCTTTTCAATCTGTAAATTTATTCTATTTTGAACTATAAATGTGCCTATAAAGCGAAAAAATATCTGATCATAATATTTGATTAGTAAAATGAAGTATTCTAATTTTGAGGATAGAAATTGGACCCTTGAAAAATTTAATTTAATATTGTAGTTGTAATTTTTGAACAAAAAATTTAAACCACACAATATTTTATAGTCAACAATATTTATTTTTATAATGCTTTCACATTTAGTGATATGATATACATTTATGTCTTCCATGAGGAAAAAAGCGAATGAATCTTAACATTTCTATTTTAAAATTTTATTATTTTTCAGGCATCCTGAAAAAGAATGTAACTACATCGAAGGCTGTGTAAAGAGTTATTATAAATCTGTATGCAAGCAAAACTACGCCTTCCGAAAATTCACTGTACTCAATGCAGATGGAAATCTAGTACAAGAAATTTTCGTAATTGCTGCTGGTTGTATCTGCAAATTATTCAAGATCGAATAAAAGTAATGCTAAAATCTATTAATAATTTATGTATAAATCTATTAATAAGGAAATTTGGTTTATTCATTAATATCTCTTTTTTTTTATTTAGTTCTCAAAATATTAGTCAAAGATTCCGATCCATGCGTTTAAGTATTACATCATAAGGATGCATAAACAAACTTTGAAATTTGTGTGGCTACACCAATGGGCGTTTCTTATGTATCGAGGTATCTGATTGGTGTAGACAATATGGCTGTACGGGAGATGAGATGACAGATGAATTGAAATTTCACGCCGGGAATATTATAATTTATGCATAACTCTGACATTTACGGAAAATTCGAAGGTGTTAGAGAATATTACATAACTTCTAAAGGCCAAAACTCACCATCGTCGGCTGGCTGACAGCCAGCAGAAAATACATAAGAGTAAAAGAGATAGAGAATGAAAAATTGGACAAAAAGAACGCTCTATCTCTTTTACTCTCTCATGTATTTTCTGCTGGCTGTCAGCCAGCCGACGATCGTGAGTTTTGGCCTTAACTAAGCATCTGTAAGAGAGAATTTCGTAATAGATTATACGTAAAAATCCGTATTTTGAGTCCAAAGTGGTCAAAATCTCAAACGAACCATCGGAAAATTATATCATCTGGTGACATCTACTCTGCATCTGCCATGTGAGTACCCGGTAAGAAGGAGTTGATTGAACTAGATAGAAATGAGTTGGAATATGGGCGATTTTTCAACTCTTTTAATCTCAACCAATGTCATTTTTGAATGTAAACACTTCAATTCGTTTTACCGATTTACGTTTGTTATCGTTTCAATCCTGTTAAATATCGCGACCAAAAATGTACACGTTTTAATTTTCACGGACGTGATTGATTTGAAGTCAATTTAATTCTGCCAAAAATGAGCGCATTCTAATTCTAACGAGAGTGATAGATTTGAAGTCAAATTAATTCTGTTTAATTCTCTAAGGCAATTGCAGTCAATTTAATCCTTTCCTTGACATACAATTGTCAACATTTCAATATAAATTCAATTCTACACAATTGATCTGCATTGAAGTGTTCACAATTTAGCTCAAATTCACAACACTTTTAATTGAAAGCAATGTCGTTTTTGAACACTTTCGAAATCATTTCAATTCATTTCAATCAACTCCTTCTTACCGGGTACACGAGTGACACAAATTTTCAAATTCTCTCTTACAGATGCTTCGTTGCAAGTGTGTAGAATTTTCTCTAACACCTTCGAATTTTCCGTAAATGCCGGAGTTATGCATAAAATTACAATATTTCCGGCGTGAAATTTAATCTGCTCCCGCGCAACCATATTGTCTTCTGTGACAACATGTGACAATCTCTATTAGATATATGTCAAAACTTTATCATTTTCCGTTGGTATTCTTGAGGTTTCGACCACTTTCGACCCAAAATACGGATTTTTATGTTATCTATTAAGAAATTCTCTCTTACAGATGCTTAGTTGGAAGTTATAGAATTTTCTCTAACACCTTCGAATTTTCCGTAAATGTCGGAGTTATGCATAAATTATAATATTCCCGGCGTGAAATTTCAATTTATCTGTCATCTCCCGTACAGCCATATTGTCTACACCAATCAGATACCTCGATACATAAGAAACGCCCACTGGTGTAGCCACACAAATTTCAAAGTTCGTTTATGCAATGCCCTTAAAAGCAACTAAATATTTTTAATATAATTTTGTTTCACTAAATATATACTTATAAATTGATTACCAACTTTTAAACGACTTCATCAGAATCTTGGTCTAAATTTTAACCTTCAATTGTCAGTCTTTGTTGATGCTATTTCATTAACGTCTACTTCAATCACCAAAATTGATTCAGGAATGGTTTCTTCACAAGTTTCCATGTCAGAATCAACAAATGGAAGGAAAGACTTGTAGGTTTGGAGTTCTATCGCTGAACATCTGTATCAAAGGAGAACACGTAAACTGCAATATAAATGTTTATAAATTGCACAAGAAGATAATTAAGATAAGATTTCCTACCGGGAAGGAGACTCGAACTCTGAATCGTCGCTCTGGTTATTGGTCGAAGAGCTCTCATCATTATTATGCATCTCGTTACTATTAATACTAACATTCGGACTGGTATATTCCCCAACGAAACCCACGCTTTTTCCATATTTTTCACTATAACTCGGTGTAGATGTCGGGGAATCAATTTCCACCTTCTGTTTGAAAGAGGCGGTTCTTAAGTTTGCAGCTTGACTCTTATTTGTTCCGTCTGTCACCTTAATTGTAAAACGTTGATAAAAAATACAATATTATTAAATATATATGATTATAAATATATTATATTACAATATTATTATATATTATATTAAATTTCTTATGGTACCTGTCTTAGGAGGGTAGAATGTTGCTTTTTCGAAACCAAAAATCCAGTGCTGCTCTCATGACGCACCAACTGACGAGTACACTGGAAAGACCCGACTCTTTCCTGAACAACACTTATGACGCTAGCTTTTACATCTCCCTGCGGAAACAGCATTCTGTACAGGCAAAATGAAACATCTCTTTCAAGTGTTGAAAAATCCCGACAGGCTAGTATTGGAAAATTTTTTGCGTTTTAATAGTGTTGGATAAAAATTCTAATATCAAAATTATAACTATAATTATAATATAATTATAATATAATATAATTATAATATAATATAATTATAATTATAACTATAATTATAACTATTATAAATATCTTTTCGCTCTCTATAGCGCTACACTTTTTTTAATCCGTTGTGGTCACACCTCCGAATAATAACGTGTTGGGTCATAAGGGGTCAGATGGACCCCACATAGAAAAACCTTTGCCATTCTCCTTCTATTTAATATATATCGACTTTAAATTTCTACGGAACTTAGTTTAAACTTCAAGGTCTCTTCTTTAAGACCCAACAGTTTTTCTGCTTTTTAAATATTTTTTTTTCATAATGAAAAAATACAAAGAAAACATTTTTCAAAAATTTTAACTTTTTCACATAAAAATTCATAAAAAATTCAATTTTTGAGATAAAGTGGCCATATTTTGGTTTTGTACTTGCAAGATGGTATACTTTTAAGTAAAAAATAATTTATAATAATCCGTTGAAAAAACCATATTTGTTTTGATGATTGAAGTGAGCAGTTTTGGTGAAATTTGTAAAATTAAAGAGGTAAGCGTTAACATGAAATATAAGACTAAAAAAAATTTATATTTTTAAGAAAATTTTAGGTATTAGACTTCAAACTTTGCCTGGGGTCAAATGGACTCCGAGTGACCACAACGGGTTAAATAGAAGTTTATCTATGGAGCGAGAAAATAGTTAAAAGTTTGATAATTTTTGCACAAAATAAGGAATTTGAAATTCAATAAGCGTGATTGAAAAATTTTTGAATCTTAATTATCTCGACACGCTTAATAAAATTGGAAATTAAAAAATCAAGGATGAAGAATTTATTGTTAGGAATTGGAACTTTTTAATACTTTTTAATCCAAGCCTTTTTTTAAATTTTGAGTACCTGTACAGAAAATTCTTGAGAGCTGCTCTGAAGTCTTTTAAATGGTAGGCGTAGAGCAGTGGATTACCCACTGAATTTAAATGAGACAAGATGATACAAAAGTTGAGGAAGATCTCGTTCACCTTGCATTGAGGGCAAAAAGCCATTACACAATTAATTGTGTAGAGAGGAAACCAGCAAATAATAAAGAAGATGACTATTCTTGACAAATTTTGCGTTGCTTTAACTTCCCGTTTCTGCGCAGCTCCCAAAAGTCGCAACATAGTCCCAGTTGATTGTCCCTCTTTGCAACCAACAGGATTCATCGTCACGATTTGCTGCAACTAAACAATCTTATTGATTATAACGTCAATTAAGTTTTGATCTTATTCGACGTTAGTTCATGATGCTTACCTGCTTGACAACTACTCGGTATATATGAGCGTAGAAGGCTGCTATAAGTAACGCCGGAAATATGATTGTGGCAAAGTACAGAAAGACTAAATAATCATAATCCATTACTTTCGTGAATATGCAAGTATCGTCATCTTTCTCTCCTGCATTCCAACCAAAAAGTGGCAGGAAACCAACTACGCTTCCGGCTACCCAGCAAATACATATTATACCTGAATAATTCAGAAGAATGTATAATAAATTAGTAGCAGAAATTCACCCGGCGTTGTTTGGGATTTTAAGAGACTTAGGTATTTTGAAATTATTTTAAGGAAGTCAAGTTCCAATCTAAAAACTCGATTTTTTCATTTTACTCAACAAATATTAAATTTGGAATTTTTTCCCTCTGTAGAATTAATCAATTTTTTTTAACTAGAATTATGGGTACAGAGCGAAAAAATATCTACTTCAAATATTTTTTAAGTAAAATGAAAATATTCAATATCAAAGTTAGATTTTGAATTCCTCGTTTTATGCAAAAAGTGTCAAAACTATAAAATATTTTGTCACTCTGTAGGCAATCTTATATTTGAAAAAAGATTAGCGCTACAGAGGAAAAAAATATTTATCTATAATTTTCGTTGACTAAAATGGAGAATGGAATTTTGAGCTTAACACTTGAGTCCAAACGCCCTTAAAATAAAATTTAAAATGGGAATTCAGGAGAAATTCAAAGGAATTCAAAATAATTTAAAAAAATTTTTAAAAATACGATATCAAGATGAATTCGAAGAATTTTAAACGATTGGGAAAGATTTCTTTTGCAGTTTGCAAGATTTCAAGACATTTTAAAAGATTTAAGGGCGTTGGACCCAAGTGTTAAGCTCAAAATTCCATTCTCCTCCATTCTACTCAACGAAAATTATAGATAAATATTTTCTCGCTCTGTAGCACTAATTTAAACTAATTTAAATAAAAGTATATATAATAGCAGCGATGAAGGTTGGTAAACGAATGCAAGCGCGCGAAGTGTGATGAGAATGTGATGTGCTCACAATGGCACCCCTAGGGCCCTAGTTTCAAATGAGCCAAAAAATATTTAATTTCGATACTTTTTGCATAAAACGAATAAGAATTCAAAATCGAACTTCAAAATTAAATATTTTCATTTTATTTTAAAAATATTTGAAATAGATATTTTCTTGCTCTGTGTGCATAATTCTAGTTAAAAATTGATTAATTCTACAGAGGAAAAAAATTCCAAATTCATTATTTGTTGAGTAAAATGAAGAAATCGAATTTTTAGATTAGAACTTAAATGAAACTCCATAAAAATTATTCCCTAATGTACATCTACTTTTAAAATCTAAAACAGGTTCATGACATCTCTTATCTTACAATGATACAGCTATTATAACTTTATTTATACGTAAGATAACATAAAAAGCCGTGGGATGAAGAAATTACAGTTTCCTCCCGAAGCTTTACAAAAACTGATCTATTCTTTTGATAGTTCTACGAATTAAGTATATATTCGAATGACTTAAACGGTGATGTAGAAAGTTCAATAAATCCAGTAATACAATAAATCTCACCTATAGCTGTTTTAGTCCTTACAGTTCTAGAGTATCCCATGGGATGAAGAATAGCCCAGTATCGATCAATGGAAACCGCAACCAAGCAGAAAATACTGATAGTGCACAATACGACTAAGACGGAAACAGTAAATAGACACGCATATAAGTTAGTAGGAAGCCCAATACTTGCTAAAATTGCAAAGGGAATTGCAAAGAGTCCCACTAATAAATCCGCGGTAGCCAAGGATATTATGTAGTAATTAGTTCTTCGCCGCAGTTTGCGCTCTTTACTAAACACTATAATAACCAATCCATTACCAAAGACTGCACAAATTGCTACGAGTATTTCACATACCGTGTACGGAATATTCAACTTCGAACCATATTCTGTATCATTTAAACTCGTAACAGTATAATTAAGCAAACCTAACTCATTATCAGTGGGATATGGAGTTTCCATAGCAGGATGCAGTTTTTATTTTAAATTTCAGTTTTGCATTCTTCAGACAATCTCTTCAAATTCAAGTCCATAAAATGTAACATTCATCGCTAAATGAAATTTGTTAAAGTTCCTTTTATACTCTAAAATTGAGGAAAAAACCCGTCACGCAATAAGAGGGTTGCTAATTAATTTGAGGTCTTTTTTCTGTCGGAGGAAATTCTCGGAAGAGGAAATGGTGTCAAAGACACCTGCAGAAAAGAAATTCACCCTCCGGGAAAGTTCTAGTTGCTTTTTCCGGTGTTGACAGTCAAACCACGTTCTTCGTGTGTAAATGTCGTGAAGCTCATTACGATGATGAGGGTCATCATTGAAGCGCATGTTCAGCGACAAAGTACGAGTTTATCTCTCTGAAGCTTGCGTGCTTTTGGAATTGTTGTTCTATTACACGCGCCTCGTCACCTCATCACGGATATGTTTCTTTTTTTCAATCTCATGGGATCTCGCCTTCCACCCCCATTAAAGCAAGAGTATGATCGATAAGAGACGTCCAACCTTTCTTTTCCTTTTCAATAAGTATACGTATCATTCTGGCCCTTCCTCATTCTCCATATACTCAACTCCTTTCAGAAAATTCCAACTGCAGAGAAATAGAAAATTCTTCAAGCAGCTTACTTCTTTGTAGAGTATAAAGCTCTATTTATTTTTACTTTTTATTATTCTTCGCCATCCTCGATCTTCCCTTCCTTTTTGAAAAATAAATACATGATTGTTGAATTTTCATTTTCTGATCTTCACTTCCTTTTAAAGCCTTATTCTCAATTTGTCAATTTGTTCTTCCTTTTAAGAAAAAATTTTAATGATTTTTTTCTTCTTCTTTTTTCATCTAGTTTGAAAGTAATAAAAGTAGTTTCGAGCGATTAATTGAGTGCTCTCCAATATAACTAGAGTTTTGCGCTCAGCGTATAAGAAAGAGCTTAAATCTTTTAATTAAATCCTCGATTTAATGAACTTGGAGTCGTCCAGTAAAAATCAGCATGGGTGGTAATAATTTGTAAATATTCAGTAAATTCTTTCACACATTAAAACTTCTTGACAACTTTTGAAATCCTTCTCTTCAGTGGTGTTCTTTGCATTATAAGCGTGTTATAATCATTGGCATTATTCTCACTTTATATATTTATTAAATTCACTTGCAAGTTAAATAAATAATAATTATTATTATTCACATAAATAATAATTATTATTTAAATAAATAATTCGTGTTTAATTAAGTTCCAATTTTTAGTTTATACGTTAGTAATATGTTTCTTATTAAAAAAAGGAGGAAAGTCCTTTTTTTCACACGTGATGATGATGAATAAACAACTAATATGTAAATGATATAATAACAATAGTATGATTTGACGAGACGAGGTCAACCATGTGTCTGACTTCTCAACCCTACGCCGGTATGTAACTGACTGTTTCTACTGATAGGAGAACGAGGAGTTGCGGTAGTGGTTAGTGTGGGCGGTTTTTCTTGCAGTGGTAGTTGCGTATCATCAGGAATAGGTGGTAAAAACCTGAAAATACATGAGTTAGAAATAAAAATTAATTTTGATTAATTAGTAAAACTAGAAAACTATAGTAAACCATGAAGTTGCAAAATATTGGGTTGCCCTTATATTTAGGGGTTTTAAAAAAATTAATTTACATATAAGTAATATTCAGTCACCACAGGTCGAAAGCTTTTCATATTTTTTCACACATTTTGAATTTTTTCACCTTCTTGACTTATTTTCATCTTTCACCTTTTTTAAATTGATAAAATTGAAAATACTTGTAATTGTTTTCAATACAAAAATGTTTTTAATTGTTTTTAATGTTTTTAATACGAAAAATGACACTTTCGTGAAAATGCCCTTATACCGTATAATGGGTGTTTAACTTTAAAATTGAATCGCGTGTAACAGAATTTATTTGGATGTCTAAGCTCATCAAAAGTAAAGAGGAAATAATGGGGTCGATATATAGAACGACGCATCACGTTTTATGATATAAAAAGGTGCGCTGCAATCAAATTTTAATCCTGACAGCTAATTCATTACAGAAACTAATGAAAACCCCATTTAATTTAAAACGTCATATTACAAATTTTTAATTATAAAAAATTTTTTTAATCAGAACAAAACTGATTTTACTTTTCAGATAAAAAATATTCAATTTTAAGATAAGATTTCATTATCCTAATTAATTTGTATAGTCTTAAAAAGAACATGAAAAAGTCAATTTAATATATTGGCTAATTTAATTAAAAAGAAATCTACAAATTAAGTTGATTTATTTAACTATGTAATCAAAATTTACAAAAGCAATTTTTTCATGTCACATGTTTGTATTTGATTTCAAGATTTATGTATAGGTAAGATTGAACATTGACTGGAGTTAATAACGATTTGTGAAGAAGTTTATTCGAGGTAATTCAGCCCGACTCATTGTCCTTAACTGGAACATAACAGAGTTCTTGACATTGCATAAAGGCTCTAATTGCAAGCTATACATGAGTGGTCTGTATTCTACGAATAGACCTATGTGTAATCATCACACATTGAAATCATTTTGGTCATTAAGAAAGTTCCTGAAGAAGACCTTATTAGAAGACCTATCGAGACCTTTTAAACTATTTCATCCTTTATTTTCATTAATTTTTCGCCGTCTTCTTCACAATAATTACAACTTCACAATGAAACAAAAAAAGTAAAAAAAAACTTTATAAATAGAAATGATTCTAAGTTCCTCGGACACGATAATCAATTTAAAGAGAAAACTTTTCGAAACTTGCTCAGACACTCTCCGAGATTCAGTAAATTCAATCTTGTCGCTGGTCAGGATTTTTGCAACATATGTAATTTCATTTTCTGTAATCAAGATAGTCTAGTTTTTGTTATTTGTTTCATAAAAAAAGTTGATAAAAAAATTCTTTCTTTTGGATTTACTTCCAGAAAATTCAAAACACTCTTCATCAACAAACAAAAGTAAGTTGAGAGGAAGTAACAACATATCTTCTAGGTCATAAATTCTGGAACCTGCCACCACCGGAGAAGAAATAAATATCAAACTACACCGGCATCTGGTAGCTAGAGAAGCGAGACCCAATTAAAAGGTTTGCACGTCTTTTTTTTGCTATACACATCATGTTGATTACGACACTTTTTTATTTACATCAGAAAAAAGTTTACAGAGGAGATTTTTTTTTATGAATGTAATACCATTTCCTATTTTATAAAAAATGGGATATTCCATCATCCTCGCAGAATTAATTCATACGATCATTGTAGCGTGATTTTTCAACATACAGACTCACATATTCACAATAAGAGTGATGATAACGAGCAAAAGCAGTTGAATGTGCACAGGATAATAATTTACTACCATTTACTACCCTCTTATGGATTGAATGAATAGGAATCGATATTATTTCTATTCGTGTATGCTACGTACACACATATATGTGTTTGCAGAACATGTACACTATGTTTATAGATGACATATTTTTTAAAAATTTAACTTTTTATCTTTCTGCAAAAAAAAAAAAGAAATAAACCTAATACACGAAAGTATTCATTAATTAGTTAAATAAACGCACTGTTTTTGTTTTGATTCTTTTCATACTTGAGTTCTGACAGAAAACAAAATATTTCTTGTGTCTATTCAAGCACAACTTGAATATTTGCAACTTGTGTCAAGTGTAATTCGAGGGTACAAACAGCTAATGAAATATTTAAAAATAAAAACGGAATCTTTACAATGGCGAGTCCAGCAACGAAAATGTCAGATTTACAGATGCTTCTTAACGTCACCCTTGTCACTGAAATGTCAATGGAATTGAGGGAACGAGCTCAAGTGGCGGAAAAATACGTTTCTTATCTAAAAAATGTAATGGTACGGTAAATAAAAAAAAATAAATTCAGTCCTTATACCAAAAATGAAAACACATCATAAATTCGTATTAAATGTATTTTAGACACGAACCTCTCGGACGGTTTCAACTATGCAAAGCTCCGCAAAAGTTTTCACCCTTCTATGTCAACGAATTTCGAATGCAGCACTGCATCAATTAGAAATGAATTCTACGTCTGATCAACATGTGCAACAGTTAAAACAAGAATATTTAAAATTGATTGGAATCCTCGAGAAAGAATTGCTGGACATGGAAGACATTGAAGTACCGGACGTAGGCCCTTACAATGATCTCAGTAATTTAACATTAACGGGCATCGCAGAACGATTACGACAGCTTGAAAGCAAGCAGAGCAAAACTGAACAAAACTACAATTTACCACAAACTTACAGCACACGCAGTTTTCGTTCTGATGTAGATGAAAAGTATCCAGAGAATTGGTCACGAGAGTCGCTGATAGATCTCAACAGTGTTGTAAATTTACCGCCTGTTCCAGAAGATATTTTCACCAGCTCTTTCAAGCCTATCAGGACCTCCAGTCTCTCTTCCCTAAAGAGTATACGAAAAGTAAGATAACTTTTAAAAAATACAGGTAATTAAGTTTAAGAGTGTTGGATCCAAGTTTTTATGTCAAAATTCGAACACTTCATTATTAAGACTTTAAAAGAAAGGCGACTAAAAAAATTCTAGTCGTTTTTTTATTTAATATTATTTCTGAATATTATACTTCTAGGTGAAACTTTACTTACAGCGGGCTGTTAATTCTGAAGACGAGGAAAGCGAGTGCGACGAACAAGAGATGTCAATGTCGGTAAGTAAATCGACCTGGAACTTCTTGAATTGCATATCATAACCGATTTTTAAATTAGGATGAGCCGACAAGCAGTTCCGAAAGCAGCGAAGTTCGCTTTGCCACTATTCCTGTCAAAAAAGGTGGTGCTCTCTGCAACATAAAAGAAGAAACTCCACAAGATCCTTGAATTATTAATTATCGAAAAGAATGTATCACTTTCTGGTCCAAAAGAGAAGATAACATCTCGAAACGTGAAAGTCAGGAAGGTTCTATCTCGAGTGGCCACAACGTCACTCAACTCTACAAAATCTTTCTATTTTCCACTTCTGATATATAATCTTCTCTTTTGGACACATCGAAATAAGGATAAGGCAGTCTTAAATAAAGTAACACCAATTCGAGGATAAATACTTTTTTAATAGGAAAATTAGACTGCATCACACATATCACGAGGACTGTCAGTTATAAAAATATTAAGCGTTTCATCTTTGCAATTCTAAATTCTTAATTTCCCGAAAGAGTGGAAGCAAGTCGTCTTGTTGCGTTGTTTGATCTAAGCCAAGGTTCGCAAATTGCGCGAACCAGTATGTAGACTAGCCAAGAAAAAGAGGAGAATCCAAAGAAGAGCACAATTCCGTAGCTAAAAGATGTAATGTTATCAAAATTGTATTCTTCGCAATTCGTAAGATTAAATATTGAAAATACATACCCCATAAACCAAAAAAGTAGTATTCCAAGTAAAATGCTTCCTAAAAAATTGTAACCAGCCATAAGGCGGAAACTGAGTCTAGGAGGAATGCGAGTTTCAGAACCGGAGGTAAAGCTATTTGGACCTCGTTTCGGTAATTTCACAACTGTTGTTGGAGGTTGAACAACTTGACGAGTAATTCTGCCGAGAAAGTCATTTCTACTGTAGGCAGCGATCAATTCATTCTGGTACTGTAATGAGAAAACATTTTAAATATTTTTTTAAGAATATAGGAACGAAGTATTTTACAAGAACAAAATAAATTGATGAAATAGTTTACTTTGCTGTTTAAATAGTTGCTCAACCGATAAAACAGTCTAACTAAGAAGGCATTTTCGTTACTGCGAATTGGTTGAAGTTCTGGATCACCCAGATACTCTACATATCGAGAGTTTTGTTTTCCATCTGGAATCGGAACAAAAACACCCGGCCTGCTAGAATCCAAACTGGAATCAGCCTGAAAATCAGAAAGAAACTCTCAGTTTTCTCTAGTTTAAAATTAATTTGTTGTAAACTTTTCGAACAAAACTGAATACAATGTTACCTGCTTTAATATCAAAATTATTTTATGGAATAATTTTTTCATGATATTTTTATAGATTACTGATCACAAACACAAAAACACAATCGTAAATACAATTGAAACGTTTCAAGATAAAAAATATCAAGAGAAAAAATGATAGTGGGCTAAAATACATTGATCTAGAAAAATCGGACTAGATCAGACAGCTAATGGCTAACTAATGGCTTCCTAAGAACTAACCGATGCCGATTGCCTCTAATGACCACCACTCCCCCCTCTTCTTTCCAAGCCGAGTGACATAAATCATATAAATGGAGGGTAGGTAGACTCGAATCATTTCACAAATAGCAGAATTACTTTCTTACCTGAGATTGATGGCAAAATGAAGTTGAAAGTATCGTATCGTGATACTCTTGATCAGCAACTACATTTGCTGGCAGAAATTCTTCTTCCTCCAACTAAAAGAAAAAAAAAAAAAAAAAAAACAAATAGATTTGTAAGGAAACTTTCTTCGTTTGCAATTAATTTTCGAATGTTTGGGATAGTTACTCACTTTAAATATATAGATCAGACGTTCCTGTGCAAAAGCCAAAAATGTAGGGACCTTCCGTCTCTCTTCTAAGCTTATATCATCGGAAGAATAGTCTTCCCCACTAAAAAATCTCCAAATTGAAAGAAGAAGTCTTCTCCCACTTCTTCGCTTTTCTAAGGCTTCAAGCAAGCTAATCGCTGTCAACTGTGCTTGTCGCACTGTGTAAAGAAAAGAAAGCACCTAAAAGAGATTATATCTTTGTTAAAATCGTCTAATTCATCCAATGCTCGACATTTAAGAACAATTAAAAATTACCTGATTTTTCATGATCACTGAAAACATAGGAATATATTGATATGTGGGACCTTCAAGCTCGAGGATTTGTTGTCGCACTATAGCAGTCCACTGATTGCCTGATAATCTACCACGACTTAGAGCGACGTCGTCCATACAGCTTTCAATTTCTAACAAAATTTCCGTTAGGTACGATTGTGAAAATACCTATTATAAACAAATTCTGTTTATAGTTAGCAGCTTTATATAGGTTTAACACTTATTCTAAATAAATGTACCTTCGTAACTCTGAAAAGCATCAATGCGTTCTTGGGTGCCACTAAATCTATCCTCATAAATCTTGGAAGAAGTTGCTGAAATATCGCTGTGTAGGCTAGCAGATTGTTTGCAACAAATGAGACCCATCTGATAGGATCATGTATTTTTCCCTTTTCTTCTTCTTCCAGTTTTCTAACAATAAAATATATCTGTCAAACAATAGGCATTTTACTTATAGATAGATTTTACTCAAGAAATATTAAAGCTAGACAGTTTTCCTCTCCGCAACCATAATTTTATTATAAGAGAAAGTACTAACCGTTCCTCAATATACCCAACTCCTGGCATGTATCTCCAAGGTTGAATAAAGCTTAACCAAGCCTCTAAGATCAACCTGAATGAACTGTCAAGGGGCCAATGATGAATCGCTTTTTTCAAAAAAAGGTAAATTTTTCCTTGTACAGATGGTAGTATTACTCTGTACGAATTTGAAAGAAAATTTATAAGCAATACAGACAAAGTTTTAAATTCTGCTATTCAATCATCACCAATATTAATTTTACCTTTTCAATTCGTCCATTGCACTTTTATCTCCCGTTGCACTGTTTGCGAATTCATGCAAAGTTTTTATAAATGCTCGAACAAGCCGAATATGTTCTCCAGAGTGAATGCTGTGCTACAATATAAATATAATAATGTACAGTCAACCTATTTAATTGCACCTTCTTATTCAAAATATTAAAAAATACAATAAATATACTTTTCGTGGCAAAGAGCTCGCACCAGCTGTGACTAGGTTTGGAGAAAATTGTTCTTCCTCTGTGTATTCCAACCAGAAATCAAGAAAAACTTGAACTACAGTTTCACTTCTCCAAACCTGAGGTAAGCACTGTTGTTGCGGTACTCCAGACGTTGGACTCGTTGAACCAGGAGATAGTATTGAAGTTCTTAATAATCGCGTTGTCTGTAACCTACAATTTAATAATAAAAAAGTTATTTCTACAAAAATAGTTTTTTTACTAATGAATGAAGAAGCTGAATTTTGAGATTATAACTTGGATCCAATGCCCTTAAAACTAACGGTTCGCTTTTCGATAAACACCTTTTGGATTCAGGCGACTGCATCAGTTTCCTTGGTGTCTTCTTCACATAGGGTCCAATTATGGGCAAAACGGGAGAATTATCTCTAGGTAAAAAATGGTAAAGATAGCTGTGTGCCAATTGAACGTAGATGGTTTCCCAATTGGCCCATACATTTTCCTGTTGGGGTTGCTGCAGCCAGGGATTGGTTAAGTGATAGGCAAAATGGAAGATGTAATACTCGAAGGGATATGTGAATGTTAAGGTCTTATAATAAAAATCGGGTTCCTTAATCCTACATGAATTATTGTATCCAATACAACAACAAATAATTAAATTCGTTTGCTTAGAGAAATTGTATTAGGAAAGGATACTCATAGCCAGTGCCGGTGGAAGTCGTGCATTCTGTTCGTCTCTGATCTTGTCTGAATAAAACGGAGGTATTATGCCTTCTTCCAGCATTGAGCGTATTTTTCCCTTTAAATAAAAAGAAAAGATATATAAAGCCCACCCGAAGGATCTGTTTGAACAAATTAAATGGATAATTTGCTACACAAACTTACTGGTAAGTATGAAACTGGAAAGTTGTACTTTAAATAGCAATCTGGAAGCAATTTATAACAGAGAGAAAATATTGGCCCTTGAGGACCAAGGAAATTACAGAGTGCCTCATATTCTTGCGGATTTCTGTTTAAATTGATAGAATGTAGATCCCATCCAACATTGTCTGCTATTCCAAATAAAGAATCTATCAAAACTGGAAAGACGTGTTGGAGTTCAGTTGTGCTTGATTCTTCAATTAGTATAGTGAGTTCTCTACATCGACTCACAACAGGTAGATTAAGATACGCCTGAACTCGCACCTAAAATTTGTTTTCTCTGTTATAATATATGAATGTTTTTAACCCTACACAGCTCCAACAGGGGACAAATGTCCCCCACGCGAAATTCATTTCATGCTCCTGAGCAAATATGCCTGATTTTCGAGCATATTTAAACATTGTTTTCAACATCTTAACTTCAATAAAACGAAATTTTATATAGACCATTCTCTTAGTCATTAAAAAACAAAGAGAATGTTTTGTATTAAAATATCTTTTCGATGAGAGGAAAATTTTGTTCACAGGGAATTCAAATGGGGGACATTTGTCCCCCGTAGGAGCCGGTGAAGGTAGAAAAATCAATAGGAGCCGTCTAGGGTTAAAAATGTTTAAATAAATCCTATATAATAAATGATAATATACTTAAACGTTTTAGTTTTTTTTTTTAATAATATGTATCCTAGATAAATATAGCTATCGAAAATTTCTTACCAATATTGCATAAATAACAGGCATTTTTTACAATAAATACAATACAGAATATGCTCGTTTTTAAATTGTTTAATAATAGTAACAAATAAACATCATGAGAAAATTTAGGTTAGGTTCATATTTTTTCACATAAAACTTTTGAATAATTTACCGTAGCGACATCTGTAGATGCGGTCATGATTGCATCATTTAAAGTTTTTCTATTTTTAAATTAATTAATATGCACATAAAAAACCAGCTACATATATAATGTATAATTATTCTACAAAAAATGCTCAAATTAAACCGTGTCATGTGTGGAGTTGGAGTTCATTCGAAAGAACAAATTTAGGTTGGCACTTGGCATGAATGCGCAATGGTACTATTGGTACTACTGGGCATACACGAAATTTAAATTTAAAATAATTTGAGTAATTTCTTTTTACTCTGTAAATTAGAATTAGTAAAACTTGGCTGATTAATAGTGTCAAAAGTCGTTTGCCAATGCATTTAAGCAGCAAACACGTTATGAAATTGTTACAAAAGATTTGTTACATTTAGTTAACGTAACTGAACAGTTACGTTAACAGATTGAAGTTAAGGTAATAGATTGAACATATATCTAATCTTATATCCTTAAAATCAAAATCACTTTATTTAAAAATATCAGCATACAGTCGCCATCAGATCATCAAAATTATATTTATAGTTATGTATTTATAAAACAAATGATCCAAATTTCAATAATTATGTACGAAATGTACATTATGAGTTACCTAGAAAATACTTTTGACCAATTAGCTAATAATAATTCGCATTAAATTAATTTCTCTTGGAGCGCCTGCAGCAAGAATACGGTCTTGGCCTATAAGTAGGTGAAAAAGGTAAATAGGACGTCCACTTCCAACTGCAATAAATAATAATTCAGTTATTATCAATATTTATAATTATAGCCTTTAGATTATTAATATGTAGAGATTAATTCGGACCTTCTAAGGAGCTTCATTCCAATGGGAAAATCGAATGTATTTTCAAAGTATTCATCTTCAGTTTTCTCATCTTCTGAAGTATCGAAATTTAATTCCATTTGATTACCCCAAGCAATTAAACCTCTTTCCTCTGGAGTACCTGGTATTATGTTATCTAAAAGACAACCAATAATTCCACCGACCAAAATAGTTGTACTCAATAAGACGGTGATGACACTATCAGCAATTTCATTTCCCGTCTGGATAACATCAGAATTTTTTATCATCCATTTTGATATGACCTAATTTTAAAAAATAATTTAAATTTGAAATATTAGATATAATATACACAATTGAATATGTATACTCAATCCTTAAGGGCGTTGGACCCAAGTGTTAAGCTCAAAATTCCACTCTCCATTTTACTCAACGAAAATTATAGATAAATATTTTCTCGCTCTGTACGCATATTTCTAGTTAAAAATTGATTAATTCTACCGAGGGAAAAAATTCCAAATTTAATATTTGTTGAGTAAAATGAAGAAATCGAATTTTTAGATTAGAATTAACTTGTCTCAACACCCTTAAGCAGCTTAAAAAATGAACTTACCAATGGGAAAAAGATAGAAAATCCAAGAATGTACAAATTTCTAGCAGAATTAAGATTGATGTATTGCAGTGCTGATAAACCTAAATAAATAAAATGTATATAAAATGATAACAGTAAATGCATGATGAATTATTATATGGAACAAAAAACCCTCCTTATTTTTTGGCACCGATATTTAATTTACTTACCGAAGGCTGCAATCATTCCAAACATAACACAGAATATTCCTCCAACAATGGGTTCCGGAATAATAATGAAAATTGCTCCGAATTTGCTTATTACTCCTTGAAGAATCATCAGAACACAAGCCCACTGAATTACCCTCCGACTTCCTACTTTGGTTACACCTGAATTTAAACAAATAAATTATTGAATAAATAATATCTAGAAATAATAAATATTAGCAATCTTTTAAGGACTCTTTTGAATTCTCTTGATTTCACATCAAAGATGACCTATAGTTCTTACCTATAGTTCCAACATTCTCTCCAAACGTGTTTGTACCATTTCCACTGCCCCAAAGTCCCGCCAACATAGTACCGAAACCTTCGATTCCAATTCCACGATTAATTGCGTGAAGCGGCGGTGGTGGAGCACCTAAAATATAGATTAAATTGTTAAAATTAAGAAAAATAGAAATGTGAAGCTTGAGATGTAATAAATAGTTATTGAAAACTGTGGATTACCACACATTCGAGATGTTGTGGGATAATAACTTATAGACTCAACAGTACAAGCCAAAACACCAGCCAACATGCCCAGAACACCTGAAAGAGTCACTGTCGGTATCCCCCATTGACCAGGATACGGGAATCGAAACCAAGGCGAATTGTTTAGAATATTAATTTTACTATCTGTTCTTGCCGGATGTCCGTGAGGAAAAGTATCGGTGACTGTTAAAATGCCACAAATGATCCACATAACGACTATCGTTAATAATACCTGTAAAGGGATACATCTAATAACACTTTTATCTTGTCTTAATTTTTTATTAAGGGCGCTGCTGGCATCCAAATTTTTTCTAAATTCAATCTTTTCATTTTACTCAAAAAGTTTTAAACTACAGATTTTTTCGTTCTGTACTCATAATTCTATTCAAAAAATAAGAAGCTATACAGAGCGAAAAAATATCTAATTACTTATTTTACTTATCAAGTAAAATGAAGAAATTGAATTTTGAGCTTAAATAAGTAAATATATACATACATAAATTAAGTTTGTAGATAGAATAATGATACTCACTGGAAATAGTTTAAATAAGCCGAACCAAATAATTCGAATACCCTGGCCTTTTTTGTATACAATTATTGGACACTTAACATTTACTAAAATTTGAGAATAAAGTGTCAACATCAGTATCGTCCTGGAAACAAAATATAGATTTAGGGCATAAATTTGTAAAAGTTTTTTAAATATGTACTTGGTAATTATTTGACTGAAAGGAACAAAAAGATACAAGATCTGAATAGAAAATTTTTCACCCTGCTGCGATTCCCCAATGTAATGAAGCAGCCTGAGCAGCATTTTCAAATAATGACAATCCAACTAATGAGACTGTTGGCACTATCGTTAATGGTGTGACAAATTTTAAGATATATCCTATAATTCCTAAAAGACAAAAAAGAATAGTTGTTATAATAATATAAAAAAATTTAAAAAATATTGCAATCTAAAGTAACATTTAATTAAAACTTAAAAGTGAAATGTCATTTACCTCCAAAGCCGACAATTACTTGAAATAAGGCAGAGACTGCAATTGCACCAGAAAGTTCTCGCATTCGCACTTGCCATAATTCTGTGCGATCTTCACTTGACATAGCATCCAAGATTTCAGGAGCTGGACACTTCCATTGTGGCAAATTTAATATTGCAAGAGTGGGCACCAAAAATGATATCGTCCCTCCTTGAACTAAAGGAAGTCTAAAAAAAATAGAAAAAAAAGAAAATAAATTTTCCACGAAGAATTCTTCAGTGATAATACTAATTACCAATCTAAATTACCAGTCATAATAAAGTTTTATGATCCTGATAATATATTAAATTAGCGTGCAAATTAAACAGTCAGTTTTAGGAAAAATGAGTAATAAATTGTAAGAATTTGAGAGATGTGTGTTAACGAGGGAGAGATAAGAAGGACTAGAGCGATAATCTATCCTACGAAAGAGTATTTGTGCGAATAAATAAAACGAAAGTTTTTTAGCAAATATTTCAAACGAGTATATAATATCTTTAATTCTCTTTATTTAATATACTTATACTTTAATTAATATAAAATTTAATTAATTTCATCCTGAAAACTCCTTCCTCAAAATTTCACGAATTAAGGGCGTTGGACCCAAGTGTTAAGCTCAAAATTCTATTCTCCATTTTACTCAACGAAAATTATAGATAAATATTTTTTCGCTCTGCAACACTAATCTTTATATCAAATATAAGACTGCATACAGAGCGAAAAAATATTTAATTTCGATACTTTTTGCATAAAACGAAGAATTCAAAATCTAACTTCAAAAATTAAATATTTTCATTTTATTTAAAAAATATTTGAATCAGATATTTTCTCGCTCTATACGCATAATTCTAATTAAAAATTGATTGATTCTACAGAGGGAAAAAATTCCAAATTTAATATTTGTGGAGTAAAATGAAGAAATCGAGTTTTTAGATAAGAACTTGGCTGCATGAACACCCTAAACCCACATTGCAGTTAAAGCTCTAAGAATTTTTTCAGTGATAATACAAAGTAAAACAAAGCAGCTTCTATTATCACATTATCGTATGTAATTACATACTAGCATATCATAAGTCTTAGCTTTGCATGAATTTTGTTAATTTAGCATTTTATCACCTCAAAACACAGAGAAAAAGTGTATACTTAATAAGCGGAAAAAAACAAAATGTTTCTACATATTATAATAATAAATCTAAGATTCATTTTGAAAAGGATAAAAGGAAATACGTATTATCTTGTCATATGCAAATTTTTGACCGAGTCACCTCAGAGTATCGATACTCATTAATTATAATTTAAGTATTGTCGTAAAATGGATATTGTTCATCCAACAAACACTAAGTGAAACATTATACTCTTACTCATAAAAAATTAACGACTTCCTTAAGATTCTAATACTAATATGTAATGCATGCACTGAAAAAAATCTTTTTTGTAGCATTACTTTTAGTACGTAAAATACTGCTAATATATGTTTGTACAATTAAATTTTTTGTGGATGTTTATTAATAAAAAACTAGGGGTGCCATTGTGAGCACACATTCTCATCACACTTCGCGCGCTTCCATTCGTTTACCAACCTTCATCGCTGCTATATACTTTTCTTTAAATTACTTTAGTTTCAAATGAAGAAGAAAACTAATTGACTTAAGGTTCTATCGACTTTAAGGAACACATTCTCATCAAAGACAAATAATTATGTTCTTATAATTTTCTCTGTATCACGCGTTATTTGGCTCAAAATTTAAATTTTCGATTTTTCAAGAAAATTCAAAAAATTGTTACGCCAGTCCTGTAGGGCGTTCAAAAAGATATATTTTTCATCCTTTGACTCTTTTTCATATCGTGCGTTATTTGGCTTTAAATTAATTTTTTTTTTTTCAAATTTTCAAAATGTTCTAACTTTTTTAATTTTCATCAAAAATGGCTGGCCAACGAACTCGGCCTTCATTTAAGGACAATAAAAGAGTATACCAAAGGACAATCCAATCGGTCAATTCCTTCGAAAGTTATCGTGAACGAAAAATAAAAAACTACAGACACACACACACACACACACACACACACACAGACAGACAGACACATTGGTAAAACCATGTTTTTCGGGTTCAGGGGGTCACAAAACGTGAAGATTTAACAAAAAATGGGGGGGTCAAATTTTACAGAAATATAATACATTCTCTCTGATGAGAATGTAATAATTTATTTAAGGGTGTTGGATCAAAGTTATAATTTCAAAATTCAATTTCTTCATTTTTACAGTACAGAGCAAAAAAAAAATAACTAATTATAATATTTGAAATTTTGAGGTCTGAAAATGGATTCAACAAATATTGATAATATTAATATTGCATTAATATAACACTAATGTTGAAATTTGGTAAGTGTCTAAAGCGTTTGACAAAGCAATTAACGAGTCCATATGTTAATGACACAAAAGACATTTCTTTTATTGAATGTAATAGACACTAATAAATTTTAACTATGGTGCGTTCTTAAGAAATTACCACCATTTAAAATAAGCATAATAAGTAAAAAATTATACGTCATTTTTAAATTTTACACGCGTCCATATCCCATCATGTATTAAGAACTTTTACGATTATGGGAGAAGGAAAAAATAAATATTCTTTTTTTAAAAAAATAGGTGCAGGATAACAATAAAAAGATTACTAAAGAAAATTGGATTAAAGTTTCAAAACTCCTTTTTTTATTCACAGATGCCATTTTAGAGTAAAAAAAAAAAAACCAAAAATCTCCATAAGAAACGATTTTTAGTGCTATTTTTAGGAAATTTTATACTAAAAAATTGAAAAAAAAATCATTTGAAGTGATATCTGAAATTTCAGTCCAATTACTAAAAAAATCACCTGCATCCGAAAGTACACTGTAAAAATGTGACTATTCCAGTGACCAGAATCATTGTGGAGATAATGTGACTTTTGGAAGGATCATCTTCTGCCATACACAATGCGGGTGTAAGAATGAAAGGAATTGAAACAATAGCTCCTATCATGGTTAGATAATGCTGCAATAAAAATTACAAGTTACTTGTTACACTTCTTATTTCACATTCTTTTGTATTTTTATCTATCTTAAAAAAAAAATGTAAATTCTTTAAGTCTTCGCACAAAAATCGAACTACAATTATTTGCAATCTTACCTGTAATGCCATAAATAGGCATAAATACCATGGTGGGATATCATCAATTCCATAAGTAATATCAGGATTTCTATTTTTCGTCTCGACATTATCATTTGAAGATGTATTTGCTGCATCTATCACGTTCTGAAATCAAATATTAACATTGATTATTGAAGTGAAAATAATAAAATATATTTCTTAAAGATGATGAATCCGTAGACATATATTGTTCTCAAAATTCAATTTTTTTATTTTATGCAAAAACAATTTAAATTAAAGACTTTTTTGCTCTGTGCCTATAATCATATTTGAAAAATTAATAGATATACAGAGTGAAAAAATAAATATTTATAATATTTATCAAGTAAAATTAAGAAATCGAATTTTGAAACTAAAACTTGGATTTAACACTTTTAATAAATATTTTGAATATGTTTCTATAAAAATTTAAACCTACAACAGCTATATTATAAATTCATTATAAATACAGAATGATTACGTAATAAAAGACAATGAATCGTAAATGGTTTTACGTAATATTGAAAAAACTGGATCAAGCATAAAGTACCTACAATTTGATTTGGCGATCTTATCGGAACTGTTTGTAATTGACCAATTATCTTTTTTTAATTGACGCCTTCTATAATGATATAAGCT
>CAJFCP010000109.1:37382-53707 GCA_904066005.1 Synergus itoensis | reverse complement strand
ATAATAATAATAATAATAATAATAATAATAATAATAATAATAATAATAATAAATAATTGAAACTTTGAATAGCAAATTTCTACCAGTCTCTCTTCAATTTAAGAATCAAGTTGGTCAATGAATCATTTACGTATGCAAAATATTATTAAATATAGTTTACAGATAGATATTCACGAAACTTCCAAAAAAATATAAAACAAAGAAATTTGATTGTATCACTTCTTTTTATCATTAACTACATATTTGAGTTGAGATTTATAAGAGATTAAGCGAGAGTTTTGTTATCACAGTACTATTCAGAAATGTTATGTAAAAAAATTCGAAGGTCCTAAAAAATAATTTATGGAAGCAATAAGTTGTCAAGCATTTTCCTAAATGTTTTCCGTTTATTGCAAAATTCCGTATAAATAAAAATAAAATTCCGTTAAAATAAAATTCCCTTTATTTTATTTATTCCGTGTATTGTGTTCTGTTAGTTGTGAATAAATATATTTTTAGTAAGTTCTTTCAAGGCTACTTGATAAAGATTATTGTTATTACTGATAAAAAAAAATATATACCTTAAAGTGGACATAAATTCGTGCATTTTATGTGTTAAGAATTTTATTAATAATAAACTAAATTTTGTCATTGCATTCAATTAAATCTTTTCAATTTGACTAAGTTTGCTGAAATTTCATTTCAAAAAATTATTTTCGA
Organism: Synergus itoensis; assembly: GCA_904066005.1. Classification (NCBI taxonomy): domain Eukaryota; kingdom Metazoa; phylum Arthropoda; class Insecta; order Hymenoptera; family Cynipidae; genus Synergus; species Synergus itoensis. The sequence continues at coordinate 53,008 of CAJFCP010000109.1, read as the reverse complement.
AATAAGGTGATGTCTGTAATCTGAGACATTTAGGGAAAAAACAATTTCAACAGTGTTTACAGATTAGTTTATAGACTAGTAATTTATCTTCATAAATTCTTTCATCTCATCTCATCTCATCTCATTTTATAGTCGGTTTCTTAGAATAATTCAGTATTTTTAATTTTTGTTTAACGACGAACTCAATTTGTGTAATGCAACATCAATTACTATAAATCATACAGAAAAATTCTTTACAAATATTCAATACCTATATAATAAAGAATAAAGTTTTGTTAAACAAATAAAAATAAGTTATACCAAAAAAAGGATTTAGTTTATTCATGTATGGTTCCAAAATTTAATTGGAGTCTGTAATTGGCATTTCTCCTAAGAATCAGAAATAATACAAATTAAAGTTTTACAGCCTTACGTAATTAATCAACGCTCCTTAAATATATCTCAAAAGAATGTTTCCATTAGTAATAAAAAAGAAAAGTTAAAACACTCAATAAAAATATTCCACTCATCAATGTTTTTCTACAAAAGGATTGTTATTATTTAATAATAATAAATGAAAAATCGAATGAAACAAATGATCTATGATAAATTTTGTCTTGTTATATTCGAATATCGTGAGGCAATTGAAATTGAAAGATCTTAGTTTACAACAATAAATAGTACTCAATATATACTTGATACGTAACACGACCTTCGCCCTTTAAAATTTAAATGTGATTTTAACTTACTACATTTGTGAGTTGTATCCCATTTTTAGTCATAATGAGAGTATTATTTAAGTAACTTTAAAAATACCACTAGCACGTTCAAATTCTTACTGTTCCAATTTGTATATTATTGATAATAATACTAGTCTTCAGTTCTTCGACCTGTAACGATCGTGAATGTACTCGCTACTGAGCCTGAACGCAAAAGATGATCACCACTGATAATCCAAAGGAGAATTGGGTAGGGCGGAGTGAAAATGATTTTTATGAAATCATTTGAGCCGAGCCAAGAAAAATTGTGCATTTCAAAATTAAAATTTCTAGAATTTCAAAAATCTTTTTCTATGGTTGAAATAATTATAGACGAATTTTTTGTATCTATTTTTAGTAACAAATAATTTTTTCATTTTTCTAATTTTCTATTATTGTCCGTTATTAAAATTAAATCTGCAAACAATTTCTCATAATTATTTCGCCTCTGGAAAATAAAAAAAATATATTTTTTATAAAGAGAAACGCATATTTTACTTTAATAAAAATAAATATTTGTCATTATCGCACTTACTCTTAATTTGAAACTTAATTAGTTACGTTTTTATTACGAAACAAGTTCAGTCGTATATTGTACAAAATATGAGATTTCGTATTTATAATTAAAAAACATAAAACCTTGATGGTTTTAATTTTAATCATGACGTACTTTATTATAAAAAATGCAACTTTTAATAGGTTTTTAATTTTATTCTTACTTTAACTATTCTTTAATTTTCGAGTTTCGTAACTTCTCTTATCAAGTTTTCAAATTCGCACATTTTCGTTATACAATTTTTCATTTCTGATAGGCAAATAGATGTCCCATTTATGTAAACCTGAAACCAAAAGGATAGAAGCAATATTTAAACGTATAAATATATTAAAAATCAGAAAAATATCTGGTTTAATCAGCCGTACATTTTTACTTACATCAACTTTCAAGTCCTTATGAAGCACAACATGTTTATAAAAGCCTGAGCAATCTTCCTTCCAAAGAGTCCAGGATACACATCCATTGTCATGAACATTAGGAATCCAAAGTTTATTGAAATATTTAGAAACGACTTCCTTGTTATTTACTGCATTAATAATTTGTTCATATAGATGATTTATTTCTTTTTGTTTCATACTTTCATCATCCCTTGTGGCGACGTCATCAACTGTTATTATTTTTCGTTTCCCTGGTAGTTTTATTCCTTCATCACCTTCACTTTCTATTTTATCAACTGATTGTAATTTCTCTAGAAATATTTGTCTCTGGTGTGCGAGAATCTCTGGGCTTATTGTTCGACAATAACTTAATTTTGTTGCTTTACCACGCCTTTTTTTATCACGCGTTGCTTCAAAAAGTGATGGATTAGCATTATCAGATAAAATTGCTCTTTTCCTAGACTCTTTATAACATTTCCCACCTTTCACATAAACCGTACGATCTCTTTCGATTACATCTTCTTTGAAATGTAATATGCAAATCTTATCAGTTTTCTTTAATTTATCTAATCCTACCTCACGTTGTAGTATTTCTTTCCATTCTCTCAAACGTCTTTCCTGCGTAGAAAAAATAAAATAATTATTTACTACTCAATTAATTCAAGAATCATTAAAAGGAATCGTACTGACTTCTTTTATTAATTAAATGATCTTTAATAAATACCTACTTTGAAAGAGGTACATTCACAAAATCTTGTAAAACTACTACATTGAAAGTGATGTTTTTTTTTCTTGAAATTAGTAAATTCGCTACTTTGAAGGAAGTAATTTTACAAGTTAAGGTATAATTACAAAAACTTAATGGTGATTTACAAGAAAAATTTTTTACAGTACAAATTGTGTTATTGTTGCGGAAAACAAGAATTCTAAGAAATATTCTACGTACCGTGTTAGGTGTAAACATAGTAATTTTACGAGTATTTACATTCGAGTACGCTGTGTTGCAATTTGGTACACAACAAGCCATTATTAAAATTGAACAATTGTTGTCTCTTAATTTAGTTATTTTTGATATTTTCTTTATTTTTTTTTCATTCTGTGTTGGTGTTAGTGACAATCTGAATTTCTCATTCACCATATGTCGCACTCGGCAAATTGATTGCTATGCGCGCGCAATTCAAAATGCTAAAAAATATCATTTTTATTGTTTATTATAAATAGTGGAATTTTAACTTATGGAAATGTTTCTTAGAACGAAATTAATCAATCTTGACAAAAAAAAATTAATTAAATGCCAGTTCTGTAAATAAAAAATATCCTTTAGTACATTTTGAATTGCGCGCGAATAGCAACCACCCGGATGCCGAGCGCGAAACATGCGCAATAGAGTTAGGGGCCCGCGTTGGGAACATATCGTTTTATTTTGAAAATAAGGTTAACCAAGGCTGTGGCTTTGATAGCTTTGATATAAGTTTATTTTAAATAGACTTATATCAAAGCTATAAAAGCCACAGCCTTGGTTAACCTTATTTTCAAAATAAAACTCAATGCATTGGACACGCGGAATCGTCGGAATCGGAACAGCCGAATGAAACTTCCTGCAGTGGGATTCCGAGCTCAAAATCCGAACGGATCTCTCTTTTTAACACCGTAGGATAGAAAGAGAGGTCCGTTCGGATTCGTGTGCTCGGAATCCCACTGCTGGCATGGCTATGCAATTCATATACACTCGAGTCTCCCAAATCTCAACTTCCCAAATCTCAAGTTCTCCCAAATCTCAAGTCAAGTTTCTCTCAAATGTCAAGTCCGTCTTTCCGAAGAATCACCTGATAACCACTGCGCAGGCGTGCACGCATGCGCAGTGGGGCTGTTTGTGAAATTTGAGGATTGACATTTAGGAGAACGCTGGCCAAAATTTCTTGACATTAGGGAGAATCGAGTGTAGAAACGTCACGACTATCAGAAAAAAATCTTTTTCTCTCATCATCGGATTTTCATCTCTGTCAGTCAGCAGCAGGGATGGCTTGTGACACGTCGCTCGAGGTTTTTGACGTATTATACGTAAAAAATGTAATATACGTAAAAAACATGTAAAAAATGTAATAAATGTAACTAAAGATGGCGGACATTAGAAAACACTGAAAGAACAAACATAACCTCAATTTTTGAATATTGCGCGCTAATATCAACCAATCAGATGCTATGGCGCCATCTTGAAAACGTATATTACGTTTTGTAAAAAACTGAGGACGTAATATACGTACGTAAATTACGTAAAAAACCTCATGTAATTTACCAAGGTATATTACGTGGACAACCCTGGTCAGCAGTGGGATTCCGAGCTCAAAATCCGAACGGATCTCTCTTTTTAACACCGTAGGATAGAAAGAGAGATCCGTTCGGATTCGTGTGCTCGGAATCCCACTGCAGCAGCGAGTCAAAACTCAGCAGTGCTTCAAACGGGGCAGCCTGCGCGCGCAGCACGTGTTGATTTGATGCTGGAGAAATTCTGCAATTGACTGTAATCTGGCGCGCGATTCAAAATCGAATTAAATGGACCAATGGGAGAATTTCTCCAGCGGTAAGCCAAAACAATGCGCGCGCAGGCTGCCCCGTTTGAGAGCACTGCTCAACTCTCTCTTGAGGATCTCTAGGATCTTCAGTTTAAAGTATTTGCGAATATTTGATTATGCATTTTTAATCATTTTAAACATTTTAAAAGACAAATGTATACAGTGTTTATTGAAGGATAATATTACAAAAAGTTGAAGAACACCAGACATTCGTTTGTCTTGCATAATGGATCAACAAATTGAGCCGATGGAGGTTGAGGAGGTCCTGACTGATGCTCACAATTTTGATGAATTAATAGAATTGGATTTAAAACACAATGACTCCAAAAAACTTGATCCCAGGGAAATGCTGTCTGTAAGTATCAACCCAGCTATATTTAATTATATTATTTTTTCCAGTAGACACCGTTGTCACCCTGTTCCTAACCTATAAATCGTTATTCCAATTGCTTTGATATTTTTGATAGTCATATTGATTTGTGTACAGTTATTTTTACTTACTGTTTGATGTATAAGATTCTAATTAGTCCTGCATATTTTTTATTTAAGTTCCCAGAAACGAAGTATGAAAATAAAGGTGGTGTTTTTATGACTGGAATAGATATTTTTAGTAAAGAGGAAAAACAAAAAATTGAAGAACGCGCTAAGCGTTTTGGAATGACTGACAAAGAAACATTATCTCGATTGGAAGAATACGAAGATTTATATTCAAGGTAAAACTTGTAATACATTTTTATGAAGTGAGCGTTTTCAAATTACATTTATCCAGACCTAATTGATTTTTTAATTATCAACGGTATTATTCTTATAGCATGGGTATCAAGAAAGAAAATGAGAACATAAAACATTTTCGAGTTAACGTTTTACATATAAGAGGCACTGAAGAAATGAGTACAAAAGATGTTTTCAAATACTTTGAGGACTACGCACCAGCATCCATTGAATGGATTAACGACGTTTCCTGTGTGTATTACTATTTCGACTTTGTTTTTTTGTTGTATTTGTACAATATAAGTGTATAATACAATTATTGAATCATTGTTTTTCAGGTAATGTTGTTTGGCACGACTCTGCTTCTGCTGCAAGAGCTTTAGTAGGATTGTCCAAAAAGATAATCGGTATAGGTAATCGAACTGCAACTGACTTAAGTCCAAAATCCAATGAGACTAACGATGAATGTATTACCGAAGTCGATACTGAAGACAAAAATGAAAAAAAGAATGATAAAACGGATGAAAGTATTACCAGCGAAAAAGAAGTTCATGTGAAAAATATAAACTATCCTTTGCCACCCGGCATATGGAGAAAAGGAATCAATTGTCCAAAATCGAAAGGAATTTTTATGAGATTCGCTACGAGATCAGATAAGAAACAACCACATGCAGAGAAAATGAGCAAATATTATAAAAAGTATGGGAATCCCAACTTTGGAGGTATGGATTATTGGAATCATTTAATATCTTCATATCCCTTAAATTGTATTAATAATAATATTATACTAAAATGTTTCCAGGTGTGCGAGGAATCCTAACAGAATCTGGGAAAAGATCGTACCGGCAATCAACTCAAAGCAGGAAAAGAATGAAAGGAAATTTATCAGATGAAGATGTAAAACCCACCTTGAAGAACCCATGGGGAAATTTATCACAATCATGGGGGGTCAACGACTCGCAAGAAGATGATTTTGTAAAAAAATTTCATGTGCCAGATCCACCCAACAGTGTTAAAGATAGATTAGGGGCGAGAACACGTCCAACCAAGAGAATTTCTATATCAGGGGAGTCGAATAGTGAATCCGAAAGTGACAGCGAAGAAGATTGGTGCACAAAGAGCAAAGTACTTCGAATGCGCATGCACGCAGATGATGAGGAAGAAAAGATGCAAAAACGTCGTACCAAACTACGTACTAAGGTTTGTTAAAAGTAGCTTTATTTTTTAAAGAATGCAAAAATAGGGTTTCCTGTATAATATATTTTTGGGAATTTTCGCAGATGACCGTCACTACAACTAGCGATTTAAGGTCGAAACTTGGCAGGAGCCGGAAAGAGCGACTGGCGATTCAGATTGTTATAACAAATCCTTCAACGACAGAGGATGAAATTTCGAAACGAAATGCTTCAGAGGTAATTTATTTTGTTTAATTAGGAGAAGTTAATTAATAGAAGAGTCAAGTAAGATAAAAAAATTAATGTATAATTTTAAAAAATTCTAGGAAGAAGGAGAAATTGTAGATTCTGAAAACGAGGTCCAACAAGAAAATGAGGATAAGGCAGGGTTGGAAGAGGAGGTTGATGGAGTAGTAGTGGAAGAAGAGGAAGAAGAAGAGGAGGGGGCGGTAGAGGAAGAGGAGGAGGAGGAAGAAGAAGAAGAAGAAGAAGAAGAAGAAGAAGGCGAAATCGATAGTGATGAAGAGAGTGAAGTATCTGAAAAAGAAATTCGAGGACCAAAGGGAAGCGTGATAAAAGTAGTAGCGCCCAAGCCACGCGTTGCGTCCACTGTTTGGGCCAGATTAAATAATAAGTCAGTCAAAAGTGAAGTCAAGGCAGTGACCAATAGGTATGTAGATATTTTTATCATTCTATTTCTAAAAGTTCTTGAGTATTCATATGAAAAAATGTATTGATTTCACAGTCAACCATCACGAAAAGATTTAAGAGAAACCTTGAAAGGAGATTTGCGGTCTCGTTTAGGGAAACACACAAGAGGTCGTTCACCCCTGAGAATAGAAGTGAAAAATGATAAGTGTACTGATGACAACACTGATTCTGAATAACCAAGTGTGACTAGAACTTGATAAGAAATTAAGGTGATATTAATCTCTGATTTTCCTTTTAATACACATTAATAGATCAGAAAAATTTTGCTATTACTAATATCAATAGCAAAGACAGGTGCTTGTTCTTCCACGATATTTTTATCAGACTTTTATAAAATATTTTAAGTTTTTTTAAAAGGTGATAAAAATAATTATTTATGCAAATATTTAAAAAATAAATACTTCTACTTCAGAATAATTGCATTTTAATAAGTGCAATATTAAAATCCATATTATGTCATTGTAGATAATTTTTTCTCAATTTTCAAAAATGTACAAAAGTAAAGATCTGAAGTAGCAGGGTAGTGCGCAAGGGGGGGTTTGGGGTTCAACCCCCCCCCTTATAGACAAATTAAAATTAAAAATAAGATTTTATTTTACATCAAAGACGATCGTTTGAAGAAAATTTTTTTATTGTAACATATGAATTAATCATAAAAATATTTCGACCTTCCCTAACATGAATTCCTGCGCACGGCCCTGTGAAGTAGTAACCATGTTAGATACGTACATAAGTTACAAAAAAAAGCTTCAGAACGACTGAATTTTTATAAATGATGCACTGTAAATACGAATCGCGAATTTTCTGCGACTGTACATTAAATTAGCTATTGACAGTAAGAGTTTCAGATTAAATTATCAAACCAGGAAAATGTAAGCACTTGTACATTATTTTTGTAAAAGATAAGAAAAACTCAGACATAAAAATGTGTATTTAGCAGCGAAGGATTGTGAAGGACAAAAAGATTCATATATGTTCCAATAAATGGCCAATAAAGCCGGTTTATATTAGCACAATAATACTTTGAATAGTTTTTTAAATACAATTGATAATAATGCTTAAATACATTCAATTTACATTGACAAGAATCATTCGGATAATTATTAATTGAAAATACTTCGGCTGATGGTATTTGATTCTGACATGGAGAGAGCTACATTCATAGATTTCGTTCCAGTTATCTTCTATGTGAAAACTGTTTGTTACTTCCGATTTTTTCTTGATAACAATTTTACAAGATTATAATTCTTTATGTTATTCTAACACCTTTGTGTTGGTATTGTATTATATTATACATCAGAGTCATTCGGCGATTCGGATTACTTCGAGGAAAACTTCTTCCTAAACGTGCAAGTTTTATTTTTGAAGGTGCAAAGTTCAGACTTGAGGGGGAACCGCAATGCAATTCGCAGGTACCTTATGTTAATAATACTCAATACTCAAGATATTCGAAAAATTGATCATTTTTGTTTTTGCTAATTTCATAAGCAATTCTTCAACGACAATAAATAATTATTATATAAATTTTAAATTATAAGAAAATTGTGCTTCTATTTAGCACGTTCTTTCTAACGTTTTCTTTTGCGTTTAAAATAAATACTTGCAAATTGAAGTACGTGTTTTTCCCCTTTTCCTTTAATAATTTTAGTGAAAACTAATTTCTCTAAACTGCGATTTGTATCACGGAAAATTGAGTTATTCATTTCATGTAATCTATCCTTTATTATGAATAAACTGTATGGAAGCCAGATTTTTAAGCTATGAAGAAAAAGCAAAAACTAGATGACTACATATTTGCTTTTAAAAAATAATATTACTTAATGAATATTACAATTCACATGTAGCACAGGGGCTCATGATTTTGTAAAATCTAAACTTGTCTGCTACAGATAGAATTTTGAATAACTTTTAATAAATTGTGAAGGCAGCACGTTGGTTTAGTCTTAAATATACTTTGAGAAGCCTTAAATGCAAAGTTGCAAATTCTATGAATGCAGCTGGGCACAAAGTTGTATCATCTTGTGTATTAACAAACAAGACAGTATTATCGATACTGTTAAGTTGTACCAAGATAGCATTCTGCACTATTTAATTAATAACTGTGCCTCAAAAAAAATTATTATCTGCAGATTTCTGTGAAATTACAGCAAGTTCATCGCGTTCTGAACTTTTCGACTAAAAAATCAATGAATTTGCGAGTTGCAAATTTCTTCTTAACCAAGAAGAGTTTTAATTTGCGAGTGTAGACTTGGAAGAAATATTCTATTTCTAAAAACCTTAAAAATTAAATAAATGACTGTCTTTTTTTTTTTTTTTTTTTTTTTTATAAAATATGATAGTCACACAATAAAAATGTCAGAAATTAGTTAAAAATCTACAGTTTCGATTCTTTAAACGTATCAAAGTAAATTTTGATTATTATTACAGAAACGCACAAATGTTAGCTAGGGATGCACTTTAATTTAATAGATGATCTACTTTTTGTGGCCATCATCTGAAAAATTTCAATATTGAATTTCAGAATATTTCGAAGCCCAACATGAATTTCGATATGATCATTCTTTCCCAAAACTATGAAGAAAAGTAAAATATATAATACATAATTGATAATAAAAATAATTTTCTACTCTAAAATCTAAAGAAACCAAGTCGTCATTGAAAAGTTTACATTTTAATTAAAACTAATACCGATTCATGTTTAAACGTATGTACATCGAACGGATAATTAACTTATGTAAAGTATGATTCATGTATGTATGCCTTCCTTCGTGGGCGTGTCAACCCAACCCTGGTTTCCATTTGAATCTTATGGAAACCAGGGTTGGGTTGACATGTTTGGGGGGGAAGGCATACATGAATCTTACTGTATATCTATTTCTAAATGGGATCATCCTATCTTCGAATCTAAGAATACAGTATTGCAGAGCCGGCGAAGTACAAATTTAAGCATTCCAAGTGGAACAAATACTAAATTTAGGCGTTTAAAATGGAAAATGATTATATTAATTTCTAAACTTTCACATTTTTATAATATTTTAAGAGTGTTGGAGGTATGTTCTAAGTTAAAAATTCAATTTCTTAATTTTACTTAAATTTCTGGAAATAAATATATATTCACCGGCTTTGACGAAATGAATTTTCTGAAAATTTAAAGATTGCCTGCTTGTCTGGCACAACAAATGGTACGTAATTTCTTGTCAGAGATATCAGTCTTGTCTGTTAAAGAACAAAGCGCAGGTGGGCTGTAATACTCCTTCGAAAACTGGAGTACACTAGTTCCGGTTTGAAACCACATTATATGTATATAATACACTCGCCAATGTAACATAGATTTCTTTTAAAATGATGTATAACATTGAAAATTCGTAGACGAAATAGATTAATATCGTATATAAGATATGAATCAACAACAACAATAAATACACGTACGTAACGTTAAGTATATTAGGCCTGATGATATTGATAATATACTAATATGTAAATATTATAGCCTATCATCGCTTACCACAGATCGAGTGGCACACAAGAACTCTTCCAATTTTCTAGCAGTATTCTCTAACTTCTTTTTCTCTCTAATCTCTATTTCCGTTCTGATTTTCCTACAATCCTCAACTGTAGAATTAAATTCTAGTAAACTATTATTCAGTTTTTCGAATCGATAGAAAATTTACAATGAAAAAAAGCAATTTGAACTGTAAATGGCAAATTATAGTTTTACCAATTTGAGCCTCAATTTTTTGATTTTTCGAAATTTCGATTTTGTATTGCTGGAAATACCGCACCGAAAATTAGTAGAGACATCATTTTCAAATACAAAAAACATTGAAAATTTGAGCTCTTTTCAAAATTGAATTGAATAGATTGTTTTCTATTTAAAAAGCACTTGATTGTCTTCTACACTCCTCTAATTTCTATTCCCGCGTATAATGAAATGTTACATCTTCAAGATAATTTTTCTCTTCAAATCGCGGCTATATACGCTTTCAGGAATGAAAAAAGAACATGCTTAGGCTAGGAAGTTGTCTTTTTTTGTCATTTTGTTGATTTTTTTTTAACAATTTAAATCACCTTACGAGCACTTGCTCTTTTTGCCTTTCCATATTCAATTACTCGACGAAGCACAATATAATTTGTAATTACCATTGACATATTCGTATAATATTGTTTAACAAGAAACATAGCATTTGCATATGCTTATGCTTTCACTGAATATACTATTTACCATTGATGAACGACAATACATACCACTGATTTGATTGATAAATGTCACTGTATGCACATCAGTGCATACCTAGAGATGGTAACAAGAGCAAAGACTTGACAATGAATAATTTGTGCGAAATTCGCCAAAACACTTTTACCATCTGCCCTTCCGAAAATTCACAGTCTCTTCCGTACGACTTGATCTGTTTCAACTACTCTATCTAATCGAACAACTGGACAAAGTTAGATAGCAAGACCTTTACTTTAATCCAGTACAAGTATTTCATTTTAAAAACAACGTCCTTGCTTCTATAATACGAGATTGCATTCTTTCTATTTTATGTATCTTGGTGCTATTTTTTAAACTGGAGCTGATGATTCTCTACCAACAAACAAACGTGGCTTAACTTTTCAGCAAATTCTATTTATTTTACACTCTGAAACGATGGTTTGAGGTCTAGAACCTTTTGTCTTTAACAAATCGTACAATATTTACATCATTTTCATCTCCTTGCTTAATCGTTATTTTTTTTGTGGGATTATTTCGGAAAAGGTGTCTTTGTACCGTCATTACATCAAAGCGACTTTGGAAACTCGAGAGTAAAACGAATGAAAAACTTATTTTCTTCTACAAACTGTCTATCTAACAATCTTTCGATTCCTTTTCAAGTCCCAATAAACGCTCTATGGACTGATATCTTCGGAAAAGATGGAATTTCGTAGAAAGGAGTGTAATTTAAATATGCGTATACATTTAGAAGGCGAACATGATCTCAAAGTAACTACAATAAATACCATACATATGTCTACATATATACATACAATAAACAGCGTGCACAGTGAGTATTTCTAACAAAGATGCTATAAATGATATCATTCGATTCTCTCCCTGATTCTTTGGTTGTAGTGTATTATCATATTAAACTTATACGTCAGTTAAATTAGCTTAAGAACCGATTTTCTCTCCAAATACGAAAATGTAAGAATATCATTTTCTTATAAACTTTCTGAAAAAATTTATATTCAAAAACTTTATGAAACCCAAGGAAATAGTGACAGAAAAAGAAAAAAAAAATGAAAATACGTATTGTTTATTACAGTGTTGAAGTATCATAATAATTAATACCAGTTTGATAAAACACAGTATAGAAAAAGCATTTTAATATTTTTATACTATTGTTGTCACTATTTACCGGAAGAAGGTAAGCTCTAAGACTTGAAAAGCGTTTTTAAATACATAACAGTTAAATACTTAACATTTGTTAAAAAGTAAAGATTAAAATTCTAAATAACTAAAAGAATAAGGACACACTGTGCACACTGCATGTTCAAGTATGGCAGTATCAGTATATTAGAAATGAATCACTGATACAGAATAGACATTATTATACCGAAACATTTAAGAAGTAATCTTTCCGAATCTAAACGCTTGTGATTGCCGTTATTTGTCGCGTTCATTTTTTAAATAAATTATTCTCTCATCATGTTTCTATTGTGCTTATTGTATTTGAGATCCTATGATAAAAACATTAATTTAATACAATTATAAAATAACGATCGGATTGACTTAAGAGAATCTTTTTTTTTTCGTCGTTAAAACAATAATAAAATGTCGTCTCATCATTAAAGGCCTTACAATTTACACTAAAAATGCATCAATTATAAAAAAATCGATTTGTTTTTCTTTAAAAAAACGAATGTCACAATTCCGTACAAATCGTTTGTGATTAGGTATCCTTCGTTCACTCCAACTAAATTGCGATATTTTTTTGTCTTTCACTACGCCAGAAATGGTAAAATTATTACAACCGTTTAAAGCGCAAGTGCAAGAATGGCCTTGATTTGTAATTTTAGTTATGACTTCAAAGTATCATTATTTATAGTAGAATCACAGATACTATATGACGGCCAGTAACGATACGCTCTATTTTTTTCTGGTAAGACCTAAAACTCGGGTTAAATAAAAATTATCGTACAAAATAATGTTATTAGTTCGGTATAACGAAGGAAAAGGAATCACTGCATTTCTATAGACTTATAACTTTAAAATTCGGATCGCGGGTAAAAGGTTCAACCCTCTTCTCGAACGAATTTTCAATCCTCGGTTTGGCTCACCTGCGTATTCAGATGAAAACAGTTAGTTTTAATAATCTCGACAGGTGTTTCATAAGTTCAATGAAAACTGCTTCAATTTTAGATTTCGCACTCTAAACTTGGATCAAATGTTACGACAGCGTTCATAAAAGAGTATAAATGAATATATAATTACCCTTTAACTATGAGTTTCCCGTGTGCTGATGGGTTTCTTGAAATAGTATAGTTTCTTCAAAAATATACTGTTTAAGAGTTTCCTTTGGAAGATCATCGAGTTCCATGTCGAATCTAAATGGTTCTTGGGCGACTGGCTGGAATTATTTGAAAAATGCATTAAATGAAATTTCTTTAATTTATTAATTTTTTCCTCAGTCAAAAAAAAAATTTTACCTCATCAGCTGGATCGTAATACTGTTCCAGGTAACTGTGAGCTAGTGCGTCTTCAACAACTATTCGTTTATGAGGATTAAAAGTTAGCATCTTGTCTAGAAGATCTAAGGCTTTTGGATCCGCATCTGGGAAGAGACTCGTCCACGGAACTTTTGGTTTGTACGGTAATGACTGAAGATAACTACGAGCCTAGAAAACCCAACTTATACTTTTTCAAAAGAAACAAAACAAGAGGATAAACATAAAGAAATTATTCCATAAGAGATCATTTTCATCACAAACCTTTTCATTTATAATACAGCCAAGGTCTTCGGGAGATGGCGAACCCAGGACACCCAAGATGTGATTAAGTTGATCTAAGTAATGTTTCCCAGGAAAAATTGCTCTTCGGGAGAGCATCTCTGCTAAAATACAACCCACAGACCAGATGTCTATCGATTTCGTGTATCCCTACACAGTTAATTAACAGTTAATCAAATCCTTGAAATTATGTACTCTAATCATTTTTTCCTGTAGTATTAATTACCTTGGAATTCAACATAATTTCTGGCGCTCGATACCACCTCGTCGCAACGTACTCTGTGAGGAAACCCGCATGATTGTGATCTGGATCCGCAACTCTAGCCAAGCCAAAGTCACAGATTTTAAGGTCACACGTCGTATTTAAGAGTAAATTACTGGGCTTAAGGTCTCTATGTAATACATTCGCCGAGTGGATATATTTAAGCCCACGAAGAATTTGGTACAGAAAGTAGCAGATGTGATCATTGCTAATGGCCTAAAAGAAAAAAAGTACTATCAGAAAAATGTTGCATTTATTTTTAATTCCATAGAAAATATTAGAGTTTAGAATAGACGTTTTCACTTTACCTGAGTTTTAAGTAATTTGTAAAGATCAGTTTCCATCAAACACTGAACAATATACACATCTTTCATATGATCTATAGACGGGGCCCTCAAAATATCTCTTATGTCTATTATCTAAAGAAAAAAATAGAGGATTGTAATTAACTGGGATAATTGGCAACGTATAAAGAATTAATCAGATCAACATTTAAAACTCACATTTTCATGTTTAAACCTCGTAAGGATTTTTATTTCCCGTAAAGTCCTTTGGCTATAAGTTTGATGTTCGAAGGGTGAGATTTTTTTAATAGCTACTTTTGTTTCCGTCTTGTTGTCAAATGCAGAACTGAAAATAGCCGATTTCTTTCAGAACAGTTTTAATTACATATATTGTTATCATATTAAAAAATATTTGCATTGTACTCTCTGACGTCATGTAATATAAATTGCTTTTCCTCATGCAACATTCCAAAGCATAAAATCTAAACAATTCATGAGAATTTTATTACATATTAACAACTATGAATTACAGATTAGTATTTGAAAAACCTGTTTGTTGTTATATAAAACAAAGTAATCGTTTTTATTGCCGACGAATAATCCTATATCGATTATTTGTGTATGTATTACACAAAAAAATAAATTCTCACAAATTGAATATCTTCGAAACGAATGGTTTAAGATTACGATCATACTTTCGTATTCCGGTAAGCTGGAGGAAAATGATAAAGTATGATTATAATCCTGCAGATAAAGCGATTTTATAAAAAAGGGGTGTGACATGCGTGTTCAAATGTGGCGCCAATAAATAAGAGTAATAAAACATAATTATTCATTTTTCTGCCCAACTTAAAATGAAAAGTTTTTCTTTTCATACAGGAGACTATAATTATATATTTGAAGGAACGATTTAATCGTGACAGACATGACTATGAATTGTTTATCGTCAGTTCTACGTATGGACTGTCAAGTAGTGAGACAAGAGCACTAGAATGTTTTTTCGACACTAAACAGTTGTCAAAAGGAGAACTTACACGACCATTCCGTAGGCTCCTTCGCCCATGTAAGCCAAATTCGTATAGCGTGGGCCAACCTCAAAAACCTGACCCCGAACAATTTCCGCATTTGGATTCACATTCGTTGGAACTTCACCCGCCATTTTGACAACTACGACTGACTCCGAAATCCCGAGACTCGAGAGCGTGCTCGAGAACGCTCGAGGATTGGATTGTGGATTGAAGCAGTGCTCTCAA
>CAJFCP010000106.1:1543968-1568801 GCA_904066005.1 Synergus itoensis | reverse complement strand
AAAAAAAAAACAAAAATTGAAAGTAGGAGCCTAGACTTACGAAATCAACTGCTCTATAAAACTACCAGGATAAGTTTCCAGGCTGAGTTTTAATTAACGTTTGAATTCTATATATACTTTAAATTTAGAATACAGACTTCTTGAACCAGGGTGTGGGCGATAACACAGTATATCGGTCAATGGTTAGTTAACTGCACCAAGGAAAGTTGTTGTTCTTTTTCTGCCAGAACTGGTTTTAACACTTTTGTCGGTTTTATTACTAATTCCTCGACATATATGATATACATATTTTTTCAATCTTATGCAGAATCAGTTTTAATAAAGTGGCATAAAGTATATACACACATACGACAAGAAAATAGAAATAATTTTTCCTACATTATACTACTATTGTATATCGTTAAACAAATAAACTACATCTGGTTATTTTGTTTTACAATGATTTTATAATGTTTTGTAAAATCATCAGCGAAATTACGCTGATTCAGATTTAGAAAGTATCCTAAGAAAGAAATAGAAAAATTATATAGAAGAATAACTGATCAAGTCCATGCATATAAAGATTGAAGCATAATGACTTAATGCATGAGTTTAATGTACTATTATAAATAGTGTGCACAGTAATAAATACAGTATTACTTTCTACAAAGTAAGATTATTTGTTGAATGCCATGACGCATTATTTTATTGGCCATGAATCAACGCATTGACGTTTATTCTCAAGTTATATAGTAGTAAAGGACACACAGAGAGAAAGAAAAGTCCTCAATATAAATCAGAATAGGGATTTACCTATTCTTTGCGTACGCGTATAAAATTAAAGAATTCTCCGAATTCTCTTCAATGAGGACATTCCCTGTCAAAATTTGTTTCATGTAATTTGTTTGTAATGTTTTTAGTATAAAGACCTAACTGCAACATGTGATAAATCTGAAAATTTCGACTATGATGGGCAATACCGATTCAATATATACTTTTAGTCATTAATCGAACTAAAATGACACTAAAAGCCATTTGAACTAAAACAATCGAATGTTTTTATAAATTATGAATTTTTCAAAAAAATGTCACTGGTAAGGGCCCGAGTACCAGGGGCGGCGACTATGGGGGGGCAAGGTACTTTTTGCCCCCCCAAAAAATTTTTAGGGGGCCGTGCCCTCCCAATATTTCAGAGAGCAAAATTGATATTTGAAAATTCATTATATTGTCCGATCTGTTGGTACTCTGATATAATACACGTATGCTTGCACATTTTTTCATAATAATTATCAATAATAATTATTACTCGACAACCCCCCCTCCACTCACGGTGAAATTTCAGTTGGAAAACTTGCAAAATTTGTGCCCCCCCAATATTTTTTAGAAGTCTCCGCCTCTGCCGAGTACAATGAACTAAATCCACAACCTTAACCCGAAGATAGTTCTATTCTTTTATTTCATATTGCTCCATCTCTCTTGCGGCCACGTGACAAGAGAGATGAAACAGTATATTAGAAAAGGACAGAACCATCTTTGTTATTTTATATTCTGCAACTTCTTATCCACGAAATATCTTAAAAATGGCGTTGAAAAATCCAGCATAATGTATAATGATTTCATGAACACAATCGATAATACGCTATTCTATCTTGCATAGCGAGAGGTAGATAGTCCAGTGTTTAAGGAAAAAAGGAACGGAACTACAGCAACAGAAGAGTGAGAAAGGTAGCAGTAGTAAAAGAAAGAGAAAGAGAAAGAGAGAGGCGAAAGTTTGCCCGACCCACTTTGAGACTGCAAAAAATGCAATCGCGAAAAACGGTTAGGTTGGTGTGACTAAACATTAGATTAGGTGAAGAAAGTGTGTTCACTCTACGACCATCGAAATATATAAAGTGTGGAAAACACGCTTTGTGAGAGAAATAAATTGTCATCCGAATCTGATGTGTTAGAGAGCGAAGAGAGAGCCAAATGGCAAATCTATTTCTTTTTAGGGCTGCAAAATAGAAAGAGAAATGTTCTCCAATCCGCGTCTCTTTTCTTACTTTAAAATTCCGAATCCTACTTTCATCTGCCCCGCAAACTAAATAGTTCATATTTTTTAAAGTTTAAAAAACATTAAAAAAGATTGTAGAAGATGGAACGCGAAGATATCCAAGGAAAGGGAAAATTATGAAGACGAAGAAAAAGGTATAGCAGAGTAACCACGTGCATCGACCTCGTGCTTTGTTTCATCTTGCTTGTATGTTACTAGATAAAGAAAGGCGAACTTCCAGACAAGCCCAGTGCAAACTGAGAAACAGTTGACAACATATTGCGTGTCTATCAGACACACGATAATTATTGTCACACGTTTCACAATTATTATCCGAGCATTACAAGGAACATATTGTAGGTATACCAGATCATAAGAGAAGTTAAAATCTTACGATTATCCGATCTTGTGTCTATTATACTTTTTATACATATAAATACACAATACACATAATATACATATTATGTATATACACTATTGCTCAACGCATTTAAGCAACACTTTTGCTAAAACTTTGCAATTGGTACAAAAAATGTACTACTGCACGAGTGGATCAATTTCAATGAATTTGCTCTCACAATAATAGAAGCATTATTATTATACATTAACCGATTTTTACTTCTAGCATATAAGACTAACCTTCCTTTGTGTCTAAGGTCTACTTTCAACTCTATAGTCAATCGAAATCACTCGTCACTCGATCGAACGTGTCATTCCGGTATATGTACCTTAGACCAATGTTAGCAATTCTTTCTGGATTAGAATTCAAGAAGAAGAAGAAGGTTAAGCTGTTAATTGAACTAAAGTTTCCTTTATATTGAGAGTACTCATAAAATCTATACTCTTTGAATACATAATCACGCGGTCTTCTAACACTAGGTGCATGATTCAAAAGTCATTGTTAAACTTTAGAACAATGGGTTTTGAATCAGAGTAAACCAGATACACCAGATGACAATTGTTTTCTGAAAAATTAACGATTACATTGTTATCAGAAATTGTATAAAGATAGGACCACACTAACTAGGTTTTTCCTAGTATATATAATTATATATACTATCGTAGATGAGAGGGAGATTGCTCGTGTTTGTAGAACGTGAGATGAAATAGTATATTTACTATTATAGTGCTCCAGTGTTGTAGAGAAAAAAACGAAGTTAAAATAAATTAAAAAAAAAATGGGCAAAAATAAATAAGTAAAAGAAAATTGCACCTAAAATTACAACTTATTGTAAATAATATACAAAGCTTTTTTTACAGTTCAGAGTGGAGTGAGATACCCCGGACTGCTCAGACAAGTGGTGGTATGACTAAAGTAAAGAACACGGGAGAAAACAAAGCCTTCGAGTTGTAAAACATCAGGCTTCCTACATCCGGAGAACTTTCTCTGTGCGTCCTACGTAAAGACCTACGCGAATACTATCATAAAACGAAACGTTTGCTTGATTAAAGTGCATCGATTATAAGAATAAATCGATCTATCTATGTATTAAAGATATTTGATTGAAAGTAGACTAAAACCTCCTCTCTTTTATTCAGAGTACATAAAATATTACTAATTTTCGAGTGCAAAACATGTGGAGTACATAGTCAACATGACTCAAAAATTATTAAGTGCACTTTAAATCTCAAGTCAAGTATTTTTGAACGAATTTTAGAAGAGAGGATGCTTCAATTGAAGAAGAATCTCTTGAAAAAAAAATAGCAATGTCTAACACGACAGTAAAATATACGACTGCAAAAGGTATAATAACCTAGTACTGTTATTACATAGGTTTGCAACTGTTATCTGTTATTGATGTAACAACTTGTTATCTGTTATTGACGTAACAACTTGTTACAGTCACAAGATACTCCAAGTTACACTGGTTACTGGCAACTAACAACTTAACTATCGGACTGCTTTTTTTTTAGAGAAAAAGTACGAAAAAATGTTACCATACAACTGGGCTCGTACGAAGAAAAATGTACACAAAACAGAGATATTTCGGAATAAAAGGCGTAATGAAGACATAATAAAAGGCCCTGTATGAAGTCTTAAAGTGGCTATAATAGCTCTAAATCAATTGAATAGACTCAATGCAATATCTTTAATTTTACTAAGAGACAGTGCAGGATTTACAAATTCTGCGCCCCTAGGCATTTCAAAGATTTTCGCCCCCATTCACAGTTTTGCCGTTTCACAAATTTGGCCGCCCCTTTAATTTTGCCGCCCTAGATAGTCTTAATGGAAATCCGCCACTGCTCAGAGATTCAGAATGCAAGATCAATGATTAATTATTTGTAATTAACAAAGGAAGATCAAAATCATGCATTTTTTTACAGCCCCCATTATCTTCTTTCACGCTCTAAGAGGCAAGGTCCACTTTTTTTCCTAATAATTTTAAATCCACAGAATCCACTTACCCGACAGGCGGAAAGGTAGTGTAAGGAAACATCCTGTGACGCTTTTACTTCCAGGATCCTGACAGTTGGAACCCGGCGTACCTACAACAAATCGACTCTCCTACAATCGCCACCCTTTATTGGTATTCTGGTTCTCTTCTTCTTCTGCTACTTCTTCTCAATGTTCACCTCAACTTCGTTCCTGCTCCGGTATTATATATGTATATCCTCACCCGATATCGTCTCGTATGTATATCTCGTTTCCGTCGCGGGGAGCACTGGACATTCAAGTCCAAGGTCACGGACACGGAAACGGGTCACATATATACATATAAGTATTTCTAACAATACAATAGCATTAATAACACCCTTTACACAACTTTTTAACAATAAACACACCAGGTGTCAAAAACCCGGAATCTCGAGACTGGCTTTCGTTTACGATAATAAGAACGACGACAACGACGACGACGACGACGAAATGCACAGACGACGCTCTCTTGCTCCGACAATGAGTAGTGGTCCGTGGGTCTGTGCCTCGAACAAAGGGATAAATCGAGGATGTATAGTGGGGTAAGAGACGAATTAATGACGACGCGAGGACACTGTTTCGCGTTATCACGCACTCACGAATTCTACTTAAGTAACAAGAGATTGTAAAAATAATTGTTTAAAAATCGAGAAAAATGCTTTATCTTTACAATGACAGGAGCGCGCAAACCATCCACGAGAAGCAATGCGATCGGCTACGGCGTCTCCGTTCGCTTGCGTTGTCCGTGCGGCAGCTGTGCTTGTGCTCGCCGGCCCACCGGTGCGGCGTCGGGGTCGGGGGTGAAGGAAGCCTGCAAAATGTGTGTGAGAGAGTGAGAGGGGGGAAAATAAGGAAGAATGGGATAGAGAGGGAGGACGAGACATTGAGGCGAGGCAGGGAGGGATTGGTTTGCGAGTCGATGGTAGTTGCTCGAGGGGAAAGAGAGGAGAGGAGAGGAGAGGAGAGAATACGACGCGACGAGAGGAGATGGCGCCCCCTCAATGGCGTGGCTGGCGTACGCACTAGCGGCCGAGCGAACCTTTCGTACCCTTCGGGATCCGCTTCAAATGTTGCTTTCCCAGCCTTCCTTCCAGCAGTTCCTAGCCTGCAAAATTCTCTTTCGATGACAGAGACGACGCGACGCTCGAGCCTTACAGTGGTGCTCATTATTGATAATTTTATTTCTTGTTAATCAATTAAAGATATGTAAGTTAATTGCTAGTCTCCCACGTTATTATTTTTTTTTTTTAGTAATTTAAGGGTGTTGGAGCCAAGTTCTATTCTAAAAATTCGATTTTTTCATTTTACTCAACAAATATTAAATTTGGAATTTTTTCCCTCTGTAGAATTAATCAATTTTTAATTAGAATTATGCGTACAGAGCGAGAAAATATCTAATTCAAATATTTGTTAAGTAAAATGAAAATATTTAGTTTTGAAGTTAGATTTTGAATTCTTCGTTTTATGCAAAAAGCATTGAAACTAAATATTTTTTCGCTCTGTATGCAGTCTTATATTTGAAAAAAGATTAGTGCTATAGAGCGAAAAAATATTTATTTATAATTTTCGTTGAGTAAAATGGAGAACGGAATTTTGAGCTTAACACTTGCGTCCAACGCCCTTAAGGGAATGAAATTTACAGCATGAAAACATTTACAGCATGAAAACATTTACAGAAGCAATAATTTATATATCACCTACTTTCACTCTTTCTGTATTTAGTTATTATAGTTAGAATTTTTATTAGTTTTAATTAGTGACACAATTCTAGCTACAAATCAGTTTTTTCTTACTGATTCATCAGTAAAAATCATAACTGATTGAAGATTGTACAAATTTCAATCTGGTGCTGGCAACCCTTATCATTATAAATCTTTCAATGAATGACACACATTTATATATAAGTCATAAACTTAGGGTTACCAGACGTCCGTATTTAGACGGACATGTCCGTATTTTCAAGGCTTGTCCGTATAGTCCGTATTTTTTACGAAACGTCCGTATTTTTCATGAAATAATTCAAAAAAATAAATAAATTGAGAAATTAAAAAAATTTCGTAAAGTGACGAGTATACTCGTCACTTTAAAAATAAAAAAATACTCGTCACTTTAAAAACAATTATGTATTAGTTATATTGATTATTGGACGTATGTAATTAACGTGTGCATATTATTTCAACATTACTGAATTAATATATATATACATATTGTCCGTATTTTCGGGCGAGGTGATCTGGTAACCCTACATAAACTGACGAAAATAGAGTAAAAACAAGATAAGTACTATTGAAGCATATAATAGAGAGCGTAATTGAGATTATACCATGTCTGTAACAAACACCTATCATCACTCGTTCAATTCGATAAATAATCTTTACTATCCTTCTATAGAAACAAAGACCAGGAAGCAAACCATAGTCTTGCATAGTTCGTGTAATTTGAGCTGCAAGGGTTGTTGATGACGTATCCCCTGCAAGCTTTTTTGTCTCGTCAAAGCTTGAAAAAGCTCTCCTATTGTTCCTACAGCTTTTAACTAGAATTCTAATGAACTCTGAGAGATGGTCATTTCATTCAAACTCAAAAATTGCCTATGTTTTAATTCTTCAACAAATATAAATTCCCTCTGTAGCTATATTTTATATATAATATATATATATATATATATATATTATATACATGAAAGCTATCTTCTCGCTGCCTCTTTTCTTTATTCACGATTTTTATATACATAATGAAAATTGTAATGAAAACCCGCAGCTTTCTCATCAATGGAAAGGCTCATGTCCTATCTGAATATATTGCACCCTCAGGGTCATTATCATGGTTAAATGTGCGCGATGCACTTACGCGTTGTTTGCTGCTCCATTAACACATTTAGCGAGAGCAAAGGAGCTAGCTAATACGTAAACCGATCGTCGACAATTTCTTGGCTCGCTTAAACATCTCGGAAATTGGAACCATAAATTTTTAAACCATGTAAATTTTGTCCAATGTGAAACTGTAGCTCACGCAATTAAGGAAAGATAGAAAGAGAAGGGAAATGGCGCTGAAGGTATACGGAAGTAACGAACACCAGTGAACAAGCGAAATATAGCTGGAATTCCTTCGTCTTTTATTGCGTCAATGACTGATACCATTTTCTTCTCTAAGAAGATACCATTTTCTCTTCTGTCCCAAATATATTTCGATTTGCAAACGGCGTTTGCAATAAAAATTTGTTTTACTGTCATGAGAGTAAAATAATCCATTAAAGAAAATTTCATACAAAAGATATGTACATATATAATTATGTATAATGAGGTTAATAATTCTATAAAAAGGAGAAGACATTTCATCTGTATAGATAAATAATGTTAAGCAACTGAAAGAAGGGTAAATCTTATCTGAAAACAAATTTTAATTCAGAAACCGGAAGAGACTTGAATAAAGTTGGGGAATACCCTGGATTCGGGGAACGTTGATGTAGTAAATGCCCGCCAGACCGAAGATTCTATCATTAGCACTGCAGACTTGTTGCGATATTTATGGTACGAAGGCCTCGAAATGGATATGTCGCTAATCGCTTATGTAACCAACTAATATATTAATTCCGCCATTACGTTAGAAAAACCATTGAGGATCTACCAAACACGTATCCGGCCCCATTTTTTTCGGGTTTGGGTCTGCTATCTATTTGTAGTAGCAGACCTGACCCGAAAAATTTCGCCCTTGTCTACTATAAATGTGCAGTAAATGCAGTACTAAATGTGATGATATTAAAGCGGGGATAAAAATATATTTAAATTTATGTATTTCAATAGAAATTATGCGGTACATCGTCGTGTTGAGCTATTTCTATAAAATTAACTCTCTCAATAAATACCTCGGTAATGACTGGCAAAAACGTAAAATTAAATACCTGCAGAATGCTTATATTATATGTGATTAATGGGAGTGCAATTTACGACAGAAATTATCTACAGTTGATTCAATGGTAATTGGGAGCTCGCCAATTAAAATAATATTGGCGACCTTTTACAGTTTTTCACCAGGAGATTTATTGATTCCATGCATACAGAAAGAATTAAAAATTTGCCATTAGCCATTCATAAAAGTCTCTACTAATTCATTTCTCCTATATATATACATTATCATTTGAATCAATCGAAATATTAGAACTAATCTTCATTATCGAAGAGTTTTGCCTCCTCCCCTCCCATGCCACCCCCACAAGATCTATCAACTCCTGAGCCTATTAATATGAAACGTTTGCAAGATCGCATCGTAGCTGGCACGAGGAAGTAAGTGGTACAGGACGCGTTCAAGTCAGACATGCGTGCACACACACCCACATGCATACATTCAGGTACCAGTCAGAGGTAGTCTCATCAGTGAAAAAATATGACAAAAAAGCAGGGGACCAAAAGCTATTTCGATACCGTACGTGCCACACATCCTTGATGGCGTGTAGACTTCATTACAATTTAGCTTTAAATCTCTTCTACTCTCTGCTCTTGGCGGTAACTCCTCGTCATTTTTACAATTTTATTCTCTCGCAATCCAGCAACTATCAACCTCGAAAAAATTGTCCAATTACCAGTCTCTTGCAAAAGGATCGATGGAGGTCATGCCCCGCGTGTGCTCGTTCCATACAACGGAATTGGAGAGGTGGTTATAGTTAGTTTGAGAGTAAAAAAGTCGGGTAAAGGAGCTAGGGGAGGAGAGTCGAGAAGAAGAGGTTCATAACGATTATCGGCAAGTTGGTCTTGCCAAATGCATTTTACGTTCCTTTTCGAAACATCAATAGCAGAGCAAGTCTCCGTCACTGCAAGGCACCGATATGCTCTTATTGCTTGTATATGTGAACGTACTCTAAACATACATTATACTTAGGCGATGCGATGCGATGCTACTGCATACACCGCCACTATATCCAGAATCGTGCACACGCGAGTCTGAATGCCCTGGCAGAGATATCACGGTCGGATCGTTACCGAATCCCTGTCGTGCCATCCCTGCACCACCCACACACAGTGTGCTATACCGATATGATAGTATCGATCGTTGTATGAGAGAGCTAGGAAGATGGCGGGAAAGAATGAAGAAAATGAAAAAGTGAAAAGAGGAGAGAAAAATAGGAAAGAGTAGAAATAGTAGAAAGACAAGACGAAGAGGAGGAATATATAAAAGACAAACGAGAAACAGATTAAAGAGAGTACGCACTATTAGAGAGCAAAGTTGAAAAGAAAGGGGAGAAAAGTTGATTAAAAAGTACCGGGAGACACCACTGATTGGTCCTTGGATGTGGTAAATTCTTAAGATGAATACTTAATGCGGTACTCAAGTAAATTTGATCCTTTGAGAGATTTTGTCGAGATTCGATCATGTCAATCAAAATCATGTCAAGCAATACAAAAAGAAAATGTCAAGTTAAAATTGTGATTCATATTGTGTTTTCTTCATTGAAGTAATAGACTTAATAATTGGATAAATATATGGACTGTACTCAGTATCAAAAAAACAAACAAACAACAAAAAACAAACTCCCTCTAAATCTATATTTTAAGATCGATTTCAGTGTTAAAATAATTTGTTACAACTATTTTATGAAATTTGACACGCATTTTTCTAACTGTGCACATTTTTGATCTGCCTCTTAACATAAGTACTTATACATATTATAATAACAGCTTCCTGGAACTGCTTTCAAAGTGGAAACCAAATGAGCAGATAATTGTTATTGAATAGCCGAGTATCGCAAAAACAAAATAGGATAAGATAAAGAAAGATCTGAAGAAAGAGAAAGTACACAAGTAGTCACCCGGATCGAAAAGCAATTCGTGCGTATCGCATGAAGAAAAATGAAAATCTGAAAACTAGCATTCAGTGCCAGAAAGTTGAAAGTTAACTTCACTAGTATAAGAATGAACAATATTAGTAAGTCAAGGAAAAAAATTTCTGTAACTAACGCCAACGGACACGTCCTAGAATGCCTTACTAAACTGACATTGCTTCACTGGGCTAAATTCCGTTTTTTCTGCGTGTAACTAAATAAAAGTATAGTGTGTTTTTTTTGTATATATTATACTAACTCTGAATCGCATAATAATTTTCCAAAAAAAATTATCTCTATACATTTATGCGGAAAACCCAAAATATATATCGATAAATATATTTTATAAAATGGTTCTATGTACACGGAGAGAAATGGAGTTCAGCGGCCTTGCAACAGTTACAAAAACTCCCGACAGAGTCCAAAAATACGGTAACTATTACTAAACTTATTTAGGAATGATTACCAAACTCCCAAAAGTACGGAAACCATTACTAAACTGTTTAGGAATGATTACCGTATATTTGGACTCTGTCTTATAATAAAAGTTTTGTTTCATGAATTTGTGCAAATGCTACAAAACCGCTGAATTCCATTTTTCTCCGTGTAGATTATTTTTATTATTGCTCCGAAAATGAACATTTTTCTATTTCATTTTCTTTGTGGCCTTTGGTCTGTAATTATTATTTATTTTTTTTTTTTTCAAGTTTTCAAAGGAAATAAAAATAATCACAAAAAGCAATTTCGAGCCTCTTTTTGAAATGAAATATCCAAGCTTTTTAAAAAATGGTTGCTCACCGCACATTCATTAAGAGTGCACTTTATTACAACTTGAATTATAGAGGAAAAAAAGGATCTACGTATATAGATTGAGGAAAACTGGAGAATTTAGCGTGACATTAGCATACGCGAATTCCCAAAGCCATTCTCCTGAAAGAACTTTAATCAAAGCTTCAAAGTGAGAGACCTACTTTTCCCTCCATTCGAAGCTTTTTCTACTCGTTCTTTGCAGAAGACCTACTCGGTTTCTCAACTGGCAACAATAGTACCTGTTACATTTTCAACGCCATTTAATTACTTGCACCCTTTGCATCGTCTATTCGAGTACGCGATCTCGGAAATGGCCTCTGGACACCGTCTTTTGAGAAATCGAGCTCGTTAAATAATATTTTCAACTCTTATTATTCACAGTAGATTATATAGAAAGAACGCGTGAAAAACTACTGGAATTTCAGCTCGAATTTCAGTGAATTAGTCACTGATTTTCAGTTAAATTCTATTGATTAGACTTTAAGAAAGAAAGTCCAAGTACTTTTAACAATAAATGGGGAAAATTTTCAGTCTATGCTGATTAAGTGTATAATAAAATGATCAAAAGAATTATCCTTTGTTTTTCTGAAAAATAGAAATGTACAACTCAAAATTGATGGAATTTCTAGAAGTGAGATCTAACTATATCTCCCTAGATTAACGTTTAATGATAAGGATAACGTGCTCATTTATTATTGTACTAATTTTAAGCTGTTAGAGCTCAGGTGTGTTCTAGTTAAGGCTCTCCATTTATTATTAAGAATTGTCACTATTATAATTCTTGCGAATGTATAAATGTTATTATTCAAACTTTTACTATATGAATGTCATATACATTTCAATAATATTGAAGTTATAATATATAGATGTTAATTCTATATTAAAACCTGTAATTCTATAATTCAATTAAAAATTTATTTTTTCTTATTTCTACTTACCAGTTTTCCACTACGCTGACGTTGGGAAAGTTTGATGGAAAACTCGCAGCCGCCATCGTTCCTTACGACGGATCTGTATATCCGTCGTTTTACTTGCGTTTGAGTTGGCAAAAGCACTGTAACAAAAAAGTATTGTTAAGAATATGGACCTTTTTCTGGTTTGTTTTTTATATTTTAGCGATTTTTGTTACACGCAAAAATCAATTTTGATATAGAATGATAAACCCTTTTTTTATATTGGTATAAGTTATTGTTTTTCACAGAGAGGAGCGACTGGAGTTGAATTTTGGATATTAGTTAGAAAATATGCTTGATATCTCGATCCTTATATCATATTTTGAAATAAAAAAAAGCACTGACTTGAGAATACAGGATTGAGGGGTCAAAAATTCATTGCCTATAAATAAGGAAGTGTAAGAATACATATAATAAGACTTTATGAGCGGATATCAAGCTATCTTGTTTAAAAGCTCGGTCAATACCGCACACCACAGCAGTGGATAGCACACGTAGTAACGATCGACCCGTCTCGATTCTCTCGAGATGCTAATTAGTCCAAACCAGTTGCTGCTGCTGCTTGAGTGCTTCATGTCCAAACGCGACATCATTATCGTCACTATCAATGCAGCCAGATCAACTTTAACAGATTTTGTCGTATGCTAGAAAAATACTACGGAACAGACCGCTTCATGTCACTAAAGTGGGTAATAATTACCCTTCTAACGAAAAAGTTAATGAATGTAAAGTGAAGCTTTAAGCCTCCTCTATGGAAGAAGACATAGTTATAATCATCTTTTGTAACAGAGTGAATAATCAGCCGTAATCTGAATAATTTTTCCTTCATGAAATAATGTTCTTTTAATGTCATAAAATGCTAATAAATATTTCCGTTTGCCTTTTACAAGAACTATATCTCTTTTCTCTCTTTATACTCCTAAAATTCGCATATTCATTATATAAATTATGAAACATACTTGAATTATTAAAGCGTATACAATTATATCTATATATATATATGTATAGGAGCTGTCGAGGAAAATTTCTTTTTGAAAGAAATCTTATACAATTTCAAAGCATTTAAATAATAACGCCCTCATATTTAAGATTAAAATGGAAGATAGTTTACAATTAGCATGATTCATGAAAATGAGACACATTAATAAACTCCCTCCCCTCACGAATCTTTGTCATACTTTTCTATTATAAAGCATTACAGTATTATCAATGCTGTTCGAGATCGAGATAGTGAAATGCAATTAAAAGTGTAGGTATATAAACTATAGATGAGATAGTAATGACACTAATGACAGGAAAAGATGAAAGGTGTGCTGAGAGTTTTTATTTTAATTATAGGTATCGCCAGAGATATAATTATATTGATATGTATTATATGGGTTTGTTGTGCTTATATGATATTGGCAATGAGTTAATTAAAAGAATAGATGAGAATAAAACTATGAAAGACTACGCAGCATGTAAATTGACATATGTGGCAATACGCGACAGAAAAAAATAAATGTATAATAAAATATATTGGAGATGGCTCAACATCAGCAGAGAGTATCAAGCAGTTTGCAGAGGCGCCACGGTGGCTGCTTCGTGCCAGTCGTTTCTTGGAAGACTTCCAAACCGACCCTAGTGACCCAACCTTTTGGCCATACACCAATGCGTTAAGTTGCGTATGACTTGAACTCATTTAAATAAAATACTTTTTTTGCATGACATAAATTAAAAATAAGTTTTTTAATCATTTTTTTTAAATTAAGCAATCGAAAATTATATAATTATATATTTTATGACTTATCAATATCTTTCCAATGTAGCGGATTTTCTATGTGAAAGTTCCGGACGAAACAGAAACTTCTATAATATTTTAAAATATAGGAAGGATATGTTATAGAGAGGTGCAAGGAAAGAAAAAGATCATCGAAATAAATATTACCACAATTTCGCACTGTGGTACGCTTTCCCACTGTCTCCCATCTTTAGTGCCTTGCGTATGCAAGAAAAGCCTCTATTCTTCCCCGGTTTGTTCATTTTCAAGAAACAGATTTCGCCGGAGGACATTGATCTTAAAGCTTTTCCTTTCCATCTTGTCAAATAAGTAGATATATTTCACCTATTCTAAAACTACCCGACATGCATGATTCCAAAAAACATTCCTTATATACTGATGCGATACAACTATAAATATGCATAATTGATTTTATGAAAGCTCTTTACACATAGAGTATAGTGAATATTTTATAGCTGTTTTAGTAACTTTGCTAGAAGAAAATGCTAATACATATAAGAACAAAGACTCGAAAAAGCTCATCCTTGCTTTCGCCAACGACGAAAACTGTGTCGCCTATTGTCTACCAGTGCACATCGCAGAACAATTGTGATAATGAGAAAGCCACGCAGCTGAAGAGCTGTATCGCTTTTATTTTTATCTCTGAACACTCCCCTTGTCCGCTTCTAATACAAGATTTCTTCAACCCCCAGACTAACTCATCTTATCCTTCTTCTTTTCTGAACTAGTCAGTAGATATCTGGCTTTATTTATTTATTATATCCCCACAAATATTTTTATTCAGTCCAACGAATATAATTCATGTCGTTATTATCAAGATATGATATAATTTGTTGTTCAATAAATATTTTGATAAATTTAAGGGGTGGACTGAGAGATTTAACTGATAATCAGTGATGTATTTCTATAGCTATTTTAACCAATGAAAATTCATTGAGACCAAGTAACGTAGATTAGCACACCTTCTCTGAATGAAATTGAATAGGGGCAACTACGTGGACAGTTTAGAGGGGAGGGGAGGATGTGGCAAAATTCCACGCTTGTTCACAAGGGGGACCAGGGGGGTTTATATCGTGTTTGCGCATTGTTCTTCACAAATAATACCTATATTTTCATAAAATATCAAAAGTTCATGTGGGCAGAGTACGGAGTGGGGGGGGGGGTGTCAAAAAGTGGTGAAAAATTGTCCATGTGGTTTACTGATGGTCCCATATCAATTGTTGTCTCATTTTCAGTGCAGAATTAATTTACTTCACCCTCGCTTCATTAGATTTTTCTTTTAGATTGGATCTCTCCTAATTTTTGTCAAACCTATAGCTTGTAACGCTTTAATCAATAGTGTTTGACTTTGGGCAGTGCGTGCCAAAAGATTACTTCTGTCAATTAATAGGGTCATTGGACATTTGGACAATTTACAAATATAAAATTATTTATCCCTTTTGATAATAAAATTACTTTATATTATTTATTATGTAAGAGACAGAAAATTTTATGGACTATTTTTTTAAGCATTCACATAAGAATTGAGGT
The DNA here is from genome assembly GCA_904066005.1 of Synergus itoensis. Lineage (NCBI taxonomy): Eukaryota > Metazoa > Arthropoda > Insecta > Hymenoptera > Cynipidae > Synergus > Synergus itoensis. The sequence goes on along the minus strand of CAJFCP010000106.1, from coordinate 1,553,489 downwards.
GATTCATCACTACTTCCAGCTTTACGAGCTTAACCCATTTTTGGATGCGTGTGCTGAAACTGGAGATTATACTTCTTCCTCCTCCTATCTATCTACATGATGGTGCTGAATCGATTTATCGATGCTCAGAGACCTTTATTGTCATAGCTATTGTGGAAAATTCTTTATTCTACTACATATTCTATAATTCTATAGAAGAATTCTAGAAAAAATTTTTGTACACTCAGCATGGAATAAGGAGTAGACATAAAATTTATGTGGAATATCAATAATTATATCATTGTCTAAATGAATAAGTATATACTGCGATGTTTCGAGTATTTATATGTACATATAATTATATTTCGTGATTAAAAAACAAACCATTAAGGTTTTCAATTTCACTATCATATCTGATTAGATGCATTTAGTCAGTTCTAGTTTGAGGTAGTCGGGACTTTTACTGATATCGAATCCGATCACTAAGTTTACTGTACCAATGAAACAGATTGGACCAGATGTATAATCTAAATCCGTACCACATCAGAGACACGTACATCGTACAAACTGCGGCTGAATTCACTCTTCTATACTGCTTCTACTCTCCATTCTCGTATAGAGATTCTCTCCTCTTTTCCTCATTTAGAGCCTATACACACGGAGAAAAATTTATCCTGTAAAGTTACTGGAATTTCCATATACCATATGCACAGTTGTTCCGGGTGCACAGGTAATCGAAAGGAATATCTAAAAAAGTATACTCAATAAAGAAAAACACGCAGAAAAGAAGAAGTTTAAGCGATAAATTAGAGGTGATCAGAAAAGCGGACGAGGAAACATAAACATTGTTATTAAATTCTCAAATATATTTGAGATTCAACTTGATTGTTAATTAATACAATTTCATCGTTAAAAAATCGTTAATAAGTTAAAAATGTCTTCCAAAAGAAGATATACATAGCAAGAATGCAATATATAAATATGTATATTATTAGAGTAAAAAAAACACGAAAATAATTATTACTAGAAAGTTCAAAGCAGCAATAAAATTAAAAAAAGCTGTATGTATTACTTTCCTGTTGATGCTATAGTTCAGCGGTGAACGGCAATTATTTTTTAAGTGTACAAGTGGGTGTGTAACTATGCAGGTGAGAGCGTAAGTAAAATACACATATACTTGGATGCACAGGGTGTTCGCTTTTAATATTAATGAAGAGGGAAAAAAAACGAACGGATGTTTTGAAAAATCAGGACGATGAATAGTCTTAGAACACGTGCAGAAATGTAAGTTAATTCTTTAGTGTTTCACTTTAAATAGTATGCTAAAATAATTTCTTGAAATGTTTATGGATCTTCTTTTGTAATTTGTGGAAACTTGAGAGTTTAGATTCTCAAGCAAAATTATTCGGAGAAACATGCATGAAGGTCGAAGGAAAATTATCGGATCGCGATAACAAAATCGTAGTATCACGCTATCAGTACTAAAAAAAATTACTAATGATGTGTTTAGACTTCTAAACTAGCATATACCTATATGTATAGTTGTATACTGATCAACAAATGGAAAAGTACTAAATAAATGGCACACTGAAAAAAATTATATACCATTGAATTAAAAACATATATCATCTCAAATATGGACAATAGAAAATACTCGCGAATATATTTTATTTTTTTTTTATTGTAGCCGATCGTGTACACGATACTGAGCTCATAAATATTAGCTCAAGTTGAATTAGTTTTAGTGAACAATTAAAATCATACTCGTACCAACTAATATTCTGCTTGACGGAATGACGGGTATTAAATTGACCATTTGGGATAATTATATGTACCAAATTAACGATTTGCCAGATCTTTAAGACATGACTGGTGCAATAATTCAATAATTGGCGCCGTTCCGCCACCGGTGCAAGATAGTTGAAGAAGCGGAAGGAATTCGTTAATAATTGAGGTTCAAACACTATCGCAAAAGGGCGAGATCGTAGGGTAGGGAATGCCGCATAGATCACAAGTACTCTTAAGTTAAGCGCATACCGGTGGCGCATTTCAGTAATTTGGCCCTGGCATTATGACCACGCTAATTTACGAGCCAATTAATTAACGCGAAGCGAGATATTCGTCGCGTATGGAGTGCCTAACCCCACTAGTCGGTTTCACTGACCGAACCCACAACCGGAAGTGGACTTTAGTATGAGACTTTTGAGAATAATATGATGACACTGTTAATTTCTATAAACTGTAAAATTTACAATTATTCTTGTAAATAATGTTAAGTTTAGTTTTCATAAGTTTAGAATTATACATAAATGTATGATACAACAAGATCTTTTTGTAATCATTGGTCATCAAATGCCTCATATTATGTAATATATTAAGTATTCAATTACTGTTTGTATTGTGTGAGTGAAATCGCATCAAGATATATATCCTGAGAGAGTTTATAGTAATATTATGAGTGTCGTTATCAGGTGACGTTGTCAGGGGATCACGGTCGTCAGAGCTCTTGGTTTTATAGTGTGCAGAGTGCAAGAGACATCGAATAATTTATTCTAATCCTCTTCCCCGCCTCCATACACAATCCCTGCAACATCCCCTGCTCACATCATTCTCACGTGTCATTTACATCATGAACCATCACGAACCAAGCTACTCCCATAGAATGACATTATAATTGGCGAGACATTATGTATAAATAAATATACACAATAGAATAATTGAGTACATTTGTACAATCATGTACAATTACACATTCAAAAAAATATGTTAACAAAATCAATTTTCATCAAGTATAGTTTTACAAGATTTCTGAGGCATGCAATCTGCTGTTGATGTTAACGGAAAAAAGAGAAAAGGTTCATTATCCAGGGCTAGAAGGTACTGCGATTAAGCATGTAAAAAAGTATAAAATATATTACAATGCAACAAAGGAGCGCGAGAGAGGACGGAAGATAGACATTTGGAGGTGAGAAAGTTATTAATCATGTGCAGGCCAGAGCAGAGCAGCACGCGTGCGAGTGTCAGCACGTTGCACCCGAGGGTCTTGTGACTGTTGGTTTGACTAATTGCTTTGCCATTACGAATTTATGTACTCACCGATATCGCTGCCACTAACGGTCAGGAAAAATCCTAGCTATTCTTTTAGCTTTATCATGGAAAATTTGTTGAACGTTTTTTTTTAATTAGAGAAATATACAGTTTCAAATAATGCGTATAATAAGGTTCTACAGATTGGAGTGAGTTGAATATCAAAAACATTAAGGGCATGTAATACTTTACCATAAATACGTTCATAATAATAAATATTTTTAGCTAATAAGAGTCAATAAAACTTCGCCTCATGTAAACGAAGGTTTATTGACTCTTATTAGCTAAAAATGTTTATTATTATGAACGTATAATTGGTACAACTAATTTGCTCCTATGGTAAAGTATTACATGCCCTTAAAATCAAATGTAGGAAGTTAAATAAATTTTTCACAAAGAATGAGAGACTTCATGAACTAAAAAATAAATATGAAATATTGGCATATATTGGCTTGGCATTATTTTTCATTATAAATAAGAGAAATCATCTCTAAAGGAGATGATTTAGAGAAGAGCAGTAGTAGAGACTGCAGTGAGCCGCTGAGAACATTGCAGAGTGCACACTGCTAAGAAATCGATTTTTTATTTCACCGCCCTAATCTCCCTTCTCTCTTCATCCTTTTCAATTACTTTTTTCCATCTTATTCGGGAGAAAGAATAAATCTTACCATCTCTTGTTTATCTACATAATGGTCGCTGTTTTTCGAGGAAACAATAAGGGCCGGACGCAGTTATTATTATTTAAGAAAGAATTAAAGGGCTATAAGAAGAAAAGAGAATACAAAAATTATCAACTTTCTAGAGATTATTAAAATCAGGATGTATTCGCGCTCATGTTTAAAAATAAATATTTATTTTTACCAAACTTTTTTAAAACCAATCTTTGTTTTTCCCATTACTGCAGTGTTTTCTCCTGCTTTTTAGAGAATTCTGATTACAGAAATCATATAAATACGAAGCGATTGAAAGAGAAGCTAGAAGCATCGACCTCGTGGTTCGCCAATTCTCCCTTCTCTTACCTATAGCCTTGCCTAGCCTAACTGCGCGGGCTGCGTCCGACAACCGTGTAATTCGTGGTCCAGGAAACCTCTCGGAAGAATGTCCTTGCCTATAGCAGCCTACCACAAACGCGTGTTCTGTTCATCGATCCCGCCTTTTTTTATATCGGTGTAAAAATTAAAGGTGAACACAGACTCATCAAAGTTAACTTTTTAAAGTTAATAATAATTAATAAGTACTCTGTACTCTACTACTTTCTACATATTTTTTTAAAGAGTAAAAGTCATTATTAAAATGATTGAATATAAGAATACAGTTGTTATTTAACAATAAATAATTTGCGGATTCATAAACTCTTGTACATTTTTTTTTAAAATCTTTTCCTTAAAGATTTTTTTCCTCTACTTGTATTTACTTCTTTTTCATGTATAAGTGTTCTTTTTTTCTAAATATATGGATGTTACAAGAATAATTTATCGAGGATGACGTTTGCTAGTTTCATATGACCGTAAATGGCTGCAAGTAATTTGACGTTTATTACAATGTTTTACAGTTTTCTTTCGACAATTGACAGTCATGGTTTTTGCAGTTTATTAGAATCAAGTAACAATTATAAAAGCTATTCGAAACGATTCTGTACGAATTAATTGACTTTGATTCGCTTTCCTTTTATTGTTATATACACGGAAAGAAATTTTGTACAGCAGCGACACTTATGGTAGTACGGCAACGCGACCGAGGTGTGAAAGCGACAGCGACGCCAATTTTGGCAACGCGTCGGTCTCTTAAACTTAGTACAACGTTGCTCTCTAGTATTTGGGCACGCGTGACTCGTGAGGTCCGTTGCTGTTTCAAAAATCTAGACAACAGTTACACCAAATAGGGACAGCAGCGTTCCCTAACTGGGAGAACAATCGTAATAAACAGAGGGCGCACTGCAGCACTACAGTTTTGCGCATCAGACGTACCTATAAGTGTCGCTGCTGTACAAAATTTCTTTCAGTGTAGTTCTAATAAAATGTGCAATTCCGCATTGTTGTAAGATATTGCACTTTCTGAAAATTAGATACAAAAAATATATATACTTTGATATGTTACATGTATATACCTATAATCTGTAAATTAAATTTAGAAAATGTCTTCAGAGCAAAAATTTAATCTATTTTCTGATTTATAAAGTCCTAAGCTCACCTCTAAGTGCGATTAAGGTTAATTAGTTAGCAGGTGCTACCCCGTTTCCATCGAATATTTCAAATTTTACTATATTTATAGGAGTCCGTCATCTTCAACGTATATGTGAAGTGGAGAATTTCGCAAACCGTACTTCCGGCTGCTACAAATTTAGAGTGTAGTACGTATATCACGAAAGGTGCGTGTACGTGGTAAGGAAGAGTCGCTTCTTTCAATATTCACGATGGCAAGGCGGCAAAGTGGTATTGAATCATTTCCAATTTTACTGGAGGACATATCAAGGCTACTACGAATGTCTCGTTTCTGTTAAAAACTCTTTTAATGAGTTAAATTTACCTTAAGTTATTTACGAAACGCAATGTGTTTTTTAATCATGTTTGGTAAGCTAAAATAGGTTTTTCCCATGGTCGCCACTTAATAATGACACCGCTATATATTCTGTGTGAATTCAATTTTGCCATTTATATCAGCTTGTGCCTCGCGCAAAGTTACCGGCTAATATGAAGTCGTGCCTAATCTTCCTCTTGGAGTGCACGCTAAGCGCAGGTCATATTAAACCGATGGACAAACACATAACCAATGGTTTTTCAATTGTTTTTCATTTTTGTGTTCAGAATTTTGTTCTCTATTTGTACCGAGTTTTTAAATTTTAAATATGTAATAAAAACTCTTCAAAGTAGCTAAATTCTGATGGCTTTTCCGGGAATTTTCTATACAATTTAATTCTGTGTGTCTTTATAATAAAAAAGCACACATATTAAGTGAAAAAAAAATGCGCTTATATGTCTTTTTGCGAGTCGTAAAGCTGACTACACAGCCGACTTCCCACATTCGATCCAATTCGAACGTCGTATAATAGAAGTTACATTTGAGGGCACTGCACAAGCACAGAACACTAGCTCTCACAGCCATTTTATAACCACGACAGATTTTGCCAGAAACTTTGTGGGAAACTTTTTTGTAAGTCCGGATTGAACATCTCTTGTGCGTATTCGCAGAAGAGACATGCACAATAAAATGAATATTAAATTTCTCGCTTTTGGAATAATTCATCAAAATTTTAAATTATTTTAGTTACGAGAGAAAATTAGTAAAACTCACACAGATAGATAATAATTTCAAAATAATTTATTTCTGCTTCTGTGAAAATTTCACAGGGTAGTTATAAATAATTAAATAAAATACGATCGGGTAACGGCAAGGATTGATGCGTTTATGGTAATAATGCGTATTGTTCACGGTGTACGTTGCGAAAACATATATAAATAGTATATCAACGGGAAAATTCGCTGAAGCGGAAGGACACTCTGAAGTCAGGATGACGCAAGAAGATTTTGTCCTTTCAATGTGATAAAAAAAGAACTGCCTGGCTTATCTCTTATACGCGTGATTAAGCTACGGGGTGGTAAATCATCGATTATAGTCTCGTTAGTGTCGCTCCCTCTCACGTGCAAATAATATTTCTCTCCCTTCGGGAGTGGGAGTCTGAGTTAGCATATTAACACTCGGACCTTTTTTTTTAACTCTGTGAATTAACAAAAGATATCCGATGCACACTAATATAACGTGAAGCTATAACTCAGTTTCTACCCTGCTGAGATGAGTTATGAAAATGGAAATACAGTAAATCCCAGGGTGTCAAATATTTGAAACAATAAGCTTTATTTTCTTTTATTTCACTATCAGATAAAAATGTCACATCTCGGGATTTAGTGTGAAATCATTTGGAAAAAATTCTTTCTGTTATATATTATAAAAATAGAGCATATAAGAAATTATATATATAGTTAAAAACGAAACAAATCAACTTTCATGAATTGTCTTCGCTATACATTATTTTTGTTATTACACATGCACAATTACACTGCAGTTGCTCAGTTTTTTTTTATAAAATCTTTTACTTGCTCACAAAATGCGAATAATAAATCACAACCGAAAACAATTACCGTCATGACAGAAGCAGTGGACCCACAACCCTGTACTAGGAGGACAAGCTGCGAGAAAGTTCATGACTTTTTTTTATTATCGGTCGACATGAAACACGAAAAGGGCGGCGATAGACGTGACAAAAGAAGAGGGCTTCTGGATTACAGTGTCCCTGTCCATACCATGATAAAACACTCGATGTCCTTGACTTATCGATAAATTGAATTAAAATACTGTAGTGTGTTTGTTAAACTAAAACGTCATAGGTTCGTCAAGTAGAGGCTAATGACTATACACATTTAAATACCTACAGCTAGTGAAAAAAAAAGATTGAGAAAGTTATAATAAGTGATGAAATACAGGGTTATTTGCACATACCGACAAAATTTTTCCAATTTTCTCCATAATTTGTTTTTCGCATATTATGAAAACCGTCAAGTCTGGAATTTCCATGAATGTGGTTCGGACGGAAGTGGCTTTTGCTGGGAGAAGGCGATAAAATATTACGTTAATTATGAAATATTCGAGCTAACCTCGCTGGATGTTATCCGAATTCCCCTATACCTTCTGCAACTACACAAATATACCTCATACTTGCATATCAAGAGTGAAATACCATCTTTAAAAATCAATTTGTGGTAGGTGAATATTATAGAACTGCAAATATACGTCATATATACTCAAATTCTTTTTCCTCACTTCCCAATATATAAAAAATACGTATACCTGAATAAAAACGTATTAAGTCTTTATAGTCCTGGTATTTAAACGTTCAGAGAGTGAGATGAAAGTTTCGATGTGAATTTCGCACATAAAATGTTCTTTTCCAGACCAAAAAATATTACACTCTTGCACGAGTGCATGCAAATAGCCACTGCAACACCTGGTTATTCGAAGCGCACTAATACTGCATAAAAATGCACAAGTCGTCACGAATACAAAAAGTATCCATGCAGAGAAAATTGAGAGTGCGAGAGGAACGAAATGGGTTGGGGTAAGTGCGTCTGGCACTGACTCGGAAACCAAATAAGGGACAGAGAGAAAAAAACTGGCCTTTACGAGAAAGTAACTCGATAATTTAATTCACGTCCCTCCCAGAAAAGAGTAGATAAAGTTTTCTTAAACATAGCGAGCTTCAGATAAACAGTCCAAGTTAAAATCCCTAAATGCTATAATGTTCTAAAAGCATGTGGTATTTTACCATAAGAGCAATTTAATTTTCCCAATTTTACGTAATGTCTCGAGCTTTTTCTAACTGAATCCATATGCTCTCCTTAATATAACAATTTTTTCTGTCTATCTGCTTTCTATAATAAGAGGTACTCCATATATCATTTTTACAAGTTAGGCAAATTCAGTCGACTATTGGTAATTAAAGACAGTTTAGATTAAATTATTATGCCGGTCTGGTTTATCAAGACATACTTTGAAAAAAATTAATATATAGTTGGAATTATTTCTTAATATTAACGCATATATAATTGCTTCACTCAAGATTGCCAGGTAAATAATTTTCCACGCTGGTCTGTTTCCATTTTCTTCAATAGCAATGCCATTTCGCAGAATGGTTGTTGTGCTGTATACTATTTCCGAAGAGAATGAGGGTTGAAAGAATGAAAATTAATGCATATCGCTTACAGACTGTTCTTGCACCGTTTAGAACTCCATTGTTTCAGAAAGTTAGGGATTGTAATGGTTCCTTTTATCATTCTTTCCTATTGGCAGTGATGAAAAACATATATGGAGACTCGACCCGATCAGATCAAAATGATGTGCGTTAAATTCCCGCACAAGTATATATTCCCTACATTATATGATCAATTGATCATCATTCATCACCGTGCTACCTCAAAATTGACAATTAGGTAACTACAGAGCTGACATATATATGTTTAAGAGGTTTTGTGAAACTTTGTCAAGTGATTAAAAGTGTTTGAAAAGAAGGAAGCTTACGTGGAAAACTCTATAAGAAAATACTGCTATTGCTGACTAATAAATCAGTATGATGAATGATGGGAGAGTCGGGGAAAACTTACTATTTGACAGTACGCATCTTCCAACTTGACATCAGCTTAATTGCATTCCGCAATGCTTGACGCTCATTGTACCCTCGTAACGATATGTCCCCTGTAGATGATGTTTGCCCGACATTTCTGCTTTTACGTGATGCTAGTAGATACATGAATCTATAATAATTTGGTAATAAGCAAGGTGATGATCTTGACTGAAGCACATCATATCAGCAACAAATGAAAATTAATAATACACTCAGAAAAAAGTTTGTTTGAATCAAACAAACGTATCATTGATATAGGGTCAATCAAAAAATATCTTTGAAT
>CAJFCP010000106.1:1523722-1543568 GCA_904066005.1 Synergus itoensis | reverse complement strand
ATTCAAAGATATTTTTTGATTGACCCTATATCAATGATACGTTTGTTTGATTCAAACAAACTTTTTTCTGAGTGTATCATTGATAGCCGTAAAGGCCTCAATTTATTAAAATATATCATTTTAAATGATATAAATTAATTAAATTAAAGGTATTTCTTTTTAAAATCTTATCTATGAACAATATAATTTCGTGTGAGAATATTAATTTCAAATATCGATTTCATTACCAACTAATATATCAATTTTTTTCTTAGTATAGGTACTTTTCTATATATATATATATATATAAATATATATATATTTTTTTTTGTATTAATTATAGGCCTCTCGCTTATTGAAGCTTGGCAAATAGGAGTCAATCGAAGATGAGAAGAACAACGTCATACCAGCGCATGGCTAACGTTTGAGTACTTTGACCACTCAAGTGATTCTTCATCAAGCAGACAAGTGACGAGAGTCGGCAATAACGTTCGATTAAACAGGCATAATGTTCATCCACCATCCATTCATATTTTCGTATCTATCGGAAATTCCCTTTGTCATAGACAAGATAACGATCTCTTTTTTATCGCAAACGATGTTGTATTTTGTAATATTTTTGCTCTGAGATGTTTTGCACAACAGTATTATTCTATCTACATCTATGTTTAAAAGTAGGTACTACAAAATCAATTGTTGATAAAATAAAATTGAAGATTATGATTGAATAATATTTGATGCCAAAAAGTTTGCTCAAAATAAGACTTACAATTTGTCTACCTAATAAAGAGATATAAAATAATTTATATTTAAATACGTCCCTTTTAAATTTCGGCTTGACCGAAGGGACCAGGGTTGTGTGTATAGTCTTCTTACAAAGCGCGATATGCATACCTAATGGCAAAATTAACCTGTGAATAATTTTATTCGTGTCCAGACCCTGCACCGGACACATGGTATAAAAATAAGGAAATAAAGGTGGATAGTTTTATTATTATTACGTGCGGTATGTTATCATTGTGAGCTCTCTATTTTTTATAATAAAGGCTAAGAGTGTGAGGCCACGTTTTGGTAAGATGAAAAAAAAATTATTAAATCCAGTTTCCTCAACTTTACCATCCGCAATAATAAATAGTTTTCGCTAAAACTAGGTGATTTAATTAATTGCCTAGTTTTAGCTTTTAGCAAGAAATATCTATTACAGAAAAATTCTTTAAAAGAATTACATATAAAAAATAAGAAAAATGCATTCACTTAAAAAAGGATAAATTGAATAGACCAGGATCTTAAAAGAAGAAGGGGGATCAGAGAAACGAATCGCGTCCGACTAAAACTTGACTTGTATCCCTGGAGAGATTTAACCTGAAGTTAGTCGAAAGGAGAACTCTCAGGAGTTCTTATTACGGCTATACTCACTTGTTTAAAAATGTCGTTCGACACATTATTATTTTTATTATCTCTGTTTTTTAAAAAACTTTTATCTTTAAAAATCCAAGCTCTATTTCTATTCTATACCTTTTTGGTTCTCTTAGCGACAATTTCGTGGTTGGTCCTTATCTGCGGAATCCAGTGGATCAATGGAATTGGAGTCCTTTTCTTTACTCTTTATAGCTCACGTCGATGAGATGCAGTTTTGGTAAAAAGGTCAAAATAAGGTCGATCACTATACAAGTAGTAGTAGAAGAAGTTATATTAGTACTAACAGTCTCACAATAAACGAGTGTCATCAATTAACGAATGATCGAGTGATCGAACAATTGCCAGCACACAACACTGATATCAATTAACCATATCAATTTGGTTATCACCGGTCACCGGTCTTTTTAGATGCGAATTTGTCAACGGCCATTAACGGTCACAACACACGAGTACAAACAAACGAGGAAACGATTCGCGAAGTACAGACTACAGACAGGTTAGGTTTCTGATCACGAGGATCACGAAATGAGGATAATGTTCTGTTGATACTCAGTGACGACTACTAAACGGGCAGATTGGGCTGAGCGGTAACCTCGTAGTTCTCGTTTTGCACTTCCGCTCACCCTTAACTTTATCCACGTGTGGCGCCATCACTCGCCGAATTTATTCACTATTTTTAAGAGCTCGCCCTTTCCACGATGCCACCCTCTTGCCAATGCTTGCAGACCTTGCAGACTGCAGCCAAAGATGCTGCAGCTTGCTTCTTCATGTTTAGGTAACTTTGGATTTATTTATTTATTATTATTTATATTTTTGCTGTTGATTTTTGCTACGTTTCGAGTTTCGACAGATAAACTGAATATACTAAACAGAGGATCATAAAATTCATTACGTATAGGCACCCACGTAGAAAACTATCTAGGAGATTCAGTAGTATAGGATGATGACCCTCCTCTTTGAAGTCCTTGAGACGGCCGGTATTCTCTTACCTTTTTAATATCTTAATCTTATTAATAATTATGATATTATGTTTACTATGTAAACTGGAAGCCCCTTATTTGGAACCAAGTTCCAATCTAAAAACTCGATTTCTTCATTTTACTTAACAAATATTAAACTTGAAATTTTTTTCCTCTGTAGAATTAGTCAATTTTTAACTAGAATTATGCGTACAAAGCGATAAAATATATAATTCAAATATTTTTTAAGTAAAATGAAAATATTGAATTTTGAAATCAGATTTTGAATTCTTCGTTTTATGCAAAAATTATCGAAATTAAATCTTTTTTCGCTCTGTACGCAGTCTTATATTTGAAAAAAGATTAGTGCTACAGAGCGAAAAAATATTTATCTATAATTTTTGTTGAGTAAAATGGAGAATGGAATTTTGAGCTTAACACGTGGGTCCAATGCCCTTAACAAATATTTCTTTGTCGTGAAGGAAAAGAGGGTGATTGTATATTAAAAATTTGTTACATTGTTACATTGTAAAGTTGTACTGATACTATGTAGATTAAAATAGAAAGAAATGATAAAAAATTAAAGCAGGCTCGTTTGACTTCGAATATATGTCATATCGCTGAATTTTCAAATGAAATTATAACTGTTATCAAGAATTACATCAATTCCTGTCATTCAATCCTCGTGACTAAAACAATCAGCGATATAAATTGTTCTACATAAAATCTGACCTCTCATCCTCTTTTCCATCATCAAATTAATAAACTGTTCATGATAATAAAATTTGCCTAGTATACAATTATAGTTATATACAAATCTGTATTTCATTGAGAATAAAAAATTATAGTGAAATCATTCTCTAATTGTACTCTAAACCAATTATTATTGACTAACATCTAGACTTTGTAATTATGTAGGAGTGCCCCTTCAAAATTCAAAATGATCATTTCGAGTTAATATTTGTATTCGCTTGCGCGTATGTAGATCCTTACTCTTTTTGTGTTTAGTGTGTAAGCTAGGTACAGTAGTCGGATTCTGCAACTCCTCAAACTCACCAATTTACTACATACCATCTACTAATACTGACTCCCTCGCATTGATCGAAAAGACGAGCGCAAGCGCCGGCGCCGGCGGAAAGCCGGTCAACTGACTTAAATTTGCTCCGCCGTGCATGAATCGCACCATTATTTTCGTGTGTTTTGGTTTCTTTTGATGTCCGCATTCTTAAGACATTAGTTATCAGTCAATAGAAGTACTTTTTTATAAAAGTGGCGAATTCATAAAGAAAAAAAGAAAAGGAAATAGTCTCCTAAAGTAAAAATAGTGTCAATGTTCGAGCTGATAAGAAAAGACTAAACCTGGCAAGACCGCGGTGTCTATTCTTGGAGGATCTGTACAGTGAGTATTGGTCGTGTTTATCTCGTTCCAGCAAACTATGGATCATCAACTAAATCAAGACAATGGATCACCTTCAATGTCCAAGGCAGAGGATAATTTATCTAATAGTGATGGACCCTTACTTAAAAAACGAGAGATCTCGACGAGGGACCCTAGTTTTGCGAGGTAGGAATTTTTCTAGCTTATTTGACAAATCATAATCCGATATAATTACAGTACCTACTAGAGAATCAGACCACAGACATAAAAAAATGGAATCATGAAATCTCATGCGTATCTGGAACTTTTTATCTAAAGTATTTTACATGATTTTCCTTTAGAGAAAATTTACGTTCATCAATGGGGGGTGTATTTTCAACATCGTCGATACGTCGAGAACGTTGGAGGCAAAATTCATCTGGTGACATGAAAAATTATTCAGGAAATGAAGGAAAACAAACAAATCATTGTTTGTGGATGATCACCTTTATTTTGGGCATCATTGGACTTTGTAATCTGCTTTTAAGCACAACAATCATTATTGTGCTTCGAGTCAGTCAAGGAATGGAGGCCCTGGAAGTCATTCCAGACGAAAAGCTTGTCAAATTTTATGGAAACACTGATTTGGATAGAGTAGGTTGAACTAAATTCAAATTTCAAACATTGAAACTTTGAAAGTTTAAGTGTGCACTCAAAAATAAATTGAAAATGCGACAAGTAGATAGTTCTTTCTATTTTCTAGGTATGTCTAGAACGAGGAATTTTTGAAGGCTATGGAGATGAACCAATTGAACTTTTGGGTGATAACGGAGGGGTCAACATCGACGTAACAAGTCGAATCCGTGGCGAACCTCGCTCAAGTATTCAAGTGTTTCCAAACGCAACCTCAGTTTCTCGAGTTGACTCTTTCGAAATCAAAGACCCACGCACAGGAAACACCTACTTTTCCACAAACTTTCCGAATTTCGGCCTTCCTGCCGGAGTCCTCCGAATTGACGTGAACGCAGCAGAAACTCGTAGAGTCGCAGCTCCGATGAACGAAAGCCTCAGTTTGAAATCCAAGCAAAAAATCGTGCTCAATGGTGCAGAAGGTGCAACAATTGAGAGTAAAAATATCATCTGGACGGCCAATAACGATATCTTCTTTGGAAGTACGAACGGTGATATCGTTATAGACACGAAGCAAGGTCTATTTATCGATGTCAAGAACATTCCCATTGTTCCTACTTATTTACCAAATCGAGCGGATATCAACAACCAATATAAAGTTTGCGTTTGCATGCCGCAAGGAAAGCTCTTTCGTGTTCCGATTAAACCTGGAGGCAGTGCGAGAGTAAACTGCGCACGAGTCTCTATCAGTCCTGGAACTGATCCCTGCCAATAGTAAAGAGTAAATCTAGTAATTTTTATACTAATTTTACACGTTTATTTTTATATTTTTTTTTAGACAATTTAAGCTGTCGAAGAAATCACACAAATTTACATAAATCACTAGTTTCAATTATCTAGAGTAGAATGATTATATGTATATCAATTACGTTACAACTGAAGTATTTAAGTTGTCTAGAAAACTCAATTTGTAATAAAAATTCATGACACATAATCGTTTTCATTCACTCGAGTACAAAAAGGATTAGGGATTTTAATTAGATACTCGCTTATCCAGTTATCATCTCTTCGTTGGACTCCTCCATGTCCTCCTGCTGTTCCGCTTCGGTTGGTGGTTCATAGGCTTTTTCAAGAGGACTTGCAACCACTCCTCCGGCCCAAACACTCATCTCTACGGCTAATTTGTTTGTGCCCTCGAGTAATGGTCTGTATCCGCCGTGAGCGAGAACCCGTAACAGAGTTTGGGCTGTTAAGCAAACGAGGTCTTGTTGCTCAAGCGACATTGCTGTGTGGACTCTGATATTGCCTCCTTCACAAGGATCAGAAATTCCTAGAAAAAAGAGAATTTTTCCGTAAATACAAATTGTTTTTTTTTTTAATTTCTGATTCCGTACAACAGTCAAAATTTCACTCTGTCCATTTACCTGCCGAACCCGGGAGGAAAAGTCCAGAAGAAAGAAGCTGGAGAACTCTTCTGTAAGCTTGATTGATCGGTAAAGCCTGTCTACTGGGATTGTTCATGATTGCATTATGAGCCAAAAGATTTAACATCCATGGAGACAACGGTTCTAGCCCTTCAAATCTGGAACGCAAATCTCTCAGCAGACGAATCAGAACTTTGATGCTTGAGTGATGTGCATTTTCTTCAAACCAACGCGAGTGCCTGATCGCTGCCAGGTGACCTAAAACAACGTGACCAAACAATAATTTCCATTTCCATGCCTTTTACCCTTTACAAAAGCATCTTTTTGTTCAAATTCTCAAAATTTCTAAACAGATTAACAACCTTGGCAAATTTTGATGTCAAGATGCTGATCAGACTCCAGTTTCCTTAAATTTTGGTGAAGAGTAGTGATGAGAACTCTAACAGTAGCTTCATTATTGGCGATGTCAAAGCCTCGTTCTGTCTGAGTTAGTCTGAAGGTCTCTTTGGGATTTCCAGTCTTGAGATCAGCCTGAACTTTAGTTCCAAGGGCTTCCACGGCCGTTTTGGTCGGTAGAGTTTTCAGAATGACGACGATATCAGCTATGTTGTGACCTTTGATCATCGTTCCCATCTTGAAGCTACCAACCTGTCGAACTTCCTCCAATTGCTGCAAAAATCAAATTTCCTTAGACTTTTCCCCCGATTTTCACGAAAATTATGTGAAAGCATGATGAATCCGCTATAAGCTATTCATATCTAAATCTGCGAATAAACTTACACAAGCTTCGAATGTTCCAGGTGCAACAATTAAATTGTCTAATACGCTTTGTAACTTAGTCACAAGATTTAAAATTGAAGTCTGTTCCTTTGGTGTAGGACTCATGTCAGTAGATTTTTTAAGAAGTGCGGTCGTAAAATCTGCTTCATCTGGTATGGCTTTGACTCGGGCAAAGGCAGCTTCACAGAGAGTAAGGTCAAACGGATGACGCGGAAGAAACTGTTTTCTTGGAAATCCCATTCCACGACCCATTCCTCCTCGACCACCCCTTATCATTCCACCACGTCCACCTCTTACCATTTTATGAGATTTATCTGAAAATATATAGAGAGATGTTATATCAGTTCAAGGATTATTATTATTACACTTCACAATTGAAAATTTTAACCAGATAAAAAAAGAAATCAAAAGAAATGAAACCGTCTAATTTTATTATTACGTATTAAATATCAAAACTGTAGAAACAAAAGTTAAAAACTGACATTTCCTATTTCAGGTGCAAGTGGTGTACTTGTACCCCACTCATACCTTTACCCTCGTACCATATACATGCACACATAGCTCATATAAGTCAAAATAGAGTTAAATTGCTTAATCTATAACATACAACGATCAAAGTGACTAACAATTCTATTTTTTTTATTGAGAGAAAACAAGAATTTCTTTTATTATAATGGTATTTCGCAGGCAAAGCAACGTCAAAGGACGCGTCAATTGAACGAAAATTCTAGGACAGCACCGGCTTTTTCTATTTGGGTCTAACTTTCCTACAAACTCCAAGCTTCAACAAATAAAAAAATAATAAAGATCAGGATTGAGTAAAAATTTACCAAAATTTCTGTTTATAGTGTTTTACTATAAAATCAATACGAAAATCACCAAAACAACGAACAAGCACAAACTTCAGCTACACAAACTCCAAAATGTCCAGCAGTGGTGTACTCCTAAAGTTGGGGTTTAAGCTTCTGCGCTTGCGTTGGCTTACCGTTGGAAGAATTCTGCCATTGGCCGTAATTTGAAGTGCGATTTAAAATCGAATTAATTTAATTCGATTACAACCAATGGAAAAATGTTTTCGCATGAGGCAGTGGAAACACCGTGACCAATTTTCCGAAGAATTTTGCCGCGGAAAATGTGAATATGGCGCAGGAATTTTAAATATGTATTGTTAAATATTGAAATAAAATAAACAAAGTTTTTTATAGTTGAAATTTAAAATTATGATAATGAATTTAATTTTTACAATATAATACATGTAAAAATAGATAAAATGCTCATTGCCCAACTCTCAAATGAATATTTCAGATTTCAAACGCTATATCATTTACAGATGAGTGTTGCGAAGAATTTTTTTAATCAATTAAATGCGGAAGAAAGTTTGTAAGTAAATATTATCTCCTCTTTATTATTATCCCCGAAGGGATTGTCGTCGTCAAATCCAGACATTTTGTGTTGAAAAGGAGTTTATTAACACACGTTCTTGTAAGAGCACAAATTAAATAAACTACCAGCGGTTTTAAAGCCGACTATCCATCGTTCTTGTATGAAATATTTTTTATTTTTCATTTCGAGGGGGGAGCCCCTATATGCCCCCCAGGCTACTTTATCGACGGCCCTGAGACTGCTCACTGACTTTCCGTTCAAGAAATTCTGTCATTGGCTGAAATTTGAATCGCGCGCCAAATTTTGACCAATGGAAGCACACATTGGCTTTTCGCTAGAGAAATACTGTCATTGGTCAAAATTTGGCGCGCGATTCAAATTTCAGCCAATGGCAGAATTTCTTAAACGGAAAGTCAGTGAGCACTCTCAGGGCCGTCGAAAAGTAGCCTGGGGGGGCATCAAGGGGCACTGCTCCCCACTCGAAATGATAAATAAAAAATATTTCATACAAGAACGATAGATAGTCGGCTTTAAAACCGTTGGTAGTTTATTTGGCAGCATTTTGGCAGAGTGTAAATGCACCATCAGAGTCCTAATACTGCAGTAGTGTCTAGTGCTAAGTACTGTATATAGTGCAGTGCAAAATATATATGTATAATATAAAAATGGATTGTCTTAACCTCTAATACAAAGGAAGCTTTGAAAATGTAACTGGGTGATCAACACGATTTCACTTCAAGCAATTTGTTATTTATTATTGATTTGTGAATTTGGGCCTGTAAGCAATATAAGACTTCGCTGAATTGCTATAAAGAAAACATTTTATAGAAAGCCGTAATGACTCGTAAATGTGCAATTTGTAAAGAAACAAATCACAAAAATGCGAGTAGTTTCTTTTCTGCCCCAAAAGATCCAGAAACTCGTAAATTATGGCAAGATGTGATTGGCATTGAAGTTGAAAATTACGTTGTAAAAGACGACACGTATGTTTGTAGCAAACATTTTTATTCAACGGACATAATCACTCATTGGTTTAGTGGAGTTCCTCCTCATGTTATTACTGTGAGTATTTTTCTTGTTTTTTTACCCTTAGATTGATTCAAGATCATTTTTATTATTTAATTTATTATAATTTTCAAATATTCGTTTAGTTACGTTCTTATCTATGCTACAAAATTTTAATAAATTGTAATATCCATTTTCTACAACTACTTTGTTCTTTTTAGATCAAATACAAAAAATTCAGACTGCGACCAGGTGCAATACCAAAAATTGATATTGATCCAAACACAGAGGATCTGGAATTCCTAGAATGCGAGAGTGAATTCGGGATTAACAGAAGTATTTCTCCAGTTTCTGATCCTTTACCGTTCCAAATCAAAAAAACTGGAGAAACGTTTTCTATACCTCGAAAAGATCTACATGAAGTAGAAAGTAAACTCCAAGACTTGAAAGACCTGGAATCTCAAAATTCTCTCCAAGACGATCATACTACATTTTCCCCGGAACATAAATCTCTAAAGATCCAGACAAATTATAATTCAAATGAAAACACGAAATCATCCTTGGGAGAACATGAAATTTTAAACAGTCACAATTTGATAGAAGAAAATGAATTTTGTCAGAAGCAAGCTACAATCGACAGTGATGATTCATTATTCAAGGTTTCAAATTTCAATAATGAAACGATGCTCTTTGAAGATCTATTGGAAATTTATACAGAGGTTAATTTACCTAAGGGTTGGTCCTCGTTCGTAATTCCAAAAGGCCGTGGCACAACGATAGTCTATTCTTTTGCGAAAATAAATAAGAGTGGAATTCCAATAATTGAAAAGCAAGTTTTCGTGAAAAATAATATGATTTTGCGTTGCAGTGTAAAAGATAGGAATGTCGATCCGGTGATGCATAATCTCATCAAGAACAACAGAAATTTACAGGTGCAGACATTGATGGATGTCGAGGAATTGATTGAAGAATTTAACAAAAGACAAATCTGCGATGGTAATATCAACTATTAATTTCTTCTTAATTAAAAAATTTAACTTTGTAATTTTTAAATTTAAGGTCTAATCAGTTATATGTTTTACAGGTAATTCAGTCAGGAATCTCATAAACGTGGAAGCCTTTTATGAAGGATCAAACTGGCGGCACGTATCGTGTCCCTTAATTATAAACAACGGATTATCGAAATGTTCCAAATGTGCCTCATTAAGTTCAAGAAAACGAAAGTTCAGGAGTATAAAAAATACATATTCAGTTTCTAAGTCGCGTTTTGTTGAGAGACAGGAAAATATGAAATCTCTAGAGAAGTCAATTAATGAACAAGTAAAGTCTAATTGTAAAGATCGATTACCTTCCTTATCTCCGAAAACTGTTAATTTATTATCTGACGCCGTGGATTTTCTGAAACTTCCGAAAATACAGAAATTGATGATAAAGGAGTGTTTCAAACTCCAAACATATGGAGATGAGAATGCAGCAGAATTTTCTAGATCTTGGATTTTCCTCTGTCTACTTTTATACATAGAGTCTCCGCAAATGTACAAATATATGTTGCTAAACAAGTACATGAACCTTCCGCCTTTGCGTACTGTTAGGACGTACTTGAACAAAATTAAGACAGATCGCGAATTTTACAACATATTTCAAAAAAATGTCGAACAATTTCAAACCTTCAATGAGGAATTAAAAACAGGAAAGTAAAAAAAAATTCTTACGAAGAATGTATTTACTTAGCTTAAATCGTTTACAAGAGATAATTTTTTACGGTAGGGACATTTTTTATTTATGAATAATGCGTCAAGAAGTATAATTTGTAAAAATACTCATGTTCTTTGAAATGAAAGCATATTGCTTAGGACTTTTTTGGTTTTCTTTTTCTTGTTTCATTTTTTGTCTTTGTCTTAATAGTTGTTGATTTCGGCTTTTTCTTATTTTCCTGTACTGATACATCTATAGATGAGCTCTGGTTTTTCTGCAAGATTTAAAAAAATGTCAACATTATCTGTCGTTTAAATTTGATCCCTTTTTTGTTTTCACTGTAATTATTGTATAATGAAAATAATTTTTAAGATTAAAATATTCTTACTTGTGCCCATTCGTTGTGGAGTTGTTTAAGAATGTCAACGGTTAGACGACCTTCAGCTATTAAAGATCCCGATACTTTGCCTTTAAAAAATAAATAACAATTTAGGACATGTGGAAGAAGTGATTTTGGCCATATATATTCCACCTATTTACTTATAAAATACTAATTAAAAAATTTTTTCATACCAGACAGATGTTGAATTTTTGTTTAATTATTATTTTTCGAGTCAATACGTGAAAAATACGTTTATTGTAAAAATATTTTACGCTTTTAATTATGCATATTGGAGAATTTTTATTTGAATACCTGTAGCGAAGTCGAGTATTTTAGGATCCTTGTTCTCTATACCTGTACAATTTTTTTGAATATTCAGATTAGAAATTTTATTAAGAGTAAAATGAAATTAATAGGAATTCATGTATTAAAAAATCAAATTAACCTTGTTCAGTGTTTCTGAGTAGTGTTGTCAAGATAACGATACTCTCTTGAATTATAACATCCAAATGCGCTTGCATTTCTCTAATTTTTTGTGAGTCGCCAAACAGATCTTGGAATCGATAACTGAGAAAACAAAGAAAATTAAGTTATTATCGAGCAATGAGATTTAGTTACGCATTCAAAAATGTTAATTCGCCATATTAATGCTTTTTTTTGCTGGATTTATAAGTTACCTGAGCCAAAGATAAAGGTCCAATATATCAAATATGGATTCTAAATTTATTAGGTCTTGAATATTCATTGGAGTCGATAAAGGCCAACCAATATTTTGTTGAACCCACTGTGCTGAAATATAGTCGTTTCTGCTGTATTGACGGGCGTACTGTAAAAACAAAATTCAATTCAGATAAAAACATGAGAGAATAGGAAATTATGAAAAATAGTCATTATTATTTTAAATTAATTACAAATTTAACAGTAATTGTTTATAGAATACTTATTCAATTGATACCTTTAAAAACATTGAACAAACGAATGGTAACTTCTTATTAATGGGAGCGCAACAAAAAACGTATCGGGCACGAAGAGGAAGATTGACGTGCTGAATCATATCAGCTAGAAATTTAAAATCTTGCATATCACACATAAAATATAGCGAGTCATCCACTTTGCATAAGGAAACAAAGATGTCCTGTAATTTTGAAAAATAGATTAATTATTATTAGGCGTTTTCTAATTCTTAAAAACATGGTTGAAATGCATTAATTATTATTCTATGAAAAATATTTATGCTAAAAGCAATAAATTATATTCTGGACTCGCAGAAAAATTTCCTGGTTTTTGTAAAATTGGAAAATTTATAAAATTACTATAGTCATAAAGTGAAGAAATTACCATAAGATTAGAGAGAGGTGCATTGGGCAAATGATACGCGTACATTTCTATCTGATCCGCAGTAGGGTGTAAACCAGCTTGTTTAACAGGTTCTGGGTTCTGTGACATTAGATTTCTCAAAACCATCAAATCTTCTGCATTGAAAGTCGTAACAAACCCCTAAAAATCAACATATTTAGTTTAAAATTTATTAATTATAAATCTTGAAATATGAAAAAAATAATAATAAAACAAGACATTACCGTTTCCCACTCAGTACCATATCGACCAGCACGTCCTGCAATTTGCAGAGCAGAGGAAACATTAATAGTATCCATTTCCCTTTCTCCTTTATCATTTACTGTCGGTTTGATTAAAGAATAAAAAATTATCCTTCTTATGTGCCTATAAGAAAACATTATTTCTTTAAATAAAGCAATATGAAAGCCAGTACTTAAATAATGATTATTAAAAGAAAAATTCCTTTTCATAAATAAACAAAAATGAAATCTTACAGATTAAGACCCATTCCAATCGCATCCGTAGCGACTAATATCTTACAGGAATTATTAGGATCATTAAATTTCTCTGCCTGTGCGAGTTTCGTTGCTGGAGGTAGACTTCCATAAATTACAGCAACTTCTTTCCCAATCGATTCGATAACTCGAGAGACAGTGTAAATATCGTTTTTACTGAAACACACTATACAATCTCCTGGCATCACATTAGACAAGGTCATAAGGGCTGATCTTTCTACCTTTAATTCTGTTAGACGCTCGTATTTACGAACTTCTAGAGTGTCTCCAGTGGTTTTACACATAGATTGTACCTGTTAATATTTAAAATAGTAATGCTAAATTAAACTTAATTATTTTATGGTATTTTAATTTAGAAATTTTGAAATAAATAAAAGGGTCAAGAATCGAAATATTTAAGTACTATTTCAACTGCTCCAGGCTCTCCGCAGACATGGATTTCGTCAGCACAAACGCCCAGGAGAGCTCTTGTCCATGCCCAGCCTCTTCCATAATCTTTCATTAATTGAATTTCGTCTATTACAGCTACTTCATCTGAAAATATTAAATTTCGTTATTTAAATGCATATATAAATAAAGTATCAGACAATAAAAAGATAAGAGAAATAAAGGAACAAGCTTTTACTTACATGATGAATTAACATTAATCATTTCTACTGTACAGGCCACGTGATTTGCTGATGCACCATCATTATTAGCAAACCTTCTGTCTTCTCCAGTTACTAAATCACAAGGAGTTCCCTGAGAAACATAAAATAAATTAAATATTGTTATACTTCATAGGTACTGATTGGGAAGTATGTAAAGTTATCTATTAACAAAAAAGTTAAAAAAAAAACTTGTAATTTCAGACTAAATCTTCTTCAAAAATTTTATACTTACACTATTGTTACTTTTATTGAAAACTTCGACAGCTAACAATTTTAAAGGCCCACAGTAAACTCCAGAAGATGCAGACATGAATCTTTTTAGTGCATGATAAGTTTTACCACTATTGGTTGGACCAGCATGGAAAATAATTTTTCTGTTTTTCTCCCTAGCGTATGGATACCTAAAAGTTAAAAAGAAGAAATCGTTCTTTATTTCCACAATATGCTTGTGTATTTATTAGCGATGTCAGATTAGATACTTACCAATTAGCTGGAGTTCTAAGATCACTGATTTTTCTAAGATCATCGAGACAATCAATATGGGGGAAAATTTGTTTCGCATGACGTATAAAATAGGGAAAGAGATCTGTAATATGTCCTGCTCCTTGAAGAATATCACTTAAAATAACATGAAGATCCACTGGCAGGGTTGGTGTTTGCAAACAGTATTGTCGAAAATTTTCATGAGCTTGTCGTTGAAGATAATCTGCAAAAATTAAAAATATAATTCAGTATATAAATAAATTAGAGATTAATGAATGAATTTAGCATTCCAGTATTACTGTTATTTATATAATTAAGTTTAAAGCAAACTTAAGAACAAAAATTAGTTTTCGCTTACCGTCTAGACCATATTCCAGAGCAAGAGTCTTGATCTCTTTAAGATCTGAAAACTTATCCAGGATTTTTTTAATATCATTTTTAACAAGGGCACCAGAAAGTTCCAAACCAACGTTAATATCATCTGGATTTGGTTTTACTTGGACAGGTCTGATAAGTGCTGTAAAATTGGCATTGTCATTGTTACTTTTTCCTCTAAATTGTTCTACTACTGGAAAAGCTGGACGTATAGAACTGTGAAGATAAGAAATTTCATTATTTTATTTGAAAGAATTTAATTTTCGTGATACACTATTTCGATTATTTCTCAGAGATATTAGGATAAATGTGGAAGACCTATAAACATTGGTTCATTATAATTAAATAATTTAGGTTAACAGAGAACATTACCCAATAAACTTGTAAAAAAATAATAATATAAAAAAACATATTAACCTTTTGAGTAAAGTATAGAAATAGGAATTTCTCCTCATCAAAACCTCTGCAGCACATCTTCTAACCGGTATCATATTTCAAGATTTATTAACACAAAATAACACCCATTAAGTCATGTAACATTTCGTAAACTTGGACTAACATTGCATGTTTTGTAAAACATAATAAAGTTTAAACTGTGAATAAAAATTATATTTAAATGTAGATCGTTTTGAAATATAGGTTATGTTCCACGTGTTCGATATATGCATACATGCGTACATGCATACCAGCCCACTGCATCGAGCGTGTATGTGTATGTGTTAGTAGAAACCTTATCGTCCGCTCAGGGCAATCTTCTAAATTAATTCAAGAGATGGCGCTCTGAACGTGTGGTCCTACTTTCCCATTAAGATCCATTGGAGAAATAGTACAAATAAATTTAAAATCATTATCTTGTACAGTAATAGAAAGGAAACAGTACTATAAATATGAGAAAAATGTTTGTATTGATTATTAATTTACAAAAAAAAAAAAGAAATTAGTTTTTTACAATTATAAACAGGATTTTTTACTTGTATATATTTTGAGCCCCATGATTTTTCGATTTCCACTTAAGTCACATCACAAAATCGTTCACAAATCTTTTAAAAATCACTGTTGTCACCAAAAATTACTATTTCAGAAAATTTTGCCGACAAAATCTTCCAAAAACACTATATTTTCTGCTAATTCTGCCGCACGTCTATACGTAAACTTAAATTCAAATTTAAGGGTGCCATCCCATGTGGGCGCAAAACGCAAAGCGTAAAATGAACAGCCAATTGCAGAACACTTGTAGATTTCTGTCTTGTTAAAGATTCTCTGTGATTGCTTGTTCGTTTTGCGCTTTGCATTTTGCGCCTACATGGAATTCAACCCTAAGGACCACACGTTCAAAGCGCCATCTCTTGGATTATTTTATAAGCTTGTCCTAAGCGGACGATAAAATATTCTAAAAAGTGGGGGTAATGCAAGGGGCTGATGCATACCAATGCATACATGCGTACATGCATGCCAATACATACTATACATATATGAATATGAGTGTACTGGCATCTTCCTTCCTTCGAAGATGCACGATTGCCGGTCGGAAAACTTCGGCGGTCGTATATCGATAATCGCGGGTGACGCGGGAAAAATTTAAATCTTTATATTGTACAAAACCACTTAATATGATACATATAAATATATACCTCCTAAAAATGTTTGTTTCGTTTGTTTTGACCGTTTTGACTTTACTGTCGTCTGTCGAGACATGGTCGAGACCATTGGGCATGCCATTGGCACGCAATTCAAAATGATGTGATTGGAAACGATTAAAGAGTCAAGAATATAACCTAAAAATATACTGAGTTTATCAAGATTACGCAAAAAATCTGGAAGCTCCTGCGTGATTTCGTAGTTTATTTATATTATTTATGTTATAAATAAGTTAATAAACCTAATTATTGAACCTTGAAAATCATGAGCAGCAACGCAAAGAGAACGATTTACGTAGGTTAGAAAAACGTATACAATTTCAAAAAAACTTTGCTTCATAACATAAACATAACATATATTATTATTTATTTGATTTCTATGATCTATATATTATTATTTAGAAATTCCAAAATATTGTTTTAACCAATTTCTATTTAAATCGTTACATGAAATATAGTTTAAAGTACTTGGGACTGCACTGATTATTCCAAACAAATTGAATTAAAATTTTTCGTAAAATTTCAATAATTACATTAAATGGAAAATTTGTAAATGTTTTAGGTGGTTTAGCCGAAGAAGTAGACGAAAAAGTTCTCCATGCGGCCTTCATTCCGTTTGGAGAAATTGTTGACGTACAAATTCCTTTAGATTATGAATCAGAGAAGCACAGAGGATTTGCTTTTATAGAATTTGAAGCAGCCGAGGATGCTTCAGCAGCAATTGATAATATGGTAAGATCATCATCAAAACATGTGTTTTAGCATTTAACTTGTATTATCAATAATTATTGAAACCAAATGTTTTCATTTTCACTGACTAAAAATGACATTAAAAATATTTAGCACGACTCAGAATTACATGGTCGTACGATTCGAGTGAATATAGCGAAGCCACAAAAGATCAAAGAGGGTTCATCCAAACCCGTTTGGGCAGATGACACATGGTTACAGGAACATGCTGGTGAAACGCTAAAAAGTGGCGACACTACATCTTCGGAAGATGTTCCACCGCCCGCGAAGAAAAAGCAAAATCCTCAAGTATATTTCGACATAAAAGTAGACAAAACTGAACTCGGAAGAATAATAATGATGCTGAGAGCTGATATCGTTCCAAAAACTGCCGAAAATTTTCGCTGTCTTTGCACACACGAACAGGGATTTGGGTACCAAGGAAGCAGCTTTCACAGGATTATTCCAGAATTTGTATCCTTTTCATGCTTCTCATCACTTCGAAAATTTTTAGTTTCAGAGAGTTGTCTGTAATTTTTTATTTTCAATTTAACGTTATCTGATTTGATATTATTCTTTAATAATAACTATAGATGTGTCAAGGAGGAGATTTCACAAATCACAACGGAACAGGTGGTAAGTCAATTTACGGAAAGAAGTTTGATGACGAGAATTTCGAATTGAAACACACGGGTCCTGGAACATTATCTATGGCGAATTCCGGATCAAACAGCAACGGTTCACAATTCTTTTT
Source organism: Synergus itoensis (assembly GCA_904066005.1). Classification (NCBI taxonomy): domain Eukaryota; kingdom Metazoa; phylum Arthropoda; class Insecta; order Hymenoptera; family Cynipidae; genus Synergus; species Synergus itoensis. The sequence goes on along the minus strand of CAJFCP010000106.1, from coordinate 1,526,074 downwards.
GACTCTTCAAAAAACAGAATGGTTGGATAACAAGCATGTTGTGTTTGGTCACGTTCTCAGTGGATTAGATGTTCTTAAAAAGATGGAAAAATTTGGAACTAAAGGGGGAACTCCGACGCAAAAAGTAACAATTGCTTCATGTGGAGAATTGACGTAAAGTTGGTAGTAATTGTTCACTAAAAGAATTTTTTACGTGCTTAAAGATCCTTTGAATATTCATTGTTTACAGTATTTTTTAGTTATTTCAACTATGTGGATATAAAGACATTGAATTACTTTTATACAGTAATGATAATAAAATATTTATTAAACAATCAATACCAAGAGTACAAAAATAATTCTTCAGAAAAGAACGTAAACAATAGGTGCATAGCCTTTATTAAAGGAAGTTCTTTTCAAATCATTGTTTTGAATTTTTTTTACTCACGAAGTTGTTTCCATATGTTTTCATTAAATCACCTTTAGTTCTGGTCCATTTGAAGTATCGCCACAGTTTGTTTTTGGGAAGCTTAAATCTTTATAATCTAGATATCATTCCTCCACTTGCAACTATTGTTTCTCCTGTTATGTAGGATGCGTCATCGCTAGCTAGAAATGCAGCAATTCCTCCCATTTCACCGGGTAAGCCCAGACGACCCATAGGAATTTTTGATTTTGTTGTTTCTTCAATCGATTCTGACTGGTACATCTGTAAAATCAAAGTTAATCAGAAAATTTATTAATGACTTAAGCCAGAAACGGGAATACAAAATTAAATTTGACTGTAATTATGTAATTTACCGCTTGCGAAAATTTTGTTTTTATAACTCCCGGAGCGATACAATTTACACGAATTCCATCTCCCGCAAGATCCTCATATGTTGCTTTACACAATGCAATTAAAGCAGTTTTACTTATTGAGTAGACACCTAACAGCTGAAAGGTTTTATTAAAATTATAAATATTAGTACTATATTTTTTTGAATTTAGTTGCATGAAAATTATTTTTAATAAAGATAAAATTAATAATGGTTTACGCTGAATGGTTGATATCCTGCAATCGAAGAAATAATAATGATCGACGGAGATTTGCCTTGTTTAAGAAGAGGCCGAGCTTCTTTCATGAGCAGATATGTACTTTTTACGTTGATATCGAAAATTTTATCCCAAACATCTTCATTGCAATCCAAAACTGGACCCACAGATGGATTTACTGCTGCATTCGAAACGAGAATATCCAAACCTCCGAATTTTGATTTTGTCTGAAAATATTAAGATTGTAATTCGGGTTTTATCTTTGATAATTTAGAATGTAAAAGTAAATGTAAAGAATGTATGTAAAAGTTTTAAGGTTCATAAAATTATGTATAGTTGTAGTTTATACACCTCATCTAAAAGTCGTTTTCTGTCTTCTTGATTTCCTACATGGCAAACGACTCCTGAAACCTGTAATCCTTCGTTGAGTAATTCTTTTACTGCAGATTTTACATTGGCTTCTTTTCTGCTACTGATCATAACTTTAGCACCTTCTTGTGCTAAGCGTTTTGCTATTGAGTAACCAATTCTGAAAAAGAAGCATGAATTTGATTTGTGTATAATTTTTTATTTTAAATAATGATTAAAAAACATACCCTTGTGTAGAAGCAGTCACAATTGCCACTTTTCCTTCTAAACGTCTACATAATCCAGGTGTATTAGCGGAAAATTTTTTTAACGTTTGATCCACTGCTGCACGCATCATTTTCGATAAATTAAACAAGTTGATTCGTTTTATTTAACGCTTAACAATTTTTCACTTATATATTTTACTTGTTTATATTGTACTTTGAACATAAAACAGCTGATTGCAAGCTGTTTATTATTATTCAAGATTGAAGATTCCATTCAGATTTGCCAATGTTGAAAAATTTCTTCAGAAATTGTTCCAAGAAATTCAGGTAAATATCAGAAATGAGTATTATAATATCAAGTAAATAGGTTTAATGAATAAAGAAAAGAAAAATAATTGAAATGATTTTTTTCTATTCAATTTAATTCAAAGTGAAAGAAAGAATCGGATAGAATTTTTTAAGTTGGTCATTCTGCACGGTTGTAAACAAGCGGGTACTTTCAAAAGGACTGAAATAGACGACAGCTTTTATTGTACGTCCAAACATCGTAAAATTCATAATAATTACAACAAAACTTTTTTAAAATTAATTTTATAATATTCATGCGGATGCTTCAGTTTCTTGTTGTACTTGAGATGATGGCTTTTCTGCAAAAATAATATTCCAAATTATAAACCGTAGCTTAAAAAAAATTGTTCCTTCAATCAGATTTGATTTTAAAAATTACAATTAACCTTCGCATGCTGACTGGCAATCTTCCTCA
>CAJFCP010000106.1:1502506-1523712 GCA_904066005.1 Synergus itoensis | reverse complement strand
GTATCGAAATTATTTTTATTTCCGGAACAACCGCCGTATGTAAATTGCACACATTTTTTTTGCTTAGAATTATAACCGAATTTGAGATTGTATCCAAAACAGGGACCAGCTTCAATTGGTTGTGAACAAGCTATCAAAAATACATAATAATACGTATTTAATATTTAATATTTAATATTTAATATTTAAGAATAATCTTTGACTTTTCAAAAACTTGCAAGCGAAGAATTTTTTTGTTCTGCGTATAACTTAATATACATATTTAAACAGTGAATTAATATCAAATTTTATAGAAAAAAAAATTTTGATAAAATTTTATATAATCACACTCGTTTAATAAATATTTTGAAAAATCTACTGTTTTCTTACCTTCACAAACTGATTTACAATCTTCTAGGGTATCGAAATTATTTTTATTTCCGGAACAACCGCCGTATGTAAATTGCACACATTTTTTTTGCTCAGAATTGTAACCGAATTTGGCGATGTATCCAAAACATGGGCCACATTCAATCGCTTGTGAGCATACTAAAAGATGTATAAAATAACTTTTAATAAATATTGATAAAAAAATCACAATTTATGAAGTAATTTACCGTCTTAAAAAAACTATAAAATTATGAATATCTAATTAGTTAATTAGTTACCATCAATCTGATCGATAGGTGTTGCTGCAATCAAAATTACTGGATACAAAATCGTACAAACAATTAAAAAGTTCCTTGCCATTTTCAAAGCAAAAGTTAGTAAGATTCGTGGATTTCAGATGACTAAAAGAAATTTTTTAATACTCTATTCCTAGAACGATTCCTTTTTATACCTGCCGAATTCATGGGAAAGGAAAAAAACCTGGATTTTCCCCTACAATCTATTATGACGTCAATAGAATTTTATTAACAGCCAATAGCTTTTTTCGAGAAACTATAATTTCGGCACACAAATGTATTTTTATCTCGAGTTTGAATACTACGTCGCTACAAAATTCTGATTTCAAAACCTTATTTTTTTTGTTGACCTGATTTTGTAAATATTCAGGTCAATTTTTGCGCAATTATTACATTCTCATCAGGAAATGTATTAAATTTTTTTATTATTATTATAATCATTTCATCAATCATCAATTATTGATTGAAACTTGTCTGTAATGAAAATTTTAGTAATACTAATTGACATAAAAATGAAAATCCTTGAAGAGACCAAATGGAAAATATTTTAAATAAATTTTTTATCTAATAGTATTAAAAGAAGAATCGAACTATTTCACTGCAATAAAATACATAATATCATTCTATCAATACATCTAGATTACTTGAAGAATTTAAATTTTCTAAAGTTTAAATTATATTTTACATTACTCATTTATAATAATAATTACTTAATTGGTATCTGAGAAATTTTTATTAAAAGATACTCTCAGAAGTTATATCAAATTTCAATAAGTTTATTTCAATAAATACACCGTTGTACTGCCAATTTGTATAAAACAGGCATAGTATTAAAAATACATATTTGCTAATCGATAAATATTTTATAGAAAAACAACAGAAATCATTTTTATGTTATTAACTGTACATTCAAGTCTTATTTTGTCAGTGCAACAATCCAAGAAAAGTTCAAATATAAATGCCAATAAGAAGAACTTGAAAAAGTATAATTATTATAGTTGTGATGTATTTTGATTCAGATACTCACTTCTTTAAATATTTACAGAATTTTATTACAAAACATCAAAGATATTTGTAAAAGAACGTTCGGAATTGTAAAAAATTTTCAAATTCCTCACATTCACACCATTTAATATAGGAACTGAGGTCTGTCAATGTTGTGCAATAAATTAATCAGCTTAATTTTATTTTATAAACTAAAAAACAACTGATACTATCATAATAGTAACAATATACACACAACTTTTGTATTAATAAATTAAAATCTTTATCCCTTGCCCTTTAAATCAATCCCCTTAATATCTATATTTATATAAGCAAAAATTGGGTTGAAATGCAGAGGAAGTATTAGAGAATATTTTTAAAAATATGAATTAGATTTGTAATTTATAATGGCAAGATTGTATTGTGCCTCTTGAGACTTAGTGCTTTTCTGGCTTTTAAAAAAAATTATATTTTGTATGCGGTCTAGGTTCTTAAGTCTCCAAAAATAAAATAAAATGCTTAATGCGTCTCCCAGTACTTCTTCAAAATACCGAGTTCTTTGAAATCAATCACTCTCTCATTAACGATTGTACTCACTCTTGTGTAGGTTAATTTGTACTAAATAAATATTTTCTATTTTAACTTTACAATAAGTAAATGTTTCAAAGATTTCAAATTTCTGACGCAGTGACTTCGACTCTGATTAAATTATCTTCATACCCTAAAATAATTAAGTGAAAAATGTGTTGCGTAACATAGCGAAAAGGCCATATCTTGTTCTCGAACTAGTCAGGGTATTTCTCCTCAGTCGTGAGTTTTCAACATTCGTCTTAGGCTCCACATAGTATTTAAAAAGACCCTCTCCTGGAGTAATAAATCCAAGACTGGACATTTTAAAGATCCAATTATAGGTCGCATACCAAGTAAGAATGGCTACAGCTCCCCCGATGAATTTTTCTACCATATTGTGATAGTAAATAATTGTCGCGACAAGCATAACGTCCCACAATAAGTGCTGTAAAGTCATCGCGACGAAAAGACCTCTTAAGTAAGGCGTGAGTACCCTGTGAGCTTTCTTCAAGAAGTCCAAGTCTTCATCACACAAATTTCGAAGTAGACCAGTGCTGCTTTCATTTGGAAGAGTTCTTATGTGTTCCTCCTGTACCACCAGATCTTTTATGTTTTCCCAGCCTATCAAAGTTTTACCCTCTTCAGCTAGAATAAAACTCGAGTAAATGATGATGAAAGCGTGCCCAGATATATCTAGACCACTCCAAAATTTCCCGACCTGCAGACATTTTGTCTTTTCTTGGAGAAGGGGGTCCTTGGTGTTGTAACACCGGCCAAAGTTCGTTTCAATGTAATGAAAGAAGTTAAGCCACGCGAGCCAAGCACACGTAGCAAAAACTAGACGCAGTACGTGCTTTATTAAAATTATTCTTCGACCACATCCAATAGTATGGCTTGTGAGTACTACCCAAGGTATCATTGTTGTCAGCAACCATCCCCAAGCCCATTTAATAAAGTAGCGATTGAGAGCGTTGTCTGACCTGTAATGGTTCAAGAAAATTAATTATTAATCTCTTTTATAAAAATCAAGTTCCGTTCACACTAAATAGCAATTTTTGGAATTTCTAAAATTTGAAAGGTGAAATATCTTTCTCACACCTTCTACAATTTCAATTTTTGATACCAACCTGGAGAAATAGCTACGGGGCACCTTCACAAAGTCTGTGATTATAGATCCAATGAAAAGAGCTGCGAGGTATAAACCAGCTTTGAGTTTCGTGTCGAAAAGCAAAGATTTTTTACAGACGTGAAGAACTGCAGTCACTAAAGTCAGGCCAATTGAACTTGGTGCCGATGTTGGTCGAGTTCCTCCTCTCGATTCCTGGGTGGAATTAGGTCGGAAATTTAGAGTTCGAGACCTAAAACTCCCGGAGGAACTCGATGAGGAGCTTCCTGAGTTCGGATGAATCGGTCTGCGTTTTCCTGTGGTCATCATCGGAACAGATTCCAAAAAAAGGCAGAGCTAACACTTTCTGTGAGGAAAACTTGTCTGACATTCAAAACACACTAGAACACATGAAATATCACAATCAGCCAGGTATAAATGAGTACAAATTCCATTTCTAGCCTCCAGATCCAGGTGTCCAGAATGACTTCACCAAAATCGAGTTGTTTTGCATTTGCATTTTGTTGACCATGAACTGAATGCTGTTTCTATTTTCAGGGTTTTAGAACCCTTAAAATCCTTTTTTGAATTACTTCACAAAAAAATATTCAAAGTTTTTTATGCATTATACCTTAATATTATTAAATACTTTTTAAATTTATTATCCTAAAAATTTTTATTTATTATTTTATTGTTAGAAATGATTTCAGAATTTTTGAATTTCGAATATTTTAAAATTTCAGTCTACCAAAATTGCGTATGCGCAATCTGCTAATTCTTGAGCACAAATTTTGCTTTGGGAAGTTGGCAGCAGTGCTCCCAATGCGGGTCGGGCCCCGAACTCTACTGCGCATGTGTCGCGCTCGGCATCCGATTGGTTGCTATTCGCGCGCAATTTGAAATGTTAAAAAATATTATGCATTTCAAATTACGCGCGAATAGCAACCAATCGGATGTCGAGCGCGACACATGCGCAGTAGAGTTCGGGGCCCGCGTTGGGAGCGTTGGGAGGGTTGGGAGCACTGGTTGGCAGTATGGTCAGTACCACTGTTCTAGTATAGTGTCTGCTGTCAGAAACAGTCGGAAAACGTCACGGGAATTTAGAATTTATACGTTTGAATAAAAATAAAAAGTTGTTTTTTAAACATTTATAAATTGAGACTTTTCGTTTGAAAGTGCAAGTTAGAAAGGAAATTTTTACCGAAAATCTTTGCTTTCTAGTAGTCAAGTGCTCGAACACACGAGTTCCAGAAGCAAAATGAGTCGTCGAAAACGAACTAAAGTAAGCACACACTTCTTATATTTTTTATGAATTTTCTATTGTTTTTCTTTTTCCTTTGACTTTTTGTACTAATGAAGTTATTCCGGAATTCATTTCTTTTTCGTTTTAAACATTTATAAATTCATGAATTCGCATGTTTTAGAGGTTTTCTTCTTAGTTGTTTACGATTCAAAGAGGTTATGTTTTGACCTCATATGTATATATATATAATATATATATATATATATATGCATGTATAATATCAATGTGTTTTTATATCAGATCCTATACATGTATTGAAATTTGTTATACATCGTTTTCATAAAATAATAATTTTATTAATTTATTATAATTTATAAAATTTGAAAATGGATTATTTGAGTAAGTAGTTTTATTACAAACATTTAACTTTGTTTAAAATACCAAGAAATTGTACATTTTTGTAATAATTTTATATTAAATTTAATTTGCCAACAAATTCATCAAAGTTGTGTAACAAATACATAATTTTGAATTTAACTTTTATTTTAGGTTGAATATAGGGAGATGGAGGAGAAGTATAACCAATTGGAAGAAGAAAATGCTTCTGATGCCTCGGAAAAATCTAAGACAGGTTTAGGTACTCCTGAAAAGAAAGGTTTAATAGAACCGAAAAAGGATTCTGAACCAGTCGCAACTGCTCCTCCATCTATGCCTTCCAAAGGCGAAACAAAAGAGGAAGACGATCAAGATAGTGATCATGAAGATCCGCATGGTAGAGTGAAATCATTTATTTTTAAAATCAGTGACTTATGTCTTGAATCCTTTAAAATTTAAACTGTTTCATCATCGGATACTTAGAAAATATGATTACATATATGTATTTAAATGCGTAAGGCTTTCTATCGAACTATTAGTTTTCAATAATATATTCAATAACATTGATCTGCGACTTGGATTTTTAATAAATTCTGTTTATTATAGTTAAGGAATTGCTCAATGGTCTCGAAGGAGCTGCGTTTCAAAGTCGCCTTCCTTTCGATAAACTAACATCGACAGAAGCAGCCTGCTTCCCCGATGTTTCCAGTGGACCTCCACAAACTCAAAAAGTTTTCCTGCATATTAGAAATAGATTGGTGAGTAATGTGTATATTAAAAAAATCTTTAGGATAATAATACAACTAAAAAGTTTAAGAAACTAATGTAATTTTTTTTCAGTTGCAAATATGGCTTGAAAATCCAAAACAGCAACTTCTTTTTGAAAATGCCTTGCCTCAGATTGAACCGCCTTACAATAGTGATGCAATACTCGCGCGCAGAGTTTATGCCTTTTTAGAAAGGCACGGATTTATTAATTTTGGAGTATTTAAAAGACTTAAGGTAATTTGATTACGATGATTCAGCATTTTAATTCTTTCGAACGTTTAAATTTAAATTTCTTATCGTTCATTTTATTTTTTATTTTTGCAGTCTATACCGACTAAAAAGCTGGGAAAAGTAATAGTAATCGGTGCAGGAATCGCAGGTTTGGCTGCAGCTCAGCAAATGCAACAGTTCGGATTAGAAGTTATCGTCCTTGAAGCGAGGGTAATAAATATTATATATTAGATAATCTAATAATTCTTCAATACATGAGACAATGAAAATGTATTATAACAATTAATGCTCTTATTTTGTTACAGGATCGAGTCGGTGGACGAATTGCAACTTTTCGAAAATCGTCCTATATAGCAGATTTGGGAGCAATGGTTGTAACTGGTCTGGGTGGTAATCCTGTAACGACTCTTAGCAAACAGATTAATATGGAATTGCATAAAATTAGACAGAAGTGTCCATTGTATGAAAGCGACGGCCAGACGGTGAATTTTTTCTTTAATCATCTTTTTATTAAGTTACTTGCTTGGTTTAAATGAGAGTTTAATTCTAATTTCATGATAATTTTTTAAGCAATTTTCACTTTTAAAAAATAGAGATACAGTATTAATTTATTTATTAATATTTTTGTATTATATTTTTATACTCTTTCACTGTTTTAGGTTCCAAAAGACAAGGATGAAATGGTAGAAAGAGAATTTAACAGATTGCTAGAAGCAACCTCTTATCTTTCACACCATTTAGATTTTAATTATGTAAATAACGCTGCAGGAGCACCGACTCAACCAGCTCCAACGCGTCCAGTTTCACTGGGACAAGCCCTGGAATGGGTGATACGCTTGCAGGAACAAGGCGTGAAACAAAGACAAGTTACTCATCTCCGTCAGTACTTGGCTTTGCAGGGTAGACTTATCTCCAATCAACATAGGGTAAATATTTCTTAATTTTCTTTAATTACTTTAATACGTTTAATTTAAATTCTTAAAGTTTAAGGGCGTTGTATAAAAATTGCTTTTTTCAATTTCAAGTGTAGCTTGAATTTAAGTAAAACGATAACTTTAACCAGGAGATGTCGCTAGTGAACTTTTATTCGTCTTCTTTGCACACAGAGTGTTTCTTTCATATTTTCATTAAAATATATAATTAATTGTATGTTGTGTCTATTCGTTCAGCTGTTGCGACAAATGGGGAATTAGGAATATTTTTAATTTGTCTGGTTTACATTTTAATACTGCGTATATGTAATTATTTGATTTTCAAGTCTGAATTGAAAAACCTCAAGCTGACAGTAATAGTGCAATCAAAATTTTATGACGACTAAAATCAACGTCTTTCATTTTAGATGATTGCAATTAAGGAACGCCTGGTTGAATTGGATAAACAGTATAAAGAAATGTCGGACACTAAACAAGCGAGAGACATTACGCAGGAGTTTGTTCTACGATCAAAACTGCGTGATCTCCACAATGTTTGCAAGGTACAAAAATTTTTTATTTTCACTACATATTAATTTCAATTTGTAGGAGTAGAGAAGACTAGGCATTTCCTTGCGGGCTGAAATTAAGAGTGGAGAAAGCCGTCATTTTGCTATGTTCATAAAGTTAAAAGCATATGTCTAGTCGTCGCCATCCCTGTGTGCATGGTCAGCATGATTTTAATCTTAATTTATTATTTTATCCTAGGAATGGGATCAGCTCGCAGAGCAACAGAAAGAAATCGAGGCAAAGCTGCAAGAATTAGAAGCTTCGCCGCCAAGGTAATTCTTAAATTATCAAATGATAGTTTTCAATATAATTGGATTCAAATTTTCGAATTATTCCTAAATTAGGAATAATTTAGGAGGATAAATATTCAGATAGAAAATGCATTATCGGAATTTTCTATGTATCATCTCTTTTTGCTTTGTTTGTAGATGGGTTCTAATTAATAAGTATAATTTCTTAAATCTGTTACAGTGACGTTTATCTCTCATCAAAGGACCGTCAAATATTAGATTGGCATTTCGCAAACTTGGAATTCGCCAACGCCACATCACTTTCGAATTTAAGTCTAAAGCACTGGGACCAGGACGATGACTTTGAGTTCACTGGCAGTCATCTAACCGGTGAGTGAATTTGTTCTGCGGTTTCTCTCTCATTTGCCGTTATTTAATGCAAAAAATAGATTTTTGCGCTTCGAAAGCGTAGCCTTGCGGCTGAAAACTACACTTGAGAAAAATCTAGTGGTTTTTCCAGATTCGTAAACTCTTCCCGAATGTTGCTATTTTTCGACACAACTCTATTTTAATTAATGAATCTTTTTTTTTAATTAATTAAAAATAATGGGTTTTTTTTTTTAGTATTAATTTTATTCACGTTGTATTTGGATAGTTTAGTAACGCGCGCGATAATTCGTTTATTAAAAGGAGTAATCAAAACAAATCATATTAGAGTAATTAATTGGAATCAATCAGACAATTGGGGACTTGATGGTTTCTTGTTGCTCAACGCTTAGCTCGAAGCACTCGAAGAACCAGAACTTTATGCCTCCAAATATGGCGTGCCCAGAATTTGCAACTTTCCCCCTAGCGATTCTCGATGCCTTGGGCGATCGCACAGATTGCTGACCGTATATGTGAACTTGAACGGGCGTAAAATATATAAAACGTTAAAGACAAGGGGGCAATTAAAAATTTGCGCTAGATCCGAAATTTATTTTTTATTAATTACTTAAGTACATATATATGTCATATGATCGTTATCCTCGCTTTTTATTGTCCTAATTTAAAGTTTACATATTCGTGTACTTAGAGAGACGTCCAATTAAAAAATTAAAGATACCCTTATTGCGAAGTAGTGGATTTGGAAAAAATTGTGGAATTGCGAAACTTGAAGTTCGTGACGGCTATAAGCGGCATATGTACAATCCGTACAGAATTCGTGCCGCGCAGTGACGTTGTACCCGTACCCGCAGCTGGTGCACTACTAAAGATCCGAGGAAGATGCTGCACTCCTGGGAAGATGGCGTAGATAACGCGTGAATTATTTCCGCGGTACATCCGCTTTGGAGGCAGATACCCAACATCCTCACCCTCTTTGCGTCCCACCTATCTTTCCGCCCAGTTGACTTTATCAACCTTATTAAAAACCGATTCCAAGAGATCTCGTAGAGATAGAAACTCTATCCTGCGGCCGATCAAATACCCGAGTCCTCGTTATATTACAGGCTTATATTTGCGGGCGGTCACAGGTACTTGTTGGTGGTGTGGTACATAGGTAGGCTAGGTGCCTGATCGCTCCAGCATTTTGTGAGACTATTCCCTCTTTCTCTTTCCCTTTCATACATTAGCACTTCTTTGGACCCGTTTAGACGGCAACCAGGAAATCCGATTGTGTGCTTTATACGGTAGTATGGTTACGACATTAAGTTATGACGGAGATCACTATCCGAGAAAGCGTAAAGTAACTGCTTACAGCAAAGTGCAGCGGCGATTATCCAAATCGTGCACCGATCTTTACGTACGACATGCTTTCCTCTCTATACATACTCTCCTACTCTTTTCTTGTCTTCTCTTTTCTTTAGTTCTACATCAGGCTCTCGTCTGTCTTCTATTCAGAGCGGTGGCGGTGAACTGGATTCTTTACACCAGACAGATTTACCTTTAAATCGAAAGTGAATGACGATTCTGTGTAGGTATACGTTGCAATTCAGAGATATACAATATGCATATATGTATATAGGTACGTGGAATATATTGAGGGAAAGTAATTGTTAAATTTAAATTAATTATGTATAGAAAATTACAGACGTTGAAGTCATTCATGAATTCAGTACCTTTCGTTAAGATTATTATAATTTCTATAAATTTAGGGACACACGTGTCACATATTTTTTCTCAAATATGTAGTTTTGTTTAATATATTTTAATATGTATGGTGTTTATAATGAAATTGGAGTATATTTCATACTGAAATTAATCTTCAGACTCTAAAGTTCTTCATTATAGAAAACATACTTATACATACAGATTATATGAAATGTATGTGTAGATACGTTCAGAATGTAGAGTTGTAGTGTACATTGACATACCTATAGAGCAGCATAGAAGGGAGTTTCAACCATCAGTGTTATTATCTGCTGGTTTCATGGAGCATATTCAGATCAGTTTTCAATATTCACAGAGTACTTCTCCTAATTACGCTTTTCTGTCATCATCTATAGCAGGGTATTGGCACAAAATAGATGCGAACCTGACAAAAGCGCGTGTGCTGTGTTAATGGAATGTTTGGTCGATTAGTGTGGTTGGTAAACCATAGAGCTGTCGAATCTGGGTGATTAATATCGGTAACACGTGTTTAGTTTAGATGCACCGTTATCTCATCGTTTGTTAGAGTGAGATAATGTATTCAGGTCTCGTGACTTTTCCGTATTAACGCTGTAATAGCCTAGGTTGTGCAATTGAAACTTTTCTTGAAAGTTAATGAAGCTAGTAACCAATTAATGCAAAATTGAGATTAGTTTTTGTTCTTGTGTAAAGTTATTTAAAATGTATCTATTCACTTTAATTTAACCTTTTCTTGAGTTCTTATATACATATAATGATGCAGGTACAGAAAAGCATTGATGTGAAAGTTTTTGCATCTCATTTTGAATAATAAAAACTTTTATTGTTTTTATTTTTTTCGTTTCATATATATTTTTATTTAGATTTTCCTTGTTCATGAAACTAGGTTCTTGTGTCTACTACTATACTGCAAAATTGAATTTGATTAGTTTTTTTCTTAAGAACCTTTTGAGTAGAATATTTTAATATGTATTCAGAAGCAGGGAACGAGTGACTGAAAGCTTGGACGGCACTCCTGTTAGGATGATGAAAGCACTGTAAATAAGAAATAGGGAATAAGGAATAAGGAGTAGACCTACATAGTGAACAGAATACTCTCAGCTGACGAATCTGGAACCTTTATATTTTATGTACTTATTTTTTTATCTTGTCAATTATATTGCATTGATCGATGGACGTCATCTACGTTATCTTGGGAAATTCACTTTTCGTTAGGTAATTAGTAGCTTAAGGGCATATGTTACTTACCATAATAGCAAATCTAGTTTTGTCAACTTTTACTTTGTACTAAAATGAAATGTCAGGACAAATATACGGATTTTTAGAATCGGGAATATAATTCATTGTGCGAGATAGAAAAGTATAGGTATATATTTTTCTTCTGGTTTAAGAACGTTGCGTTCTGGGTGGAGAAAAAGTCACGAAACATATGTATTCTCTTTGTGTCCCGCTTTGTAGTCTACAATACTAGTCAAGTGTTTTGCAATCAAGAATCTACGTGAGAATGCAGCGGCGTAACTACCTCGCGGGAAAGTAAAGGAAGAAGCAGTCGGTGCTTTCAATTTGTGGATAGTCAGTTTTTGTGAAGCTGGAGAACGTGTTCTCTTGCAGAGTGTCTCGAGGACACATAATGGAGGATGAGAAGATAGCAGAGATGGCTTTCCTGTCAAGCAGAAACAACCTCTCCTCAGTACTACTTAGCTTTTCTGTCTATCGCAATTCCAACAAGGTGGGCTTTTTAAAGTATTTGACAGATTGAGCACTGTTAATCAGATTAATGTTTAAAAATTTTCTTTACTCTTAAATATAGGCGAAATACATATTTAAATTTATTTATTTATAATTATATCAAATACTTAATAAAGCCTGCAATACTCTCATGTTCTCAGTCGATATGTGTACTTCAAAGTACATATGTGTGCAATGTCAAGTTTGGTTCCAAATCCCAATTAGAACACGGCCATTATATCTTTACTGAATTCAATAATTTGGCTGACCTGAAGGATTTTACCTAGATACTGATCTGCCTGCTCGACTTTCTTCCTATATTAAAAGGACAAGCTTCTTTTATTTAATACTGATATTTCTCTAGAAATAAATTATATTCTTTTTGAGGTATGTTTTAAGATTTTTAGAGGTATTAAAAACACGTTTGGCTTATATCCGATCAGTAAATATGAGAGATATTCTTTCGGATTTTAGAGATCCTGCATGGTGTGGTTACACTTCTTGTAAAATGCAATTTTATTAACATGAGTTTTCGCAAGCATAAAATGAATGTCGGTAGCGAATGAAATACATATCTGTTTGAGCCGCATGTCTTGTAAATCCAATGTGTTGTTTTTTTTCCTCATTGGCAAACGTCAAAACGTAGACTGGTCGTGTGTTCGTTTAACTTGTGGACGTTGCTCGATTGTCTCATCCCTTCCTAAAGTCATCGACTTATCTCGTGCCTAATTTCAATAATATTGGACGAGACGTCGTCGACACAGTCGACGATGACAAGAAGTAAGATGCGTTCGAGGTACAGAAGTTAAGGCAAGGAAGGCGGAGCACAGTTAAGCTGGAGGTATAAGGAACGAAGGCAAGACGAGTTCGAGGCGGCTTCACACCGATCACCGTCTGACGTGACACGGCCAGCACATTCTTTTATAGAATGCTAATCGTGGCCCAGCCGACTCTTGCTTCCTCCTACTCTTCTTCATTCTCAAGCTGTTAGTACCTTATTTTGTTTTTGACTTTCTTTTCTTTTATTCCTCTCCGCCTTCTTATACCCCCTTTTCTCTTCTTCTTCTTCTTCTTCTTCTTAGCTACCTCTTAGCAAGAAAGAACAAAAGTGACAAAAATAGAAAGTAAAGGTGGAAGGCTATACCGGCTATACATAATTATTAAAGCAATATATTCGTCGTAGGTGGAAGTCATTTCTTCGAGAGTAGATTTAACTATAAGGTAACTAGCAAATAAAATCTAAACATTTCGACAATTGCAAGAAATCGTGATTGACTTTCTAAGATGACAATCCTCAGATTCAAAGTTGGTGACTAGTTTTTCAGTAACGGAAACTATTTCACAATTTCTGGTTTGCTAAAGTGACATTGTTGGATCGAATTAAATTGGATCTTCTTCCAAGTCTAGATCCAAATTTATACCTTGTAAATTTGCTTATTAAGTAATTTCGATAATTTTTCATGGCTCGACTAAGATCCAAATAAACATCCACGATCTGAGAGCCTTGACGGTAACTTGTCTCAGGTAAATATTACTGTTCTTTTCACGACTAATGAGATATTGTACTACAATTAACAATAGCCGTGTTAATGTGATATCTTATTACAATCTTACATTCAGGAAATAAAATAAAATCCACATTATTTCAAGCAATTCATTATTAGGTAATTGCTTACATATCTCATACTTGACTAAAGCGGAGATGTATCTGTGTAATTATATCAGTTTTTTTAATTTATGCAAAAAATACATGAACATGAAAAAAGTGATATGATAAAGGTATATCTTAAGTCGTGACTTCCTTCACAAAGGAATTATTATATCCATATTAACATATTAATTTTGATGTAGGCTTTTCTAAATATTCACATCTCTTATCTGAATTTAAAAAAACAACATATTGTTACGTCCATTATTCATGCCTAGTAGAACATCAAACACACTAGAAACAATGAGTTAAAGTTTAATTAATATCAGAGAGCAGGTAATGACTCCATGAGAAGAAATTTTCGAGATACTTTCAGATAACAAAGTATCTCACTATGTTACCTCCGTTCATTGTTGGCAATTTGGCTAGGTGATGTTTTCTTCATGTATATCGACTACAAGTCTTAACTAGTATGTATGCTAATAGCATGAAGATATTTTTATTTCCTCTTTTTTGCCTATTTACTCGTAGCCTTTTTGTCGGGTTAGACTCTTCCTGAAAGAATAATTTATTTGCGACATTTACCACGGGCATCACATTCGAATCTTAATCGTATTTTAGAGAAATATTACACCTGAATCAGTTATTACAGCATTTGATCCTTATCTTGCAACAAAGTTTTGTAAAACCTTGACATTATTGAATTTCGTTGAATCTCAAATTATTGACGATCTGAACTTGTGAAAAGCAACATTAACAAAAAAGCTCTCCAATTAAATGTTAATGAGCAGTTATTAAATGTGTTCACAATCAATATTTGAAATCGCGGGTATAATTTTAAATTTAATTATAAATTTAAATTTATTAATTATAAATTTTCGGTCATCTGCAATATTTATTTTTAGAACCTCTAAAAGCTGGATTGTAACGATTATCGAAGTCGATGAGTATCTATTCGGATTTCGGTATTCGCTACAATTACATATTCAAATTGTAGAGGTTCTAGAAATAAATATTACAGGTGACCAAACCAGCCACTAAATCCGCGATTTACAATATTTATTGTAACCCCTACTGAACACATTTTCTCCATGTGGATGTATTGAATATATAATATCTTTCAACCATGGTAAGTTTGGAACTAAAATCAATAAATTCTGACAGGAACTTTCTTTAAAGATCCGAAAATTCCCCCTTGTTAGTATGTTAGATACATATGTAAAATGAATACGAAACTGATAACATTGCGGTTTGACCTTAAATTGGCTGAGCGTAGCGCCCAGTAAAAAGAGGCTTGATCTCCCCTATAATTTATAATTCCTGCGAAATCGTTAATGGCCATTTTAACGTCCGGGCTGTGTATAAAACGGTACTCGATCGACTGCACGGATCTTGGCAAATATTGGTGCCCAGTGCGGCGCGGCGAGAGCAGGCGAGAGTGCAGGAGGACCCCTAGCTTGTACACGTGCATGCCTCTGCCACTCTCAGCGATTGACTTTAGGTATGTAAGAACGTACTGAGAATATGTACAAGCCGGAAAGGGAGAGGGGCACGAGAAGGTAGTAGAAGTGAGGAGTAAGGAGTAAGAAGTAAGGAGGCAAAGATATAGGTAAAGGTATAGGAAAGGTATACATATTGTGAAAGCAAAGCAAAGAAGAAGAGTAGATTCCGCGGGGCGAGGCTGCCTCGTTGGCGGGTGGGAGTGTACAAGGTCTTCGATACCTCGTAAATTACCGTCGGCCCCTTCGCGCCCTCACCTTGCATCTCGCTCCCTCTCATAGACATAAAACGTGTACCAAAGAGGTGGTGCCTCATGCCTATGTTGTTTTCGTTCTCTCCTGAAAAGACTGGCAAACCGCTTCGCGAACAACGACGACCGACTAAATTTCCATCCGGGGGCAGCAGCCCGTTTATACCAAGTACTTTATAGTTTCCAATTGGACGCATTCCGGAATTTATCGGCTGCATGGGAAACTTGGAAAATCCTCATACAATAGCAGGAAGGAATATCGGTTACAATGCCTACTACTGCTCACTCACTTTTTAACAATCCTTCATCCTGCACTGCACATTTACACAGACCCCTGCCATTTCAGCGATTTGAGCGATTTCTGCAATTTTCAATGCTACTTGCACTTTCAAACGTTTAATTAAAACTAAAGTTGGGCATTTATTCAGAAGTAGGATCAGCAGATAAGCAGAAAAGTCATTTCAATGCAAATGAGACTGTTCAAATTGTTTTGACATTTCGATTACACTTTAATTTAGATTGCAAGATAGTAAAGTGACATTTATGTTAAAAAAGTTATTATATTGACCCCAACAACTGAGGTTTAATCTGACCATTGATCAATTATTTCATTTCTTCAACTCGATAGAAATACTGATTTTCACTGAAATATTTTACAATGTATCTTCGAAATTAATTGAGGTAATTTATTCTTTTAAAATATAGCATTTACGTGGAGATTGGATATGGGAAACATATAACATGTATCAGTTCAAAGAATTTTGTCATAAAACTCCACTTTCAAGGGGCTCATAAATACTTTTATAGGTCATTTCAAAGATTTGGTACACGATTTAAAAGAAATCAAAAAGGCATTTCGCGACAAAGTGTGTCACGACTATATATTTCGTTTCGTTTATGCGTACTCTTACGTAAAACAATTTCAGAAACCACTTAAATTTATTTAAAGTATCGAATTTAAGAGGATCGTAAATAATTATATATGTGATATATTTTTTATGCAAGAGATTTTGGAAAACTGACTTGACACTCGGATCGTTCTTCTTTTTTTAAATTTATTTTTATTTATTGTCATTTATTTTGTACAGGTCTTTGTATTTTTCTTTCGTCTGTAAAGTTGATTGCACAATGCAGGTATATATTCAAAGAATCAAGAATATGAGTTGAATAGTTCTCGCTATTTTCCTCCTTATCGCAACTACATAAATCATTCTCTCATTGAATAACATCAGTCAAGCTTTGTAGCCTAACCAGATTTTTGTCATAAAGATATCTACATAAAAAGGTTTCGCCGAAACTGACCACAGAGACCAGCAAATTGTAGTCACATGAAAGTGGACAAAAGTTCAGCTGATAAAAAATCCATTGAAACGGAAATGTTTTCCATTCTTCGAATATGTATTTCTTTCCTGGCCATCCTTTCCTATAGTCTCGTCTGTAGGTCTTGCAGTTCTCAGGCGGCAAAACCACCACCCTCCCTTAGCATCGTCAATTGTAAATGCAAATAAATTACGCTCAAGGCAGTCTATGGACAGGTTGGATGAAAGGATTGATAAATCCCGGATTTAGTGCCGAACGGAAATGCAGTAATTTAGCAGCATACGGCAACAAGTACAGGTGTAATTATAGAAAGTACCTACCTCGCGCAAAAAAGGTATATACTTTTATCTGAGGCACTTTACATCACTGGTTACAGTCGAGAGTGATTATTCGCAGTTCAGCGAGAAAAAGGGCTTCTCAGAAAGAGTCTCGTTTCTTCGCTCGTCGCTCGTCATGTCGCGTAGGTTGTAACTAAGGACAAGGAATGAAGTACTCGAGAGCAACCCTGCTTTTCCGATCTCTTATTCTTCAATTTCTGCCTTATTCCATCTCTAGTCTCTTTCATTTCGTTTGTGGCTTCTATAGTTTGAACATTTTTGAGAATATACTCGAATTACTGACTATTATAAATCGTATTGTTTTCAAGTGTGAAAAATTAAATAAAACGTGATCAAATTTTAAGATAGTTTCGATGGTTTGACGGTTGGGCTTTCGGTCGAGTAACCGAGTATTCAGCCAACCAATCGTCCATCGAGCCAGCAGATTGCTTGGGATGTAACTGGAGAGCACATTACCTGGCATTAAGTCACCTGGTGTGGGAGGCACACACGGGAATCTATAGTGTACGCCGTACGCAACGTTACACCGTCGTTTATTTTGTAAATTAGGATTCCTCACAAGCCCCTGAAACGAGAGACCCGACGAAGAATATTAAGCTTCCAAGTCTCTTATCGATATTGTTTGCCACGAACTTTGCCTCACATGCTCGTTAAATTAAATGAATAGGGAGGGTACGAACTTTTAAGTTGGTAGTGTATCAATTATCTAAATTAAATTTCAACTTTATTGAGGAATAAACTTTAGGTCTTGGTACACTTTTTATACTCTATGCTTTTATGAAGTAGGGACATACTAAAGAAGGACATATCATCACCACCCACAAAGAGTTTGAATTAACTTAATTTGCATGCTCAGTTGAGATTAATTACGGGTCTTCACTGTTTGTGAAAATACTATTTCTACATACATACCTCGTTTCTCTCTTTCCTTCCTTTTTATTATGTAAAATTTCTCACTCAATTTTTTCGGCTATTATATTAATTTAATTTCCAGTGTAAAAATTTATAGAAAGATTTTTACATTATTTTCAGTCAAGAATATATTAAAAAATGGTGATTAATGAGATTATGAGATTTTTCATTATATATATCGAAGAATTCGATGTTAACCGAGGACGAATACTTGGAATATATTAAAGTAAATCGATTTGCACAGGCTGAATATAAAATTAGTCAGGTACCCGAATCGCTCGTAAAAGAATCCAACTTAATATCTTAATTATAAAGTTAGCAAATCCCTTCTTTTACTTGAAATCCTCTAGTTCCCCTTTCAATTTCGAGCATTGTTTCATAAATTCCTTTATTTATTAAATCCGATTACTAAGAACGAAAGGAATGGAAGGAACACAGATTGAAAACTCATCGTCAAAGTTGAAGATGCTCTTCCACTTTAAGCTAAGCACTTGACTTTAATATCAAACATTAATCAAATTCGGCTTAAAGATGCGAAAGAAGGGAGAAATGTGAAAGAAGGGATGAGAGACTAACATCTTGTTCTTTGATACTCTTTTCATTTTCTTCATAATATGACCTCCTCCTCCTGCCACTCTATTCCTTTTCATCTTACAATTCTCAAAGGAGAAAGGGGAGAAATTTATCATAAGCTCTGACAAGGTGTTTCTTTAAGACTTACATCGAGAAGTAGAAAATAATGAAGTAAACAGTTTTGTAGCAGCATGATAAAGTTGGATATCTGCTTGCATCAATCGCGGATGTTAGATTGATGCTGTGCTCTCAGACATCTTCATGTGGCGTTCTCTCTGATCTTGCTTGTGATAATATATGTATTCTAAGTGGAAGAGAAAAGGAGACAAATACCTTACATGATACTGCGAGCTTTAAGGAAAATTTAATTATTTCATTTCAAGTGGGTTCTTGCACTTAAATGAAGCGAACACTACTATTAATTCGATTGTAGAGGGTGTATATTATGCGCGTTGAAAGGTCGTTTTAATATTGAACA
The DNA here is from genome assembly GCA_904066005.1 of Synergus itoensis. NCBI lineage: Eukaryota > Metazoa > Arthropoda > Insecta > Hymenoptera > Cynipidae > Synergus > Synergus itoensis. Next base: position 1,505,204 of record CAJFCP010000106.1, on the reverse strand, counting down.
TTACTCATTTTGATTCACCGTACGTCTTTGTACTTTTGTACGAGGATCTTTATTATTGCTCCAAGAATCAAGAAATCATACATAATTATATTACTGACACCATAATAGTTCACAGTGGTCTACGTTGAAAGATTCTACGGAAATGTGCTTCTATAAAACCTCAACTCTCCGAGGAAGATGTTGTTCGCACATCTGGTTCGAGAATTTGGCGTTGAAAGTTCAAGAGAGTTTATTTGCATATGGAAATTTTAGTTAAATTTTCACATGAAATTTCTAGTGGAATTTTCATAGAACACTTTCCGTAGAATTTTCCACGTGGAAGGTGTGCCACAGCGAAATTTCTACATATACAAAAGTTGAGAGTAGCAAAGTTAACTCAACAAGTCTACATATTCTAAAGTTTAAGTCCGTAATATAAAGTACATACTTGATCAAGTTTACTCAGGGCGAAATTCTGTCGTGTGTCTTTCTCATGTACTCTCGCTTTCGTATTCGCGCGCTCTTAGTGTGTGATGTATCCCACCAGCGATGGTTTTGGAAAGAGGATTTACTGACGAAACGGTGAAAAGTGAATTCTAATAGGATCGAGTGAAATGAGGATGGCATTACATATAAGAAAGAAGGTGAATGAGAATAAGTGCAACGCGTTATACTTGGCCATACCAGACGACGGGGTTGAATCCACAGCTGAATCTCAGAAGAGTCCACTCGCAAAGTTATACGTCAAGGTTAGATTCAAAGAGCGGTCCCTTTGTAGCAATGTACGCGCTTCTGCGTACATTCTCGCCCGATAAATATACCCTTTGGCAGTATAATCCAGCTCCACGCGATTCCTGTAGCACCAGTAGCTTCTGGGAACCTGCGTCGAAGTTGAAGCAAATCTTTTCTCTCCCCCCACCCCACCCCCTCTCTCTCTCTCTCTCTTTCTCCTGCTTCTCCTTCTTTTTTCTTCTTCTTTCTCATCTTCATCATCCTTATTCCCTTACCCCTTGCAGTTATCTTTCTCAATTCTTTTACACATACACACATATAAATATACACAGAGGGAGAGAGAGAAAGAGAGAAATTCAAACAGAAATGCACACTCACAAAAGGTTGGCAAGCTTCTTCGACAATCATCTCTTCTGTAATCGTGTATCTCGCTCACTCAGCTGGTTGAATGTGCTTGGTAATAACCGCTCTTCCCACCATGTTTACCCTCTGTGACTGGCGCGACTGAGCGATATTCAGCTTTATTACCTTTTTCCAGGACGTTTTACGTACTCCGCTCAACTACACTGTGATTTATTAATCTCCCCTGTCCTGTTTCCCTAGTCTTAAGTGAAGCGTTATCGAGAGAATTTTTCACTAGAAAAATTGTACAAACTGTCCTGGGTTATATAGTTTACTTGGTAAATAGACATTAAACTTTTTGTTTAAACGGCAGCTTGTTAGGTATATATAATAACATGCTTAATTCAGTCGAGATTTTAATTGGGTGGCGTCGTGTCGCCGAGGAATTGGTTAGGTATAAATATTTACTGGTTGAATTTCAGGGTGTATTTGCGTAAGTTATTTAGTCGGCGTAGGCGGAATGAGGGAATATTGAGGGAATGTGAAACTAGATTGCAAACAGTTTGTTATCACAGACGATGCTAGAGAGATGATGGAGGAATGAGTTTTTAGCAATTGTGCAAACTCTGATTCTCTAAATTGTAAAATTCTTATAAATATTGTAGAATATTATACTAAGCTGAAGTATATTTGTAGATATTTAGTAAAAAAATGGTTTTATTAGACAATCTTCAGTTTTCAATGCAAAGTACATTTTTTAGTGCGGACTCACTAACTTTACTTAAGTATTTGACTTTTTTTCTAGACATGCTTCCCCTTTTTCCACTTCTTTTATTATATAAACTCTGCAATTTTTTTTACGGTTTTCTCTTGCTCCAAGGGTTGTCAATTTATAAAATGGTAAGACGTAAATTGAGTAATGGAAATGTCTGTAAACTTTGTACTTCACAAGCCTGAATCTTGGTAAAAATGTATCTTATAGATGCTTGCAGTAGTTTTAAGAATTGTAAGTACATGATGAATGCCTCGTCAAGAAACACCTACCGCCCACAAACCACTGAACCTTAACTTTTGCTTCATTGAAAATCGGTTTTTTGATGTGCACCAGATTACTGGTTTTCAGATAAATTACAATGAATAATAAAATTAAAAAAATATAATGTCCAACATCTAAAGTTTGTATCTGCAAACTGTATAAAGACCTGAGATATAGACAAGTTCCTTTCTAAGTACATATATAGTAACTAATTTGAAATATCAATAAATTTGCCTTTTTCTGTACACCCTCGTTTACTGAAATACTAAACGTAACCTCAGTTAAAAGATTGAAACCGCAACTTTCATCCAAAAGGCATATCAGGTTCTCTATGTTTGGACGAGTGTAATTCGAGCGAGATCTACAGTCGTTTAGGTTAATATTATCTGCTTCAGATAAATTAACATTAAATTACCCGTCATATAATTACAATAAGTAGGGTACTTTTTAATCCTAATTTACAGTGACTGAAAATGATATACTGCACTACGGTTCTACATGTATACATAGATACATGTATACTAGGGTGGTCCAAAAATGCATTGCAAAAATTTTTTCAATGCTACAGAGTCTCGATCCCCCCAATTCGTTTCTAAATCCGAAAAAAGA
>CAJFCP010000106.1:1409759-1496415 GCA_904066005.1 Synergus itoensis | reverse complement strand
TCCAATTGGTTGCTATTCGCGCGCAATTTGAAATGCTAAAAAATATTGTATATTTCAAATTACGCGCGAATAGCAACCAATCGGATGTCGAGCGCGACACATGCGCAGTAGAGTTCGGGGCCCGCGTTTGGAGCACTGAGTACTTGAGTAATTAGCATGATATATCGTTACATTCAAAGCGAAAGAAGCCCCATTCGTAAAGCGAACACTCGGCATTCGCGATTACTCATAAGCAGCAGCGATACATATCGCATACGATTCAGCAGAGAAACGAATAAAAGCGTACGTTATCTTACTTCGTGGTTGGTTATGATAACCTGGAGCAACAAAAGGCACCATCCAGCGAAATAGCAAAGCAGCGACGAATAAGTCAGTACTATAACGTGAGGGTGTTGCGGTTGGTCATGAATATGCGAATAAGCTGCACAGAGTTTAGATTGCTCGTTTCTACAATTTGAGCAAAACCTTTTCTTTTCAGTTCCCTTACTGCCGTTACTGATAAATAATCCACTCTGTCTATATCATAAAACTCAAAATACAAAAAGACAATGGTAAAGTTTAGGTATGGATATATTTTTATTAAGAATTTAATTTAGTTTAATTTAAATATTTATGTGTAAATACATACATATAATCATTGTATTAACTCAACTTGAGAAAACTTGAAGAAACCTCAAGTTCAAGTAGCAAGTAGCAAATGAAATGTGAGAAATGTGATTCTAAAGACTGCTGCTCCTTGATTATTGTGCAAACACGGAAAGTACGTGTCTACTCTTAACTTATTTTAGAAGAAAGGTCCCTCTGCACAAAGAGTATACACTATACATACACTGTTTGCTCCTCACTTTTAAGTATTATGTTTTCCTTTCAACGCCTTTCTTAACCTCTTCGTTTTTTTAATACCACTTCTTATCACTTATAAATTTATTTTCAAAGCAAATACTAAATTCTGGAAATACACAATATGTAAAAGGTATAACGTACGTGAAATTTGCATTTGAAAGTTTAAGAAATCAGAATTAAAATTGCAGTGAAAGTTTAATTTTAATCGAGGAAAGAGTGGTCTGATCGAGATTTGAAAAGCTTCTTTGAATATAATGTTGTGCTTCTTTAACGATTGTATCTGTGAGGCCAAGTGATGCAAAATAAGAGATTTTGAGACTGTGACGCATGATATCATAAAAGATCCTGTTCAACACTTCCAAAAATAGAGGACTGATATGCACTGTGCAGTATGCATGCAGTGTGTATTTTGTGCAGTTAAGCAACCACGCGGTACATGTTCGAACAATTAAGGCTACCACATAAGTCAATGAACTCTCACATATGTAAGTCCGATTAAGATCTCAGATATCAATGTCGAAACGTAGCTGGCTGGACGTGGAATCTCTTTTGTACACATGACCGATTTTGGTTAGCCGATCGATCAGATTTTGATCAAGTAGGATATCCTATACGTATATATGTATTCTACGTTTCGATCAGAATGCAACTTTCTACATTCGCTGACAGTTTAAACTGTTTCATACTTAACTGTAGAAAATTTTGATAGATGACTAACTTTGCAAACAATTTTTGTAAATTTTCGATTATTTCGAAAATGGTCAGAAATAATTGCAGTGCGTGAGTACTGCATAATGTATAATGTGAGATTTTGAGCAACCAGAATTCGTTTTAGGGTGACATTCTTCTCTTGTACAAGCTTGTAAGCTTTTGTCTGAAAAGTCTTTTTTAAAAAATGTATAACGCCTTTGAGCTGTCAGATCGTTTCTTTAAATTTATTTCTCACAAATCCGAGGTATGATTGATTAAATACGCAGCGTTGAGCATGGCCTGGAGACCAGGCATATTATAAATAGAATATCTTCTTGTCAGTACAAACTCATGCTTGATTATAATCGTGTTTGAATTAATATTCATGTACTATTCCAGCCTGTTGTTCATACCAGAATTTCATTAAGATCACATAAACGCCCACTTTTTAGTAAAAAGTCTTTTGCTAAAGAAGATTACTTTTTAACTGTAAAAGAAGATTATCTACATCTAGGAAGACTAATTTTTAAGCAAATGTAGTTTCAACCATGTTTATTTAATTAATTTTTAGTATATGACAACAATTATTGCACCTACTTGATGTATCTAACAGCCAACTCTCTTGTTTGTTTCAGGTAAGTTTCTATTATGACTGTACTTAACCGTTCTTGGCTTTCAATATTGTGGTAAGTAACATAGTACATACCCACATATAAAGTAAGTTTGATTCTAGAAAAACTCAGTAAAGAAATTTAAATTCTTTTACAAAAAATATAAATCAACGTTCCCAGGATGGAATAGGAACTTAGGAATTGATTGAGAAAGTCTCCAAATATGAACATGTTTGGAGACTTTCATTGAGTTAAGAAATTAAATTTCTTTCATTAAAATTTATACGTTAAAATGTTTTAGGATCAATGTTAAATCTTAGATTAAAGGTTTTATTAGAGAATTGATATGAAAGAAGCAGATTGAAGGAAAATTGGATGAGACTTGACAGTGATGATTATTGTTGGAATTCCAGAGTAGCTCGTACTCGTAGTAGAAGCTTTGTAAAGAGAAGATTAAAAATCAGTCTATATAGGACTATAGTAAAGAGGTAGACTGTAGGGCAAGCTGTGGTATGGCTGGACGTTATGGTGCTAGTGCTGGTCGGTGTTGGTGTTGGTCATGCTGGTGCATCCACATCGCATCGAGTCGGGTTGGGCTGGGGTGGTGAGAAGTAGATGGAGGTTGATAGGAAAGAAAATCGCGCCCGCTCATCGTCGTAAGCTCGTTAACTTGCACGCAACACCTCCAGCTCTCAAGTACCGGATATACCACTGTCTGTCTTCTTCTACTTTAGCCTCACTTCTTCTTTCTCCTCCTCGTTTACCTTTCCCGGCACGACGGCGACGCGACGTGCCAACCTACTCAAACGATTCTGCTTCAACTCGCCGTTTGCGTTTACTTTTGCGTTTACTTTTCCGTTAAGATTGTCGGCAAGAGACAACGAACATGTTGAGTGTCATTATTGACTGAAAAATAATCACGGGAATAGATTGTAAACTTCAACACAATCGTCGTTAGTAGGTATTTCATTCAAGTTGGACATGTTCACTTTTCCCTGCTCAACACAAGAAAATCATAAGAAAAAATCAACACGGCCTCTCGAATTGATTGGTACCAATAATCGGCTCCATAAATTATATATAGTCAATAAAATATTGATCTTTCATCATCGCTCTGAACTACGGAACATATAACAGAAATTTTCTCTCTAAACTGATGTATCATTGGAAGCAAAAGTTTATGCGGAGAATATTTTCAAAAAGGGATGAAATTCAATGAATATTATGAATAGGATAAGCTGCTTTTAAAAGGTTTGCATAATTTTGTTTTTTCAAAAATGAATTTGCAATTATCGATTTAGTGTCAATGTACATATTTTTGTGCGGAAATAAAAGTGTCTCACTAACTGAAGGTGACTCACAATAATCTTGTAATTAGAATCCGTTAGAGTGAGATAATGTTCAAAAATCCGATGACACGCTTATTGTCTTGAGCAATCGTGCTGCTGGGTTCACCTTTTTTCGAGTGTGACTATAACGGGTTTAGAAATTCTAGGAGAGCGTGAAGAACTTTAGTGTTTTCTGATTTGTTTTTTGTGATTTGTGCACGGAGAGAAACGACGTGCACTCTGTACGTGGAACAAATCACATATACTATAGATATTTTAACGAATTCGGGTGATGAATATCGGGCCTCACGTTACTCAGCACGTGAAGCTCCGAGTGTTCGAAGCATGAATTTTCCCAAGTACTCAGTATCGATGATTTCTCTCCGAGGTGTCAACAATTTTTCCAAGTGCCAGGGCCTAAAATCTTTTGAATTTCGGACTACACACTTTTTCCCCCACCCTTCTTCCCGAACAAGAAATTTCGAGAATCGTTATTTTTTCAACTATAAATATAAGTAAACAGTAATTTAAATAATTTTGAGATTAAATAAATAGTTGAAATCAATATTTATAAATATTGTTTACTGCACACTTTTTTATTTCGGACTGCACAAAGTGTGCGTACTACACATACATTTTAGGCCCTGCTGTAAATTATGCTTTTGTGTAGAATGCTCAATATATATAAAAGATATAGCTTCTGAGATTCAATTATAATTATTTTTGTCGGTGTAATGTTCTTGGTAAAGCTAAAGCTAATTCGAATGCTAAAGCTAAACCTAAAGCTAATGCTAATGCTCATGCCAAAGCTTATGATAATGCTAATGCTAATGCTAATTCTAACGCTGATGGAAGGCTATACCTAAAGCTATAATGCTTATGTTACATGGACAGAAATTTCTATTTAATTTATGCTTTTATATCTGTAGAATAAAGAAATGTATATAATAATGATGTAGCTTCTTAGATTCAATTATAATTATTTTTTTCCGTATAATGTTCTTGGTAAAGCTAAAGCTAAAGCTAAAGCTAAAGCTAAAGCTAAAGCTAAACCTAAAGCTAATGCTAATGTTACACGGGCAGACATTTCTCTTTAAATTATGATTCAATAAAGATTCAATTATAATTATTTTTTTCCATGTAATGTTCCCGGGGAAGCTAACCCTTAATGGTGTAATATCTAATGCAATTGATAATGCAAAGGCTAATGCTAATTCTACACAGAAAAAACTAGGGGTTCTATGATGTTGCGGCTCTATAGAAAAAATGGTTCCTTTAGAATCTGTCAAAATCGGGGTGTTAATTAGAAATAAAGAACTACTAAAAGTGGTTCCTTTGATGACATGAAGTTATCCGTAAAGGCTCTTTCACTTGTTTTTGTTTTGTGTCAAATAATTTGGTTCCTTTGGACCCATTTTCGAAAGTGAATGAATTTCACACCATAGGAGTTCTGGTTTGTTGCATCTCCATTGGAACCCAAAAGTGGATTCTATTTAAAACCCTAGTTTTTACTGTGTAATGCTAGAGGCTGAAGCTAATGCTAATGCTACACGGAGAGAAATTTCTCTTTAATTTTCCGTGTAATGTTCTGGGTAAAGTTAAAGCTAATTCGAATGCCAAAGCTAATGATAATGCTAATGCTAATGCTAATTCTAACGCTGATGGAAGGCTATACCTAAAGTTATAATGCTTATGTTACATGGACAGAAATTTCTCTTTAATTTATGCTTTTATATGTGTAGAATAAAGAAATGTATATAATAATGATGTAGCTTCTTAGATTCAATTATAATTATTTTTTTCCATGTAATGTTCCCGGGGAAGCTAACCCTTAATGGTGTAATATCTAATGCAATTGATAATGCAAAGGCTAATGCTAATTCTAATGCTAGAGCTAATGCTGAAGCTAATGCTAATGCTACACGGACAGAAATTTCTCTTTAAATTATGCGTTTATATCTGCAGAATATAACAACGCATATAAAAGATATAGCTTCTTAGATTCAATTATCATTATTTTTTCCGTGTAATGTTCTGGGTAAAGTTAAACCTAATTCTAATGCTAAAGCTAAACCTAAAAGCTACAATGCTAATGCTGCACAGACAGAAATTTCTCTGTAAATCAGGGCCTAAAATCTTTTAAATTTTGGACTACACACTTTTTCCCCCACCCTTCTTCTCAGACAAGAAATTTCGAGAATCGTTATTTTTTCAACTATAAATATAAGTAAACTGTAATTTAAATAGTTTTGAGATTAAATAAATAGTTGAAATCAATATTTATAAATATTGTTTACTGCAAACTTTTTTATTTCGGACTGCACACTTTGAAATTCGGACTACACAATGTGTGCGTACTACACATACATTTTAGGCCCTGTCAAGTGCCAATAGATTATCCGTTAACCTGCATCTAAACCGGATACTATTCAATCCACAGAAAGGGGCAAAGTGGGCAAGGTAGGCATAGCAGGCTATATCAAGGTATTGAGGCTGGTATGCGGGCAGCATTCTCCTCCAAGTTGCTAGCCTGCTAGGCCACTTTAACAAGCAGCTGCACTACCGAAAAGGACAGGGGGATGGATGGATAAAACAATGGACAAGTAATCGATGAATACTTGAGTGTGCACACACGTTTAAATTTTTCTCTTTCTTATCCCCAAGCCTTATGAGATGAACATTATTAATCTTCTCTCCGGAAACTAGAATCTTATCTAAAAAAAATCTTTTCGTAACTTCTTTTGAAGCCAATACCCAATCTTTTATTTACATTTTTTTGTATCTCCTGCTATATAGTTTCACGCAATTGACTCAATATTTTATTTACTTTATTAGATACTCTTTTCATCCTCGATACGGCTCATTTGAATAATTCAGGTAATTATACTCGAATACTCATGTCGAATTTCAAATTGAGATCTTGTCAGGGTTCTGATCAGTTTGCCAGACTTTAATTTCGGAGTTTAGTTAATTGGGGTAATTAGCCAGCCGCAATTATATACTCGAGATCGATAGTTCTCCCACTTTTATCCCTATTAAATTGAAAAATGCTCAATTTCGAAAACCTCACTGAAATATGTAAAATCATAAAATTGTGACTTATTCTTCCTATAGGGAAAAATTTTCATTGCGGAGTTATGAGAAAGAAGTGACTCGAAAAAATGCATTTCCTCGCAAAATAATACAGTGAAAAGTTTTTCTCGCATTTTCAGAAAGCAATATTTCTTTCCGTTGTGTACCATGAAATTATATAGATTGAAAAGCCTCTGAAGTATTACTTTACTCTTTTATATCTTCAATCTTTCAGGCACCAATCACTTTAATATTCTTAAAAATATATATTTTGTTTTGTTATTGATAAAATTTGTTTATTTTGAATTACGCAAAAAAGAGTGCCATTTTGAATAATAAAATTCATTTCGCATCCAAGGAAAGTTTATCACCGTGAAAGACATAACTCTCGAACTAAGCACAGATTGGCATTATGTACTTATACTTTCGCTTATTATCAACTTTCTTCATCATAACAAAATGCATATTCTTTCTGGATGTATTGAAATTCCGATCCGCGTCCAACAGCTGCTACCGAGTTGAGTCCCGTGGTCAGAAAATATACCGCATTGAGTCCCACGTTAAAATCACTTTCGTTTTTTATTTAAAAAATCTAAAAATCATTAGGAATTGAGAAATTAGTAGAGAATTAGAAGCAGAAGTTTTGATTTACACAATTATTAATTGTGTAATAAATTTCAAAGTAAATACTTTTTAAAAAAGAGCCAGAAGTAAAGTGTTAAGATGCTTAATTTCTTAAGAGCATAATTTCCGGCTCCAAGGAATAATAATAAGGCATTATGTATATCGGATGAAGTGATCTACTTGTAAGATTAATGTTGAGTTATAGTATGTTAAGTCGCGCGTTATAGCGGTATTCTTTAAGGTATCATGCTCTACTTTGTCTCAATTTACACGTTGGCCTAAATGGGTTCCGAGATTTGGAACGTAAATTTATGTACTAATCTTTTAAATCTTAATATGGGGTGAGAAGAAATTAACATTTGCATAGCTATAAATTAGGTACGAAAGTGATTTATTTTTCAAATAAGTAAGAAAATAATTAAATAAATAAAAAATAGCCCATATAGAAATTTTCTCATTTGTCCCTATTTAAAGTTGAATTCTAGTAAGAAATTTTTACATTCTCATCATCAATGAGAAGATACCTACTGATTCTTTACGTAGCTATGATAAATTATTCCTTGTAGAAGTAAAGCAGTTTCCTGAATTAAAAACACACAGTTTAAACGTGGTAATAGAGGATTTTATTCGTCCATTAAATATTTTTCTCTAAGGCATTCTCAGACCATCGATTATCTGTAGACAAAAGCATCTCCTATTCGAGGAGAAAACCATTTCTTTTTTTTTTTTAAATCTGATTATTGAAGCTTTCAGAGACTATAATTTACATTTTACAGTCTTACATTTACATTTGCAGTATCCGAACGAAGAAGACAATTTAAGCATTCAGTCAAGTTTTGCGAGGAGCAATATGTATGCGCGTCATTTCGCTACAGAAAAAAAATTTTTTTTTTTAAATATTTGCAAAAATCATACAACAGGTACAAGTTTTTTTTTCGCTATAAAATATTTCCTGTAGGCGTTGAAATTTCACTTTTTGCTCTTATTAAAAAAATTCGCTATACAACGTTACACTTTAAAAGAATTCAAGTTGCATGAAGGCCCTAAATTATTCAAAGTTGGCGGAAAAAATTGCCATTGAAAATAAATACTGAGTACATATCTACTTTACAAAAGAGGCAGTACTTTCACGTTCCCGCAATTCCAATTGAGTCATTATGGACACATTGTTGGCGCCGAGACCTCAAACGGAAAGAGTCTCCTTAATTAAACATGTACTAAAATGCAAGTGTATTTCACGAATGCGCGGACTCACGTAAGAGTATTTAAGAAGTGATATCACCGTAAGCGAGATAGCCCGCTCGAAGCTACATATATGTTACATATAAAAGAATAAATCTCGTGAGGCTGCTTGTTAATAACGTTTTAAATAAATTAGAAATTAATGATCGAAACTTTCAATTTACAACCTAAAAAAATAGCGATTTTTTAGGCATTTTTTTCAATACCAGACTTGGCGAAAAGTACAAAGCACTCTTTTATTATTTACTTATATATCTTTCTTTTATAATCTTTATAACCTTATCATAAAATAAAATTGCTATAACATACCTTTTGGTTTCTTTCGATAAATATATGTACTCCAAACTCGGTCAACATTTATGCGTGCCTAATACTTTCCGCCGAGACTATTATTCACAGACACAGTTTACAATATGTATTAAATAAAATTTTTCATGACTTGTCAGATAATTCCAGAACAAAAACAAACAACTAGGAACCACATTAAAAACTCGTAATTATAAATTCGCTTCTATAATTACGTATATATCTAAAATCGCGCAAGAATATTAATAATAATCTCTCGAGGATAACTAGTCGCTCTTGTATTTACGGGACCGAATGACTTTTAATTAATTTCATTATAATATACAGACTGCACAGTGCTTGTTGTAATCACAATGTACCGCGTACGTTCATCAGAGAACACCGCCGATTTAAAACTACATACATACATTTCAGCTCCTATATGTATATCGCAATCGATAAGTGTGAAATCACGATCAACATAAGATACGTTAGAAACGCAATAACCCGGGTCACAGCTAAGTCTTTTGACCGGTACCGATTTATAATACAACACACTCTCACAAATCAAAGGCATTTACACGCGGTCAATTTAATCGATTACCAACCGAGTTTAAACAACGCCTGCGATCCTTACACATATATTTACATAAAAAAAACTCCCTATGAAATTTACAGAATTGTAACAAGATCTTTATAGTTCATCGAAAAATTTAGTTTACACTTATGTCTCACTATTTACAGACTTTAGTATACCACTAGGCAGAATGCACCGCGCATTTCTCTCGTCACAGTCGATTTGTAACTTTATATACACAGTCACTCGACACGAAGCACAGAAGAACGCAAGTAAAATCGATACTTTCTAGTTTCCAGCTGGTCGTAACTCATATGTGAACAGCAAGTGTTCGTGGTCCATTAGACATCTGGTTATTGTGTTGCCGGCGTACAGGTGGCGGTTGTCTTCTTGGCGTTGTCCTCTGATTGTTCGGAACATCGGGAAGAGCGAATCGTAATTTTTCCCAAAACAGTTTGTCACCCCATTGTAAATAAGTGTTTGTTTTGAGGTAAAGTCTAATATCCGGATCGAGATCCCTCTGTGGCACTTCACCAACGAGGACTAGGATCAGCCGCCGTCTTCGATCCCGAAGGACCTGATGATGGGCCGATTTGAAATCAAAACGGCACCACTCAGACTTAATAAAATTTTCCGAGAGAACCATGATTGTTCTCCTTGAAGACTCCACCGCCTGGACGATGGTATCGGCAATGAAATTCCCCACGGGGAAATCTCGATAGTGGAGACAAAGTTTGTAAGATGGATTCCCCATCTCAAGAACAGGGGCGAGTTCCTCGGCGACGAAAGCTTCGTCCTTGGAGCTGTAACTCACGAAAGCATCGAAAAGTTTGTCGCGGTCGTCCCTGTCTGCATCAGCGTGTCTGTAAAATATTCGAACTCCAAAGCGAGAGTGAAACCATACCCGGAGTTCGTGTCGAAAGACAAAGGCCAGAATGCAGGAGATGATGAGAATTAAGAATGCCACGAGCGTGGTAACAAGCAGGGGAAGATAATCCTGATCTCCGAAGGGTGCTTTTTTTGGGAAGCTACCGTAGGTGCCATTCTCAATGTTCTCCAGTTCCGTGCAGGTGGTACCGTTTGCTTTATATCCGCTGCTCGTGATGAGGGAAAATTCTACACCATTATCCTTGTCCTTGATGTTGGTTGCGGATGTTTGAACATTGCCCTGCGTGTCTTTGGGAAATCCGTCAATTGTTGAATAGTTTGTGAAGCACTTGAGTTCCGCTTGATCTGTGACAATGACCCCTGGATTGCGCACCCACTTCCGGTAGAGCTTCAGGTATTCACAATCACACGACCAGAGATTCTCAGAGAGACTCACCTCGATTGACGTAGGCAGCGTCCACACGGCTAAGGTCGTCAGGCGATTGCCCTGCAGTCTTAGAACCCAGAGGGAAATGAGTGGTGCGAAAGTATTGTTCGCTATTACTGCGAGTCTGTTGCGTTCGAGGTGCAGTGTTTTCAGGGCCTCCAGACCTTCGAACTCGTGACCCCGCAGCTCCCGAATACCGTTGTCTTGCAGGTGCAAATCTTCAAGTTCTCGCAGGCCATTGAAAGATCTGTTTTGTACAATCTCGATGTTGGAGTTATTGAGAAAGAGGACCTTTAGCTTTTTCCTTCCAATGAACGCGTGACTCGCTACAACTCGGAGATCGTTGCCGTCGAGGTAGAGACGAGTTGCGTCCATTGGTATTTGTTCAGGCAGCTTGCCAATGTGGCCGCCACTCGAGCAATCAACCACATTGGCTGACCACGATTGATCGTGATAGCAGGTACAGTTGGTCGGGCAGGTCATTTCACAGTCGCAGGCATCAAAGTCGCAACAGTGACATAAGACCAAGCAGTGATCTTCGTACTTGCAGAGAAACTGGGAATGCGATGCCTCCACCAGTGGCACGTAAACGTGTTCTCGGTCGTAGAGAAGCTCGCAGTAGATACTCTCAAGATCCATCACTTGCGGTTGATTTCGACTCTCGCTTTGATTGTTGTTGACTTCCTGCAGCCACTCCATCGAACAGTCGCAGAGATAGTCATTGTCGCCAATGTAGAATTCTGGCAGAGGTTTATCTAGAGGCACTACACTTAAACGTAACGAGTACGGATGCAAACTACGTATCCGATTGCCCTTGAGGTTCACTCGCGTCAAATTTGGCTTCTTGAAGAAGGCATAACTTGTCACTCGCCATATCTGATTGTCGTTGAGTAACAACGTTTCGATACTCATAGGTATCGCACTACCCGTGATTTCTGTCAACTTGTTTTCACTCGCGTCAAAGGTATTGAGATGCAACTGCGTCTCGATTTCCAAATAATTACCCAATTCACTGATCTCGTTTGAGTGTATATCCAGCCACTGTAAACCGGTAGGTATCATCGCGTAATCGAACCACTTTAACTTATTGTCACTCACGTTCAGCCACACAAGATTCGGTAAATTGGCGAATAATCCTGCAATGTCAGTCAATTGATTCCCGTCGAGACGAATTGCTTGAATGTTGAGGTTGTTGTCGAACGAGCCAGGTTCGATGTACTGTATCCTATTTCTCGATAGATTGAGAATCTTGAGCTCTTTGATCTTATCGAAAATACCCTTGGTCAAATTGCCAATGTGATTCTCGGTCAAGCGTAACCCGTACAATTGGGATACGTGATCGAACGTGCCGTCTGGTATTTCGTAAATGAGATTTTCCCCGAGGTCGAGAGTGCGTAACGAGGGAGTAGCTTTCAAGGCATCGGGAATCGCTGTGAGTCGATTGCCATTTAAATGAAGGTCTTGTAAAGAAGATGCATTGCGAAACGAACTCGAGTGCAGGCTTTCTAGTCTGTTGTTATCTAATGAGAGAATGCTCAATACATAGAGTCCACTGAGAGTAGTTGCCTCTATTGCAGTCAAACGATTTTCGCTGAGAACTAGAGTGTGCAAGTTTGACAAAGCGGAAAAAGTATTCTCGGAGAGGCTCTCCAGAAGATTCTCTTGCAGACGAAGGATTTGCAAGCTGTACATGTCGCGGAAGACTGCAGGCTCGAGACGGGCGATTCTATTGCTGGACAAGTCCAAGTCTATTAAACGTACGAGGCCCCCGAAGGTCGCAGCATTCACCCATTCTGCAGTCAGTTCATTTCTTGACAAGTCTAGTACTACCAACTGGGTCAACTCGCCGAAGAGGCCAGGCGGTAGCACGCCCAGAGTATTGTTTCTCAAATAAATCTCCTGTACGTCACGAGCATCGCTGAATAACTCGGGTGGTAAACTCGGGAGTCGATTGTTAGCGAGCTTGATGACAGTCAACGAAGACAGTCCCTCGAAGGCCCGATCGGCCATAAAAGCGATAGAGTTACTGCCCAAGTCGAGACTTTGCAGCCTCGATAACCCAGAAAATGCTGCTGATGGCAGAGACTCAATGCTATTGTTGCTCAGGTCCAGAATCTTCAAATTGGTAGCGCACCTATTTCGAAAATTAAATTGAAAACTCTCCACCTCCCTCAATCGATTTCTGGTAAGATTGAGCACCTCCAGACTGTGAAGGGGACACAACAAACCTTCTGGTAAGCTCCACATGTTGTTCTCTCCCAAATCAAGCCTCTCCAATTGATTAAGCTCTTCCGTAAAAGCTCTCGCAGATATATCTAGTGCCATTGCAGACCAGTCCGTGTTGTGAGTACGGACAGTCAGATTTCGTAATTCTTTTAAACCCTTGAACGCCTCATCTGACAAATTACCAATTTTACAGTACTCGATCACGAGTTCACGCAACTCAACCAGCGGTCTAAAGCTGCCAGCGCTCAGTGAACTCTGATAGAACAGGGCATCGCTACACTCAAGTTTTAATCGAACAGTGTGCTGGGGTTGAATCACGCTGAAATTTGTGTTCTCCAGCTCGCTGTTGATTGTTCTCAACCGACAGACGAGGGATACGTCGTCGGCCGAGTCGCCTGTCGCGACCCATTCGCACTCGTCCGGCGCCTTGTACCTCAGGGCCTTGCTTAACGAGGCACCGAGAACCCCGAATATCGTTCCCAGCAGTATCGCAAAGAAGGCAGGACCGACCTGCATTTTTGCGCGCCTTCTTTTATGAACGTCACTCGTCTTTTATCACTGGCTCTCAGCCCATTTAAATTGCATCTATCTCACGTCGCACATAATTCTATCTGTTCACACAGCCACCGCACTTTCGCGTAATTATTCTCCGACATCTTGTGAAACTATAATCCCAAGGTAAAGGTCATGGTATCTGGTGACATTTGGTAATTCCTGGTACCTAGTTGAAAATTCCTGGAGCTAACATTTGATAATTCGAGCGAGCCGACGCTGTGTCGGGTTTTCATTTGATTAAAAATGGCGACTTTTGCCAACGCGGGGAAAGGGTCAACTCTGAAAGGAGTCACGGTTCTCCGAGGACTGGTTGTTCAGTACTTGGCTGGCCCAAGCGGGGCCCGCTACCAGTAGCTCCTCCCTCACCTCACAACCAGCTCTGTCACCCTCCCTCCAACCTCTTCCACCTTCTCCTCCTCTTCCTTCTTATTCTTCTTCTTCTCCTTACTTCTTCTTCTTCTTCTTCTTCTTCTTCTACATGTTCTTTTCCTCGCCCCTCCACTCCTTTCCTTTCCATTCCTTTCCTTTCCCCACTTACACTTGGCTTTACCTGAGGCCCAGCCGGCAGAACGTGGAACGTTCCGGGAGAGCCTATAAAAACAAGACACGGATACAATCTTTGGGTCCGTGCAGTGACTCGTTGCATTGGGACTCTAGAGCCTCTTCGTCGATTCTCTTATCCTTATCAACTTGGCCTCTTTCATCGCCTCACCCTCTCCACTACACCCTTATTGCTCTCAACTTACCTCAAGAAAACGATTTTTTCATACTCAAATTATTTTAATTACAATGATAAATCACAAACGGGATTCGAAGATACGGTAGGAGTAGAAACGAGTTCTCTAATCTCGATACAGATTTTAATTTTGATGGTTTAATCACGTAATCGGGTCGGCATTCAAATCACTACGCGTAAAATTGATTGCGCGGTGTCAGTATCTTTTTTAAGCCGATAATATAAATAAGACACGAAGGAGACTCAGCAGCTTAAGAACTGGACATTATTAAAGTCCCATTAAATTTTCAAGTTGTAATTCTTCCATCTACCAGTTATAATTCTTAGTTAATGAACTTCTAATTTATACGAGCTTGATAAATCTGGATATTATGCGGAAGCCACGTATAGTTCTTTTTTAGTGAGAAATCATCTTTTACGAAAAAATGGAGTTACATAGTATCTTTTTGTCACAGATTATCACATATATCTGCCTATAGTTTGAACGTGCAAGAGGACTGTGTGAATTTTAAAGTCAAATGGATAGTTTTAAATTCAATTTAAAAATATCCCATTGCAAATGATTCAAGCTGATGGCGAAATTCCAATTGACCTACACCAATTGTGAACCTACACCAGTTTTATACTCAGAGGGATACTATAATTATAGGTAAAAATTTCTTGCTTACGTCTCAGGGCGAGAATTTTATTTGGGAATATAAATGTTCTCGTGGGAAGAGCGCGGAAAGATACTCGTTTTATCTTTGCGGCTGCACAGAGGGGTTCAAAAATGTTTCGGCAATAAAAATCGCACTTGGAAAATTAAAAATATCGGGATATCATAAAACCATGGCTAAACGCTATAAAAATTTTAATGGCCACAAAAATCGTTCGCGCGAAAGAAGCATAAAACTTGGCAGGTCCACATTTTAAGCCATACTACCTTCCTGGTTTCTTATATATTTTATCGCTACAAAAATACAGAGACACCACGCAATCAATTTTAAGCCACTCGTATCCGCGAGGTCTTATTCTTGTTTCTTACTCGCACGATTTTCGCACACGCTTCCGAAGCTTTTCAGTAATCTTTTTGCTTACGAATACCAAAGTCGAATACCAAATTAAAAGAAGGAATAACTTTTGTAAGTTCTTTCTGCAGTACATACTGCATAAAAAAATATATATATATATAATTCATCGTCACACCACAAACTGCAACAGTGTTAAAAATTTACTTCAGTTAACTCTCAGCCTTTTTACATAAATTACCTTCTCATGCAAAGCATATAAAAATTAGCCTCCTTGGCTAAAGTTGCTAAAATACCTATTGAATTTCAAGTTCACTGACCTTTTGAGCAGAATATGAAAAGGTATAATGATAGAATGAGTTAGTAATTAGTTAGTAATAATAATAAAAACTCGATAATTAGTACATCACTTTCTCTATTTATAAATCTTTAGTTTGTTAGACGTGAAGCACGTGTTTGTTCTTTTTAAAGAAAATTGGATTGGTATAATGATTTAAAAGCCATTTATTAGTCGTTATTGTTACAAAGAGTATACTAAACGTCAACTGCTGTATCATCCCTTTTGTTCCATTCAATTCTTCGAAGACCTCGAGTTTTTAAGGTTATATGGTTATAAGTCATTCCTCACGATCCCGCTGAAGCCTTAACACTTGAGGTGTAAACGATTAAACGTATTAACGTTACTATTCGAGATAGGGACACGTTAAGTGGTATCCCGTAGAGACACCGACCTCCCGTCAGGAATGGGCGCTACTTAAGGCCTACTAAGACTCCAGTGGATCGTTGAAAACTTGCCGTTAAAATCTTTAAATGCTTATTTTGATCACCTCGATATCAACGAAATAATCACTTTAGTAAATGGTTTCTATTTTCCAACCTGTCGATGAATTCTTGTTTTAACACCGATTTTATCAGCTCATCAGCACACATTCATCTTTATTAGTTTACTTTGTGTTAAATTTGGATTTATACTTTGAATTCAATTGAACTCACTTAAACTCACTATGATGTAAAATCAAATGCACCTGTAAGTATAAGAACAATTTAAAAAGTCAATATCCCGAAACGTTTTATATAATTCTCTGAAATTAAAAATCAACCTGCACCTGAGTATCTGTTGATGCATCAGCAGATCTCATTGGCAATGCATTGTTGATTGTTGACGATGTCATTTGAAAGATTTCGCTCCAAGTTCTGTTAATACGTTAGTGAGCTCAAGTAGAATTGGTATTACATTCACGGCAATATAAGTAGCGTTCGAATAACGACACGCTAAAAAGGCTGCTGCTGAAAGCTGTCTTGGTGATGGCGGCGGTGGTTGCGGGGAATGTACGGTACACGGTCACTGATCGCCGATGCCTTTACTCCTCGCCAAGTCCATTCCATTCCATTCCATTCCATTCCATTCCTTACAGTTGCTTTTCCCTCTCCAGTAAACTTTCAGGAGCGCAGGTGACGGGGTATGCTCTTGCACAGCGATTGCCGTTTCCATCGACGCTAAGGTCGAGGAAGGGTCTACTTCCAACGATATCCGGCCAACCCTTTCCACATTCGCTTCACTAGACTTTATATAAATCTGATCAAAGCACAAGCACATTATACCCTATCATCCCTTTCCCTAGCCTCGTTTATCTGCCATGACAAATTTTTACGTCATGAAAAACTTTTACTTGACGTCGAGTTGATGCTCATGCTCAACTCAGAACTGACCACAAGAGGATTTACTAGGAGGGGTCCTATTGTATTAGCCTAACGGTATGGCTAGCAAACCTACACAATAAATCCTCGAAACATTCTCAGGATATTCCAGAGTTTCATCCCGTGTTGGTAGAAAACACGACAAGTCGAACGGGACAATTCGATCCCGCTAAATATGTCCCTTGAATGTCAAGCTGATCAGGATTTCAACTACATACTACATACGTTGTCTGCGCTAACAGTACCATGATCGTTTCAAATGGAAATTGAAGACCAGTCTTGCTGTTGCTACAGATCTGGAATACTTTGCAAACCTGTAGCAATCACGGATGCAGGATCTTTAACAAGATCTTCCTTTATACATTTAAAAAAAAAATAGTAATATTTTAATTATATTTTGATTACACTTTTTAATTTTATATACGTGGCACCTCCAATTGTAACTCGAGTGTATAGTCTCAAAATTAGAATCATTCAACATTTTATTAATATGATAACCTCGACCGTGAATCCGTTAACTGTTATATTTTTTCTCGAGTTATATTAAATCTCCAATCATTTGCATCCTGAAAAGTATTTTTTTTATCCAGTATATTACGAGCTATAATGGGAAGATCTTTATTTATAAACTGGTATAACAAAACAGTTCTGACTGATTGTGAGGAGTGTGCGTCATTCGAAATGCATCGATTGATCTCCCCTTATTTATTCGGTGCTGCAAGATCAACAATCAAGTCACTCATGAAATTCTCATTACACCTTTTCTGATTGACAATGAGTTATGCACGCGCCCGCAGGAGTCTTGTAGTGGGGGGCATGCATTAAACTCTCGACGAAGCAGGGAACAAGCGAGGTATCGGTTGGCGAGTAGTCTGGCGTCTCCATTGTGTTCAAAAACGTCGAAAAGCTCGTTAGTCCTGCTGACTAACTTGAAATGAATTTGTTACATATACGGCAATCTGTTTCGGATTCTCGATAGATATCTGCACTACAGTCAGAACTCGTTCTTCTCGTACGATTGCCCGTGGACAGGATGTAATTTACAAATCCCAAGTTTCGCTGGATTTATTGGAGCTCTGCTAGCCTTTCATTAGTAGCCCCGTGGCCTTTTTTTCCCTTCACCACCCCTTCCCTTTCACCCTTCCATCACTCAGTGGCCTTGATATTGTCATGATCACGATTATCATTGACTGACCCACTTGATTAAAAAGTGTAATCCGAAGACCATACGCGTGACTTGAAACTTGAGATACTGTGGTCTGATGGTCTGATGGTGTTCTAGTCCCTTGATAACAGCAAAACATGTCTGCGTCTAGCATTACGTTATGAACCACACTGTTTGACTCGGTCTGAATGAAAAATAAATTACCTCGTTTCTTCCCTCGTTGCCAGATTCTAACTACTAACAAAATTTATTACGATTTTTTTAGAATTTTCTTTTCCTTCAGTGAAAAAATGTTCAATGATGAATTTCGGTTAATATTAACGTTGTGACTAAATAGATACTATTTCAATTAGGTACACAGATAGCTAGTACTTGTAGTACCACTCAAGTATTGGTAAACACCTGGAAAGGTACTAGTGTGTAAGATTTGCTATATATGTAATATATAGCATAAAGTAGGTAATCCTTAGATTAGTTGTCACATATTCGACCACAACTATATTAATATGTTATTTTGCGCTATTATATTATTATTAAAGGATATTATTAAAGGAAAAATGTTTTCAGTGTATAGCTCTACAAGAATTCATCTCACATTACTTCGATAACTGCATTAAGAAAATAATGTACTCTCAATAGTCATATATCCGACTTAGTTCATACTAACAACTACTTCCCTAGCTTATCCTCTTATTTCTCATTGCTTATCTACCACTTGCGTCGGTCTGTAATGTATGGATCCACTTAACGAGTGAAATTCACCAGAAGGTGGAGCTATCTTCCGTAACTAATTCGTTCTATACCAACAGGTTATTTTTGCCAACTGGTTCCAGTAATAATTTGATAATTGAAGAAATAACTTTGCTGAATCTGCTTCAATGATCCTGTGATGAATTTGTTTCATGGATACATATTACTGATTTCTTTTAGCGGTTTACTTTGGTTTTAATATTTAAGCATGATGATAGTGGTTATTAACAGGCGAAATTATTGGAGAAACTCTGTTTGAAAATAAGAGAAGGTTTCGATTCCCTAAAAATCGTCCAATTTTCTTAGGAATTCCTTGGAGGACTTTACCGAATGCCAAGAAGGAAAGAGCTGGGTTTATAATTCGTGGGCCACCGCGGGCCTTTGGTCTTCGGTATATTTCGAAGCGGCGAAGATGGCTCAACTCGGTTCAGCTTCGGGATCTTCGCTTTCCTCTCGCGCAGAACCGCGGCTCGTTAAAAAGTTGCTTGACCGGTTAGGCGCTCCGAGAGGCCCGACTCATCCGTGGTCTACGACCCGACACCCTCACACATTCTTCGCTACACACACCGACAAGCTGCCACCTCTTCTTCCTCCTGCTCCTCCTGAAACTTCTTCTTTTTCTTCTTTCATCTTCTTTCATCTTCTTTTATCTTCTTTTATCTTCCATAGCTCTTCTTTTATTCCCCCTATAGTTCTAAAATTATCCACGATTTAAAATTTGGAAATATTATTATTTAGGACTCTATAATTGTCCCTTTTCTTTTATTTTTCATTTTGCACCTTTCCTCTTCGTCCTCCTTTCTCTTTCGTTTCCCTTTTTCCTGTTTTGAGATCCTCTTTCTCAAAAAATCTAAATCCTTTCATCTTTATTCTCTTTCTTCGTCCTAATCCTGATCTTCGGTTCCTACTCTCGTTTGTCCATACACGTCAGGGACGACCAACTGAAGCAATTTAAACTCTTCTGCAATTTTGTAAAATCGTCCTCTTCCCGAGAGAACTGAAGAAATATTCCTTTCCTCTTGTTTCTTTCATCGATGATCGAGTCCTCTCCGTTTATCCTTCCTCTCGTTCTTAAAGACGGGGCTTGCTATATACACTCTAGAGGAGAAATCTACAGAAATCCTGTACCATAGCTACAAGTAGCCCATAGCTTCTTGTGCAAACACGTGCACACATGGATAATGGATATGAGCTCTCCTCACATAGGAGCTATGAGCTCATATATTGTATGTATGTATATGTACCCAAACTTGTATGTATATATAATGAGTATACATACCTTAAAATGCAAACTCTAATCCACATAAAGTCAACATACTAACTCTCTTTTGAATGAAGTAGATTTTAACTTAAAAATATGAACATCTTTAAAAGGATTCTTACGTTCCCACATCCATATATTTTCATGCAGATTTACAATAGAATTTTGTAAATCATATCTCATTGAATATTCCTTGAGAAAAAAAAGGCTTTTGCTGTTCAACTAAGTATGTATATATCGGTAGGATATAAGTTTTGATGCGATCGGACAACGCTGGTTTTCTGGAAGGTCATCCGGGAGATCATCCGAATTCGCCTGCAAAACGGGACATGCTCGCTCTCCAATCGCTTTACGAATCGAAAAGAACACTTGGAGCTGTAGCGATTGGTCGGAAATCCGAATTCCTGCGAGTACAAAGTCGATACCGAGAATAGTCTTCCTGATTCATTGTTAAGATTATATCTCGCTCGAGGCATAAATGTTACGTTATTGTTTCCGATCGAGGTGGAACGGTACATTTCTCCTGTCTCGAGGTTCTGCATAACTTTTAACGGCCTTCCAGTGAAATCCGACTTTCTGCATAAAAAATCTTACGATGTTGTATCGACTTTGATTTTATGAGGCCATCGGCATTACTACACATTTTTTCAAACAAGTGACAGGTTATTTATAATAAAGGATAAATCTATCCAGACAAAAATATCATTTAAAGCATGTGGGTTTCAAAAAGCAATATCATGCAAGGAAAAATGTTAACTTATGTTAACTCATAAGTGTGTAGGTACTTTAAACGTAAGGCAATAAGAGATCTTAAATTATAATAACGAGACATTACTAAACCTCTATGACATCTCACTTGCATCGTACCATTTCCCATAATGAAATTCAAATGTAACTACGCTCTTGTACATATTTCTGTCCTAACATGGTAGCACGCGCACTCGAGAGATCTGAAATCTTCTCCGAACAAGCTGCACTGTAGTTCTCTGCGTAAGAAATACACTATCTTAATTTGTCAAAAACTTGCTGCCACAATCTGACAAGACTTATTCTAAATCCCTATCTTATTATACGTTCATAAAGTTTACTTTTAAAAAGGGCTTATGTCATAAATTTACAAACTGTATGTAGTTTTAATTTTGTCAAGAAATTTCATGAAATCTTCATTTTCTTTCTCTTCCTTGAATTGCGGACGCTCACAACGTCCGCGATTCATTCCTCTTCCTTTTCTCTTAACTTGATTCCATTAGACTTGGAACAATAGAAAGGCACTCTTCCTGCCTTTTCCTCAGAAATTCCAGGAAATTGCCGTGCAGTTTCAAAGTCCCTTGTTAAATTAACCAGCCGGAATTGCACGACAATTTTCGTATATCGGAGATCTTCTTATCAGCATAGAAGATTTATTTTAATCTAAATTTAAGTTCATAACAATTTTAGATTTCAGATTTTGGTGGTTTCATTCATATATACGCATATAGTGGTAGATGGATCTTTGATATCATTTTAAATCACTAAAAGAGCCAAAGCTTACTCCTATTCAGTTGAACAAAGTCAAATGCGCAAGCGTAATCTTACATATACATAACTGAAACTCTTATATGTATATATGTATAAGAACGAGAATTAAATTATATAGCCTTTATCGAGTTTGTGAATTTTCATCGAGGAAATAGGTGGCTATATAAGTTAAATTAAGCTGTAACGTTTTAGAGCGCAATGTACATGATTAAATTTAGATAAGGAAAATTATGCGCAAATCGTTAAATGTTTGCTTCCACACAATCAAATTATGTACATATATTTCTCTATGCCATATAATTTACTGAAGATTAATGATTCTAAGCTATAAAAAGTCAATTTCATACGACTCTTTTTTAAAATATTTACATACCATCACTTTTGTCTTTGTTAATTATACATCTATCTGATTATCCGTTTGTCTGTGTATACCGCCGAAAGGACATTCTATAGAGTATAGTCTTATCGGAGACAAACGATGCAAATTTGTCTGACCATGTACGAAACTTTTCTACTAGCAATATCAAATTCTGACTCGCCACTTTTCTTCTTGAAGACTTGAAGTTTGCAAAGATTCCATGTTTATGCAAATATTTTTCGTATATGCTTTATTAACATATATAATATGTTAATTCTAACATATTATATAAATGCGAAAAATAAGAACAAACGAAGGATTTTTTTACGATGAAAATAATTACGAATTACGAAATTATGGAGAAATAAAAAATTTTAAATAATATAATAGAAGTGTAGTGTAGTGTTGTAGTACTGTAAGTGTATGTGACATTTTGCATAAACAATAAATGCTTGTCCATCTCTTTCTTACATTCTACTGGCATGCTCTCATTCTTGTCTGATTCTCTCTTTCTCGTTCACTTGTGCTCCCTCCTACGGAACTAATTCCTCAAGAGCCAGTTTAGGTATTTGTATTTTAATTAGCTCCTCCTTTACGATGCCCGTTTGTTCTGTCGAGTGCCGACTCCCGGCCCTTACGTCGTACGTCTCCGGTCGATTCTCAACTCCTCCAATCGTTTAATCATAATCTAATAACTGGCTGACACAAAAAAAGGAACTGGACAAGCGCGTATTCTCGAGCGCACGTGTGTGCGCGTGCTGGGCTGTTTACACACGTCCCCATATTTATACATGTTGTGCGCGTCCAGTTCTTTCGCTGTATAAGTGTCGTACCTGCCGTACTTATAAGGATATGTATGTCTTTGAGATTCCATCTATTGAAAACTCTACTTTTCACGCGAGTTAAAAGTTTTTTCATGATATATGGAAAATGTGCCGAAAATATTAATAGACTTTATATAATTTTATAACGAGTACATATAACTTATGAACTCGTGAACGCTATACATATATATAATCTTTCGCAAATAAAAGTTCGTGACACGGGCAATTGTGGGACTCCAGGGCTGTGCAGCAGGCACGCAGAGTGAAAACTCTGGCTGTATATAGCGCGACGCTATCCTGGCGAAAAAAATTTTTTTATGTAAAAAAAGAACTGGAATTGCAGTCAATTTTCACAGATATTTTTCTCAGAGAATTATGTCTATTGAAAGATTTCACGGTAAATTTTCCGACTAGTTTACTATATGATAAATTATTTTTCCTTTTCCTCAACAGAATTTTGAACGCGACAATAATTCTCTATGAATATCCGACTAAAATCGATTTTTTGCATTGGCTTTCAAATTGAAATCAAAAGTTTCGTGTCGGCTGTTGCATACTTTATGAGTTCAATCAGTATAAAAATGAAAACGATTCACGCAGCGATGCAATCTGCAGCACGTATCAAATCTACATGCTCTTTATCGAATGAATCTGGATGAACCTGAAAAGAAAAGTAATTTTTTAATAAATATTAAAGGAATTTTTTATTTAAATAAAACACATAAAGTAATAAATTATAATTATAAAAATTAAAAGACTGATCTTAGAAAATCATGGTTCGATTTTAGCTTGCAAATTGTAACATTATACAATATATACACGTGTATTTTAACAATTTGTCACTTCAGTTTTGTTTTCGACGATTTTCCATTTGTCAATTTACCATTGCGGTATTGTTCACAGTCGACTCTGGCTATCCTATTGTTTGACTTATTCTTTGGTTAACTGACATTCGTGCAACCGAGAATTGCAAGTCATCATGAAAGAAAATGCAAACGTCGTTTACAATGACTGTCATTAATAATTTCTTCATTCTTAAACTTTCGACTATGTTCGAGTTACCGCGTACAAACGCAGTGATTTTCAAGGGGAAATCGGTGCACGAATTACTTCCATCCCAGAACCCTGAAATTATGACGATTGTTAAATTTACTGTAATTATTATAATTCCTGGTAGTTTCAAATTATAATCACTACGCCTTTTAGAAATAACTCTGAAAATTGGGCTCACTCCCAAATGGAATCGTAAAGAATAGGTACAATATAAAATTTAAATAGATCCAAATACTCACATACTATATATTGTGCAGTTTGTATATATAATGAGCAGAAGTAATATACTAAACAACCTTATCAAATTATTTTTACCACCAAATGTATTAACACCTTTTTTTCTCTGGGCAAAAATATAAGTAAAAATACAAATTTTTACTTCTATACTAATTTTAATTTAAAACATTAACTATTACGATTTCTATTTTCGAGAATAAACGTCCTTGAATAATTCATGACTTTCTTCATTTTCACATTAAATTGAAATTTTAAATGTTTAATTTTCTATACAATAATTTCATTGATTTAAAATGTATTCTTTTTACTCAGTGTATATGTGAAACATAAACAATTCATAAAATTCTATCGATAGACCCATAAAAATTCGGATAAGTAAGTACTATCTTATTAAAGCTGACGTATATTAAATCCGAAGGTTGAATTTATGATTCAGTTGAATTTTTCTCGAGCACGAAGAAAAGCTTGTTTCGTGAGATAAACTTTACTATCGACATCTTCAACTGGTTTAAGAGAACAGGTTCATCAAACGAACTGGTTTTGGATGAAGAATAAACTATAGCTGTTTTACTAAATCGCTACAGCATCGTCTCAATATATTTTTTCGGAAAAAAAAAAATATTGTCATTATTTCAGCGATTTGTTGCAAGTTTCATGGGAAGGTTTGCAAATTCGTGTGGAAGTATCAAAATGTGTTGCGTTTATTGCAAGGCTTCAGTGACGGCAAACTTGCACGGAATGTCCGAGCAGGCCAATAAAACTGGCAAATATAGTTGATCGCGTGGGAATTCTATTGGCTAAAAACACCTCCGCGACAAGATTCGACGAGCGTTGTAAGTATCTGGACGCGACCAGCGAAAAATCGCGCATATTTCGGTAGTAGTTGGCGAAAAAAATGCAAAAGCAGACAACCTCGGTAGCCACCATTCAGCTCGGTTATACCGTTAAACCTGTCACCTTCGACGATGCATCGTATATTGTACTCATTTTTAGTAGCCACACCAATACCTTTTGCTCAAGAATTGGCAAGGTAATGGATTTTTCGTGAGGTTAGAGGAGGTCGGAATGCCTCGTAATTATAGCATGCGAGATTCAAGAATGAATCGTCGAGGTTTGACAAGATTGTAAATGAGCACGATCGCTTCCTTTTTTCAGTTAGTTTGTCCACACTGTGTTGTCGCGACATCTTTATGAATTCAATTTTTCAGCACGATTAAATTTTCATCGACCGAGTGTCAAGTCCCAGCGAAAAAGATGATATGACGTATATTTGCGTTTGCTTAGCTTATGATACTTGATTCTTTTTACTAAAATTTATTGAAAAAAGACATTGGTCCTTATCATAAAATGTTGAATGAGGAGGAAATAATTTCTTCGTTTAAGGATGAAATCCGAAAATATTGGTTAAATTAGCATAATGTTTTTGCTGAAGCATTATTTATGACGATGTATATTTGAATCCAGGAAATAATCAGATAAAAGTAATATTGCCTTGGTTGAAAAGATTTTGTAGATTTATTGGGGACAAACAAGAATTTATGTCATGTTTTCAATAAAACTGTTTCGGGATTCGGTATTTTTTGTATTTCTAATAGGCTAGTTTAGATATTTTGAAATATTATATATATTAACGTCATTTAATTGGGTATAACTTTGTGTTGCGTGGACTATGCAAGACAGTGATGGATTTATCGAATTTCAATAAATTAACAGCACTGCATAAAATGTTGTGTGTAGATTGTAGGATCTGTGTCTTCCCATATATCAGTTGTTGTTGTTTCTTGAGTGAAGGAAAAAAATCACGAACCCCTCAGCATTCTCCACAATCAATCACTTTCAATTAACTTCCGACTTGGTGACACTCTTGATATATCATCGACAACCTTTCCTCAAGTAAATTTGAATGAAGCCTTTTCATTATTATCCTCGCCTCTCTATATAATTATACATACATATATGTATATGAACCCGATGGAGTAGATGCATTTGTAAAGGAATCAAACAGGCCTGTAGAATTATAAAACGGGATAAATCTGGTAAAGAATGCGCAATGCTCTTCTTATGTGTATCATGTAGATTGTAGAAAAATCCTTTTGAACACCTCGCTCGTCCTACCGGTCCTTACATTGACCGCATCACCCTCGTCTTGTGTTTGATCTTGGCACGCAATATATTTTGACGCTGAGTCGAACAATTTGTATGCCACGCTGGTTTTCAATTTACATTTAAATTGGTTGCTTATGGCGTTCTGTCGCTCGACGGGAGTCGAACCCAGCCCTGCTCTAAGGAACAGTCAAATACTAAAACAGCCAACTGGCAGAACTCTTACGAGGTTTAACGAACCGTATATTTCTGCAAGCGTCAAATGAGGACCGATTCCTTGACCGGGTCTTCGACAGAAAAGGACCTCAGCCATGGCAGAAGGGGTGAAACCTCTTCCTCCCTCAATAAATTTTTTGCACCTATGTAATATGTATGCATCCGTGCTGGAGTGTTTTGTTATAGATGACGTTTCAAGCGGTTTCAAGTGTACAAAGGACGTGAAAGCTGTTGGCTGAGTTATAGTTCGAGTTTAAAGGACATGCTGCTAGCGAGAATTGAACGCTTGGCATGGCTTGGCAATTCGCCAGATCATGTGAGAATGAAAAGAAGTTTTAGTGCAAATTTGTAGAACCTGTTTCGATTGCAAAAAAAAAAAAAGAAAAGAGTAAAAGATTGTCTTTTAAAATTTTAAAGACTCATGGCTGCATTTTAAATTCAAATAATATTGTACTATATTATGGAAATTACAAGTTTATGTCTTTTTTTATGCTGAACAAAATTGCATTAAAATTTTTATTCTCTTTTATCTCGTTATAATTTAATTATCTAATTTGTAACTTTGATACAGAAGAGAGGCAAAGTTTCCAGATTTAGGTAATGTGTGGCTCAAAGTCCTATACCAATCTTTCGAACAAATTTGTGTACCTCTCAAATTCATCGATTCACTAAAACTTTCTTCCATCAAATTCTCTTGCAGCTAGATTATCTATATATTGAACATGTAGATAGTTATGGAATTTAATAAACGAGATATATAACGGATTCAAAACTTAGCCGTTGAAGTTAGACCCTTGGTTGTATATAAATAATTTTACCGCAAAACAGACACATCGTGATCATCAATATATATTCAGAAGACGAGTTTCAATTTTTCGATTAATTACTCTCTTGAAATACACTTTGATAATTATAGTGTAGAATTTTTTAAATTTGTAAATTATAAAGTTCATTAGCATCATCACTTGAACTGAAGTGATGAAACCTAAAAAAGCAGTTCTTCTTTCATCATTATCAAAATCAGAAAAAGTCGTAAGTTGTCTCTGATTATAATAATTTTGCAATAGATAAAAAACTGTAATCTTGTGTCGAGCAAATCGGTATACTATATCTCTTGAACCAAAGTACCTATGACAAATTAAAAGACATCACACACACACACTCACAAATCACATTTATACAAAAACGTACGCTTCCCATGTTAGATGTTGGTAGGAAATCGACCTATACTTGAACTTTAACGACACACAACAAGGATCAGAGCCGAAGGATACCCAGCAATGCAGGAGACAAATGGCATCTAATCACATCTAATCGAGAAGAAGCCGGTTTGATGATTTAGCGTACCGAACGGTACGATGACTATCACCGCATGGACGTTTAATTAATAATAACACCCAACGAGGCTGACGTTTCTTGGCGACGTGAGTAATGGTCTCCATTCACCCATCTGATCGTCGTCTCGTGTTCGTTTTGCATTCCGTTGTGCCACCTATGCCGATTCATTAGGCATTATCGAAAGTGTTTCAAGGTCGAAACAGTTCTTGAAACTTGTTGATTCGAAGATGCTCATATCACGATTGGCGCCTATAGCTCCTGCATTTACATAATTATCGGTCTGCCGTCAACGATCATGTACCGCATGAGCTTATAGAAGGAACTTGCGAGTAACTGCCTTTGGTGACGACGCGACGTCCAAAGACTAGATATACAGTTTATGATAACGCGTCTAACAACCGGGTCTCTCGATTCTTCAAGTTTGCTCAAACCAACATCGAAGAAAAGAGAATAAAAGATTGTGACCGCATGGTTCGATAAGGTTCGATAAGGTTCAATAAGTTTCGATAATAATCAATAAGGTTTCGATAAGGTTCAATCAAGTCGAACCAACGAGAGCATTCACATTTATGAGGGTTAAATTTAGAGAATCAGATAAAAAATTTAAATTTTTATATTACATATGTCCTATTAGGCAAGGTGCGCCTTTCTCTCCTTGTCTACAACACTTATTTTCAATTTAATTTTTCACGTGGGTCATTATTTTTGAATGAGTAGACACATGGCTTATCTGATTTCTTTGATATGGGTGTTTTTACATTTCTTCAAGTATACATTTTGAACTGCGGTATGTCTTAGGCGGTTTACCGTTCTCTAAATCATTTAATTATCTTCTCAATAAAATCAGATAAAAATAGGTGTAATAAAAAGTTGGGTTTGTTTGTCGACAACTTGAAAGATTGATGCGTAAAACTTGAACACCTTAAATATCTATCGCTGAATATTTATCCATTATTGATACATATCTGTATATGTACATAAATAATCTAAATATTATTATTTTTATCTATTAGTTATAATTATAATCTATAAGTCCTTATCGCAAAAAATAACGCTCAAAATTACGTTAACTTGGCTCGTGCGCCCTTTTTCCGTGAATTATTCCAATAATTATTGTGGGTGTAAGGAGCACCAGACGAGAAGACGACATGAAAGACGAGAGAGAAATTATGGTAGAATGGAAACGGATATAATTGAAAAAAGGACATACGAGAATAAAATATTTATTATACGTTCTGGCAGAAAGTCCTAAACGTAACAAAAGAAGTGGAATAAGCCGCACATAAATGAACAACAGTTTACTATACGAAGAGGATAAAGAAGAGTTCAGGGGAAGGAAGAAAAGTGACTTATTTAAAAAGAAGACTCTCGGAAATTATGCCAACAGCATGTAAAATATTATCACGTGTGTTTCTTTTATTCACTTTCAGGTCACCCATGATGGCTCTATCTCATTTTTTTTAAATCTGACATTAAGCCAGGAATGTGAAATTTATTAGTGTTAAAGAGTATTGTGAAATAAAATTGTCTTGCAATTTTTAATATTTAAATTTTGACTATACATATTTATTTGAGAACTTAATTAATTAAAGCTTTGATATGAAAATTTATACATAAGAGTAATACTGTAATAATGAATTTTTGCTTTGTTTTAGTTCGAAATGGATATTCATGCGTTCCAGTGGCCCTTTCGGAAGGTTTGGACATCCGGCTGAACACAGCAGCTCGAGTTGTAAGATATACATCAAATGGTGTTGAAATTTGGGCAGCACCTTCCAGAAGTCCTCAGACGAACCACACAACTTACAAGGCTGATGCAGTACTTGTCACTCTTCCTCTAGGAGTTTTAAAAGCATCGGCTCCACCTTCAGCCGTCAGTTTTAATCCTCCACTTCCAGATTGGAAAACTCAAGCCATCCAGAGGCTTGGCTTTGGCAATCTAAATAAGGTAACTCAAGATCTTATGCAATTACTTTGTTAATAAAAATAAATTATTCTATTTTCCTGCAGTCGAATTTTCCATTACAGTAAATTCATCAGATATGGATCAAATATATTGATGTCAATTTGATAGTCCTTTAAAGTAGAATAGACAAAGTTTAAGAACTACAAAAATTAAATAAGATCATTTCCACAAACCAAATTCTTGATTCAAATGTTTATAAACGAAATCTGAAATTAAATTTTATGAAAAAATAAGAGGGTCGCAAAATATATTTTTATTCCGTTCATTTATCACGTCTTCCAAATTCCATTTCAAGAATAATTAACAAGCTTAGAGTTTAAACTCCCTTTTCTCATCTAAAGTAAAATTCCTCCTTCGAATATCAAAAATCGTAGACCTCATCAAAGCACCAATTAATTTTATAAATGAACCATTCAATTTCATTTGTGAAATGATATCCACTAAATCATAAATAAAAATTTATACATAAATAAGCACAAATTAGTGAATCAAGTGGAACACTAAGAAAGTTTTGCTAAATTATATATGAAATAACAGCTTAGGAGTTTTTTATTTTGACACTTTTTGAATCATTTATTTTGATGGCGTGAGCGTAAGTAAGCATGATTTGTTTTTCAATTTATGCAAACTGGTGATATCAAGAAAGCCGCTTAATAAAAATGCGAGAATCATTCCAATTCTGGTTGCTCTCAGGTGGTATTATGTTTCGAACGGATTTTTTGGGACCCGACGGCAAACTTGTTCGGTCATGTAGGAAGTACAACTGCGTCTCGTGGCGAACTCTTTTTATTCTGGAATTTGTACAAAGCGCCGGTCCTTTTGGCATTAGTCGCTGGAGAAGCTGCCTGTGTTATGGAAAACGTTAGCGATGACGTTATCGTTGGACGCTGCATCGCTGTACTAAAGGTAAGCAGAAAATAAATTTCTAGAACTGAATATTATTAGAAAAAGGAAGTGATTTTAAATGAATTTATTCTAAAAGAAAAAAGAACCTTGACACGGTCTTTAAATAGATATAAAATTTTGAGTATAAGGAGAGAGAAGTGAGAACTAGGGATTAAAGACTAAGGAAGTTAATATTCTTTTAAATTAGGGTATCTTTGGAAACCAAGTCGTGCCTCAGCCCCGTGAGAGCGTAGTAACAAGGTGGCGTGCGGATCCCTGGGCTCGAGGATCTTACAGCTTTGTAGCCGTTGGAAGTTCCGGAAGCGACTACGACCTTCTGGCGGCACCCGTAACGCCTCAACCCCCGCCAAACCAACCGCCTGGAGCCCCTCCACCCCAACCACGATTGTTTTTCGCTGGTAAGTTCTTTTTTTATTACATACTTCGGAATTAAGAATATATCATGAAACGAAACTAACAATAAGTAAGAGCAATCATAGAAAAAGAGCAATTAGACAGTTAAAAGGCGGAACGATTTAACTCGATTCTCAAAAGTTATTTGTTTTCCACTGGATTCAATAGAAACCAGGTGACTTCTCAGAATTGAGTTAAGTCGTTCTGCTTTTTGGACACAAAATATTAACTTCCGTTATTTTACTAATAAAAATGTAACTTTTAGGCGAACACACGATACGCAATTATCCTGCGACAGTGCACGGAGCGTTTTTGAGTGGACTTCGAGAGGGTGGCCGTATAGCAGACCAACTTTGTGGAAGTCCGTATGCACCTCCTAACTTAACCACTTCCGTTGCTTCGTCAACCGCAATCCCTACAGCTACTCCAGGCGTAACTCCATAAAGACTTCCCTCACTGGCCCGCAGCTAATGCGTTCGTTCGCGCAAAATCTTCACAGACGACTAGTGACGACCAACTCTCGCAAACGTTGAAAACTTTTCTCACAGATCTACTGATGAAACTTGGAGAACTTTCAACGAGCGCTGCATTTATCATGTAAAATGTAACTCGACTGAATATCTTCTAATCTTTTGACCTATTTCTTCTTCCAGGTCGATGTTCTTCGCTTATTGCTTAAATGTTTAAAGTGGTCCTTATTTTGCCACATTGTTTCATTCAGGAGTTACTATTATTAATTTTAACGTTGTTAAATGTTAAAACGTCTTTTTTAGAAGGTCTTATTTGCTTAAAACTTTGTTATTTTTGCATCAAATACTCTATTTCAAAAGGAAAGATTGACTACTGATACCAAAAACATAAAGTTTTTGTTAATCGGATCAATGTTCTTTTTAAAACACAAAATAAGTATATCATGACAAATGAAAAAGAAAAAATATATATATATTAAAAATAAGTAAAACAAATGAATTCGGAAGAAAGCAAAACATTGGTATTTCCATTTCCTCAATTCTCGTGATGTTTATGAGGCAATTTTTCAGCTGGTCGTCTCCAGCCATAGTTCATTTTCTTTATTTCGAACAGACTGAAGCGAATCTTAATGTACTTTGCACATCGTTACGTGAAAAGTACGCCAATAGTATTACGTACATCAACGATATACTCGAAGCTTGAGTTGAAATATGACAGCGTTAAAATATTAAATGTAAAAATTCTACTTGTCTCGACGCTATTTCACTCAATCAGTTAGGAATTTTAATAATGTTATACTCTCAATTCTATTAGGAAATCGATAAAGTTCGTTAACTAAAACGAAATTATGAATGAATTGTATATAAAAAAAGTTGTCGCACTTTATCAGTAAATCGCTAGAATGTATTTATTTTTAAGTTTTAGGTGTATTGTAGCCTGTATTTTTCAACTGTCTATCATGAATTTCAAGTTTTTTTTTTTTACCTTTTCTAGATGTAAATTTTCTGCTTGCGAGCGAAAGTAATGTGATTAAATTATTAACAAATCTTTTGGACTGTTTCAACTTGAATTCAGTGACGAAAATAGTTGGACTTGGGATTGAATTTGCCGCCTCCTTTAATAGATACTCTTTGATAGATAAGTGAGAATTCTCAAGAAGTTAGTTTCGGGATAACAAACTGAAGAGGAAAGTTCGAATAAACATTGAAGCGGAAATGCTTTCCTAGAAAGTTTAGAGGCCACAAAGTTTCAGTTCTGCTTTAATATATATGGTCGCTGTAACTTCTGCTGCGAACATTTCCGAGCTCCTGTTTATCGAAACTTTACGAGTAAATGAATGCAGATCCTTCAAGGGCTGCGGCAGCACTATGTAGAAAAAGTTATTAATGAATGAGTATTTTAACCAAGTGTTCACATAGAAATTTATGTAAATGATGCGAACGAAATAATTAAAAAAAAGAACTGCAAATAACCTTAAAAAAAATAAAGTGAAAGGAAAGGAAAGGCAAATTCTTTTAATCATACATACATTTATTCATGAAAATTATCAAATTGTATAAACTTGATCATTTTTAATAGATATTCAATTTTTGCACAGAAAATAAATTCCAAATACGGAAAAAGAACAAATAAAGATTAAGTGTATAAATTATTGATCAGAAATTTCACGCTC
Organism: Synergus itoensis; assembly: GCA_904066005.1. Classification (NCBI taxonomy): domain Eukaryota; kingdom Metazoa; phylum Arthropoda; class Insecta; order Hymenoptera; family Cynipidae; genus Synergus; species Synergus itoensis. The sequence continues at coordinate 1,463,375 of CAJFCP010000106.1, read as the reverse complement.
AAAATTATTCGTGTTTTATAATGAATTAAGAAAGGGACAAAACGACCTAAAAAAATAAAAATATACAAACATATAACACAAAAATGTGCAAAAGTCAAACCCTAGATTGCAATAAATAATTCATATCAGCTTTTTCTATGATTCGTTAAGGGAATCCACAAGCTCTTTCCAATCAGAGAATTTCTTTAAATCGAATAAATTAATGATATTTTCCTCCTTCATAAAACGAAGGAGTTTCTCAAAAGGCGAGTAAGTCTGGAGAATATTTTTTTCACCGATTATGACCAGTTTGTGTTTTGCTCGAGTCACGGCTACGGTGAGTCGGTTGTGATCATCTAGAATGTGGAATGCCTGTGAGAGAAGATGTTGTTAGTGGAAAGTAGTGAAGGGGGGCAAATTTTTCGAGGCGTAAGTAATTTGCGCAAGCGCTCGCTTTGTGCTACAAGTAAATTCGTTGTCGCACTAGAATATTTACCCTTGTATTTGCAGAATCCTGAGGTGAGCCTTCAGTGCAGGAGTAAACAATAATGTTCTTTTCGCGGCCTTGATACTGGTCTACAGTATTTACTTCAACATCCTTTGGAACAGAGTTTCCTAGTAAACTAACTTGGGCCCGGAAAGGTGCTATCACTCCGATATCTTCATTCTTTACTCCAATCTGAAAACGAAGTAAAACTTTCGCAATCATTAATTTCACAAGTTTCAATGGGATTTTAAAGACTAAACTCACCTTTAGAAGAACATTAACGAGACGTTGGACAATTGCTGCTTCTAGTTTGTTGGTATAGGATTTAGTTCCTTTTTTAATGGTCTCGGAATTTATACTCAAATCTGTTGGAACAAATGTGTTAAGCATTATCACAGATTCTTCCAATTTTAAAGACAACGCTGCTCTAATCCACCAATCACATGATTCCAAAAGCTGAAACATTTAACAGTGAACACATCTCAGTTTCTCCCCTCTGTTAATTTAATTATAGTATTGAAAATATTTTAATACTCTACCTCGACATTGGTTACAGGCAATATTGCATTCGCTATTTCCTCATTACCAGCTTCCAGCTGATCTTGATATGTCAGTTTATTCGCTAGAGTCATAATCTCGCGATTCATTCTGTACTGCACTGAGAGAACAATCGTATTATTTTCGCTGTCCAATCTTGTAAACAGCGATTCATTGATACCGAGTTTTCTGAAAATAAAACAAGAAAAATAATGAAACTTTAAGCCCTTAGTTAGAACTATGTAGGATAGAATAAAGTTTTAAAAGTGAATAAGGAAGGATTACCTGGCCTTTTCGCTTTTCGCAATCGGAGGTAATTGTTCGGGATCGCCTACAAGAAGAAATTTCTTGGCGTTATATAGAGGTTTCAAAACCGCACATAGCTGAACTTGCGTACTTTCATCCACAAGACACATGTCGAATTTCCTGCTCTCGAAAAGTTTGTGATATGCACCAAGGCAAGTTACCCCTACGACTTTCTGCAACATATAATTTTACTGTATCTTATTTTAAACTTTCCAGATTAAAATATATATAAAGTATTTATTTGAATAACAAAATGATACAAAGAGTTTCTTTCGTTCTTACTTTGCTGGCATAGACATCTTGCAGACTCTCCGGTGTTTTGCACTGAGCTGTGACAACACTTTCCGAGTAATTAGCTAACGATGGATTAATCTTTGCCAGGGAACCCAATCTCAGGAAATCAATCTGCCTGTCCATCAAACCCATTAATATATTATCCACTGCACTGTGGGTGTTAGCTGTGACAAGAACCGACTTTCCTGACTTCACCAACAATTCTACTAAAGCTACAAGCGTTCGAGTTTTCCCAGTACCTGGCATTCCCTTTAACAAAGTATATTCTCTAGATGTCAAAATTTTAAAAATCGCCCTTTGTTGCTGATTATTAAGTCTTTTAAAAATGCTGGCACTTATTTGCAAGACACGCTTGTTTAAAAGGGGTTCAAAAGTTGCAGGTTTTCTGAAAAGAAAATCAATATTAAATTATTAAAAATTGTTAATACACGATATATATTATTATAAAAAAATATTTCTTAATTACCTTTCAATTACGATACTCCGCAATCTGCTGCTGATTTCGTCAGTACCCAAAAGTCCGCTGACAGATGCGCGATTATAATTGAAGGTATTATTAGAAAAATACTTGTCAACATGAAAAACATGTCCTTCGTAATTCTTGTTCAAGTTCCTGAAATTTCATTTTCAAACGCAAAAGTTTTAGTATTACATATAAGCTAATATATTAGAATTGTGACATGAACCATTTTTTAAGAAAATTTAACAACCTTTCTAAAAATATTGTAATCGAATCATAGCTCATATCACCAACATATCCAGCGGCAATATTGATTCTTTCATTGGTATTAATAACAACGTAGTCACCCTCGTTAATTTCCGAAATAGTGAAATTGTTGATGTCATCCGATTCCTCAACCTTTTTAAACCTATGCACATAACGCCCTTCCTTTTCTTCGAATTCGACAAGTTTTAAATTGCAGATGCAAGTGCCTTTTTTTTCTCTGCAAAAAAAATCAGTTAGAAAAAAAAACTCCTTAATTACATTAAAAATGTAAAAATTACATTGAGAATATTCTGACCTTTTCCGAGGCTCAAGTGTCCACAAGTCTTTCATGGAACTCGTGCTATATTTATCTTCTTCTTCGATCTGCTGTAATTTCACCCATCTCATCACATAATTAATATGTTCTGGTTTTATGTGACTAAGGATTTCTTGACTTAGATTTTTTAAAGGATGCGACGAGTCTTTTCTACGAAAAGTCTCGTCGTGGGTAAGATACATACAGCATATGTTATTAACAGGACATTTCGAACAAGCGTTCCGATGATTAATAGGCTCAGGCAAATCCAACATAAGTTCTTTAATATCGTTGAAATTATCCACGTTTACGTTAGACTTTAATGCGAGGTAATGAGAAATAATATTTCTCAGCATTAGTAAATCTCTTTGCTCGTGGTGACTGTTTTTTATTTCTTTCATCTCATTCTCCCTATGAAAGAATGCAAGATTTATGAATCAAAAACCAGAAATGTTAGTATATTAAATCCAGTACTAAACAAATAATATTAATTAATTTGAAAATGGTAATATTCTGAAGAATATTCGCAATTAATAATAAAATTGAACTAGTACTTACTTAAGATAAAGTAAAAGTCCACTATCAACTTGCTGACCTATTAACGACATCATCATTGTATAAAGAATCACTTGACCCTTGTGCTCAGGGGAAAAAGAACTCTTTCCTGTTTTCAACTCCAAAGGCATAATTTTCCGTCTCGAATGTATTTTCACTTCGACAGAAACGTCGATTTTTCCTTTCAGTCCCAGTTTCGGGAGCCAGATATTTTCTTCAATGTCTCGGACAGTTTCGATTTGACCTTCGAAATTTTTATCTGTCAATGTTTTTACTCCTGAAAATTGTAAAATTAAACTTCTCTATTTTTTCTATTTATAATTAAGGAATTAAAATAAATTTAATGACTCATTCTTATAAATAAGTACCTTTCATATAACGCTGTATGAAATTGTAGATTTGAGGTATGTAAGGTTCTACATGAGTACGACAATCTTCTAGGGACATGCCACATTGGTGCATTAAATTTATTGCTTCAAAACTCTCAATAATTTCTTGGTAGATTTTTTGAATTTCGAAAAGTGTCTCTACTTTCAACTCTAAAGCCTGAAAATGGTCAGAATTTACATTGAATATGAATGCTTTTTTCCATTCAGCTGAAAAGAGAAACTAGTTTTCCGATATTACCTTTTGAAAAATATTATGCACAAGAAGTCCCGTTGTCAAATAAGTATTTCCATCGGACTGAACTTGAGGTAGAGCTTCGATACCACGAAACTTCTCTTTTATAATGCTGCGTCGATTACAAAATAATGCACCGACTACTGAAGTCCCGGAAATAAGCAAATCAGGCTGAGTGATTAAAATGCCGCTATTGTTATTGACTATCCATTCGTTATTGATTTTTGTTGCTTGTATCGTAACAACTTCCCCCTTTTCTACCTTTGCATCATACCTTTGGATAGTAAAGAATAATTTCATTTTTCATTAACTTGAATTTTTTAACGAAACAATAAACTATTAAAGATCAAATTGTTGAAGGTTGTTAAAAACGTTAAATTGTCTACAACTTTTGTGAGTAATTTTTAATTAACTTACCAATAATCGCAGCACTTAACTGTGGCCTTATCCTCTGAATTAGAATCTTTCAAGGTTAAAAACAAATTTGTTCCACTTCTTACCACATTCAAAACATCACATCGCTTGAGTTGAGAAAGATCAAGTTTACTTTCTGTAAACTCTTCATCCCATTTGTCATCGAAACAAAAATCAAATTCATCTCCAAATCCAGGTAGTTGTAAATCATGTACATTATTATCTACTTCTACTTTATTAACACAGTCAGTGGAAATTTTATTATCTAAGCTATTCTCTTTGTTTAATCCTCTCGAAATGCATATTACATTTCCCATGTCATTTGCGTTTTCTTCTATAGAAGAAAATGTTGTGCCAACTCCTGAGTCTTCTTCACTGATGACTTTTTCTTTTAATACATTTTGAGATACTAATTCTGAGTCTATGTATGAGGAACTTAAATGAGCATCTTTGGTTGATTTGTGAATTTTTTGTAATGTAGAGATTTGAGGTAAAATATTCTTAGAAGAAATACATACATTTTTGGATTGATTTGATGATAAAATCCATGACGGTTTCTCCATTTTTTTCATTTTGGAGTTACTTATATTAGAAGATTCTTTACCTTTTTCATATTTTAAAACTTTCGTTGGTGTTTTAGAAGCATTTGTGCTCTGAGATTCGATTTTTCTGAGCTTTGAATTGTGCTCCAAACATACGTCTTCCTCAATTTCATTAATTTTTCGTTTATTTTTGGAGTCATTCGCTCCAGCATGTGAATCATTAACAGGCGTGTGATTTATAATTGAAGTTGATTCTGAAGACATTTTTGTAAAATAGGAAGATATTTTCTTATTCGAGGCAACATCTTTGGCAATTGCCTGGAACATATCAGAATATATATATATATATATATATAATTAAAAAGATGAGTTAAAAGAGAATCTTTTGTGACTCATACGTCATGGAAATCGAAGTAAAATATCTCATAACAATTACAATGCTATAGAATATACTTAAACAATAATTACACATCTTATATAAAATCAAAATATGTACAGGGAGAATGATTTATTGTTTGACAATTTGCCTATCGAAAGTTTATTAACATCATTCAAATAAACAATGGGACTAACCTTTTTCCTGGCGGTTTCCGGTTTTTTCTCGATTTTTCCTATTTTCTTTGACACTTTCTTCATTTTGGAGTTTAATTTATTAATTAAATCTCCATCAAGATGCGTTGCAAATCATTCCTTTCCCGCCAACATTATATAATGACGCCGATGTAAACAAATTACGTTTTGACATTTTGGGGTTATGTTGATAAGTATTTTTGCGGTTTTTGCGCATGCGTAAAATTTTTGCAGTGCGCATGCGTTAGACAATGGCGCTAGTTTTTAAAAATATTGAATTTTTTACAATGTCAAAGAAAAATAGCAGTAAATATTCAATCCATAAAAATATTACTAATAATAATAATAATAATAATAATATAGGAGGTGAATATATTAAATTTCTTACCTAGTAAAATTTAACGGAAGCATATTAAAAAGAATTTAGAAGTATGTAAAAGAAGTAATAGAAAAGCTTAAAGTAATTTCTTTATTTCTTAAATACTTTTATGACGCATCTTATTATCCTTTTTTCATTATTAAATCTGTTTAGAATTTATACAGTCGGAAAATATTCAGATTTATATGTTTATTTATATTTTAATAATTTATTTAACATTGAGGAGAATATATTACAGATGAAACCAATTCAAATATGTGGATTAAAATTATTAGAGGCAGACTTATATTTATTACAATTATTTATTTATTTATTATTTATTTCAAAACGTATTTTCCACATGAAGGAATCAAAAAAATTTATTACACATGTTTTGTGAACTGTTTAGAAGGAATTAAATACACTTTTTGAAGAAGAAAGCTTTTAAAGAGTGGCATTGACTTTATCCCTTATATAGGAAGCGCTATAATTATTAGAATCAAATGTTAGCACTGACTTTACGCTGATAATAATGATAATAACCGTTCTATAGCTGCCACTGTATTCAAGAGCAGCGCATCTTGTTTAACTTCTTCGAGCTGTTTGAGTACGGATAAAAAATATATAGTCATCTAGAGTCTAGAACCCATAGTCATGTTGATCTTGAACCTTTAATAACGCTTTCCTCATGTATTAAGAATTTTCGTCCGCAAAGTTCGTCGTGATCCAATCCACAAAGCTCCACCCCTCTTGTAAATTCATATTTAATTAATTTTATAAGAATTCTGTATTTTAATTAAAAATCAACATGCCTCAATTAAATATCCCGGAAATTTTGAACATAACTTTTAATTGTTACGCAATTGAGGAGATTTGTTATATACAAGTGTGAATCGTTTAGTTGCAAAGAAGCGAGTATATAATGATTTGTAATTTTTCATGCAAAAATGGTTTTATTGATGAAATGAAGCCTAAACTACTCGTACATAATCGCATGGGGATGCATGTTATTGTTCAGAGAAAAGGAAAATTCTTGCATCTGTTCGCAGATGCGACATGGGATATGCGACGTTGGTTTGCGAGCCGGCTTCGAGCTTACCGCATGAAAACAAAAGATATAATGATGCTCCAGTAGCAACAGCCTGCCCAACTGTATCCAACTGGTGTAGCAGATTCACCCGCTGGAAGCACCCATTAGAATGCATAAGGGCTGAGCAAATAGAGTACAGTTAAATACAAAACGATACTTGAAAAAGTAGATGTATGTATATATGTTTTATATGACCACGACTCTTCATGTTAGACTACCAGACTTTACTGCATAATGAATGAACCTGCGGTCCCATTAAAATAGAGGATTTCTCCTTTTTTATACTGAAAACTTTTCACGAAAAGTCAGTTCGAATAATGAATCCATCTGACGAGAAAATTTTTTTTTTAATTTTAATTTTATATTTAATTTTCAGTGTTTTTTCCTCAATGGTGCTAATTGAGAAGTGTCCATTGCGTCACATTTTTCATTGTTTTCTAATTTCTTTATTTGGGCATTTCTCTGTAAACTGGGCGACTTTTCTAGGAAAAATGGCCCGGCAACTTTTTACAAATATATTTAGTAAACCTTATTCAGGGGATATATATCCGCCTATTTATTAATAAACGGCAGATGAACCAAAAATATTTTCATTATTTTAGAAAATATTGAGTACTTTCTGAAAAATCGATACAGGGGACTGTTTATTTTAATGAATAATACCATTTTCAGTACCAAAATTAAATCTTTTTTATTTTTAAAAACTTTATAGCTTAGGAATTAAATAATTGAACAATAAAGAAACAAAAAGTCAACACTTTTTTAATAATATTTTACTTAAACTTAAATTTTAACTGTGAAATCTTAATATGTAATTACTATCAATATTAAAATCACATTCATTGGAAGAATCACATGCTTTGAATCCTACTCTGTAGAATCAGTCTCACTTGAAACACACGTGTACCTAAAACAATGAAAAAAGTAATATAAAGACAGTCCCCTGTCCTATTGAAGGGCAGGGGACTGTTGCCATGGTGTTATTTGATTTCATTGAAAGATAACACGAAATGTAATTAAGTCATGTTATTTTACTGTATATAAAAAATATTTATCTATTTATAACGATAAGAAGTATCTAAGGTGTAATATAGTATATTAAAAAGAAATCAAAATTTTCCTTACCAGGGGACTGTTAGCTGACAGGTCACGACATAACTTCCACCAAGGGAAACTCGAGCAGCACTAAAAAAAATGGCGACCTGACGGTAATGACTGCACCTGAGCAAACTTCAGACCGTATGCTTCCTGTTGCACGCAGCGCCGCCCTTCTTTAATCTTTAGACTACTTGTTTCGCAATTTTAAATATAGCCAGGGGACTGTTCACAAAATGCGAAGACAAACTTTAATTTACTCTTTTAGTATGATAAAATAATATTTATAAAAAATAAACATGTCCCATTAACAATGAGATAATATTGTTTGAATAATCAAACAATTTGATTGATTCCAATAGTTATTATCATAATTAAATTAATTTGAAGTGACTGTGCTGCTTCGGTGACACGCCAGGGGACTGTTTTTTGCGGTCTATGAAGAAGTTTTTGATACAATAAACTTCATTTTAAAAAATATTGTATGCCAGGTACAGCTAGATTAGGTTATTATCTTTTAAATTTATTTACGAAACATTTATAATTTGAACTTCTTTACACAATATTGGCCTGGGACAATGAATTGCCCAGTTTACAGAGAAATGCCCATTTATTTCTAATATCCTTATCCAATGTATCTAAAATCACTTTATTGCAAGGTAATGAGATATTCAAAAATATCATTGCTCTACGGTACGTGAATTCTGCTTCGTGTCTGACCATAATATTCTTTTTCCACTTGAAAGAATTAATTACAAATACTACAAGTAAAGGAAAAACCCGAGATCGAATTCATAGCTTCAGAGTTTCCAATTGTTTGATGAATGAAATCGAATATGGTAATATATAATTGTGTTTATATTTTGTTTTATAATAAAACATGCAAGTTCTAGCTTATATATTATAACAATGTTTATATTTTTATGAATGAGAGTTAATCATTTTGGGATTTCCATTTGTTGAAAAAAACTGTTTTATCAGTGATAATTAGTCGATGTTGGCAATTTCCAATCAAGAACTAAAACTTTTGAAATTAAGAATCATAAGTCCCTAATATTGTTCTCTTACGAGATATTCAGTGCTGAAGTTTCAGCGAGTACGACTGGTCCGACTTTAATTATCCAGGACTTGTTTTCTTCTTTATTAAATTCTCAACAGCCTGCACCTTCCTAGAGATCGTGTACTCAATACGAACTCGTGATTTAAAATTGCAAAAAGTTTCACGTAGCCTTTTTACTCTGAAACTTGATATCCTAGACATTTTCGTTAAAAGCAGGATTTTTTACCTTATAAAATATAAATGGAACGAAATGTTTTATATACATTTAGGAGCAGCGATATGATATTACAACAAATATTCGGAAGTAGACTTAATTTCAGGATACATTTCACAATAGATGGAACTAATTAGGCTAGGTAATTACAATACAATAAAAATTATTAAGGGAGTTTCATGTACGTTCAAATTACAAGATGAGATAAAAATGAATCCTTTCTATAATTCTTTTTATGTCTATGTATATATGTATTTTTGAATCCCAATATTTATTTAAAAAATTGGTAATTTTGACCTACCCCAATAATAATCTATTGTTCCTCAACTTCATCTTTGATTTCACACAATTCGCGAACTATATATAAGTCGCTCGTACAAAAGGCTCATTAGCTGCTTGCACTTAGTAGCGACTGACTGTTGGTGTTAAACTCTTGAGTGCATGGGATTATCTCTCTCCTCAGTACATACATATTGTTTCACCGAATCCATACACGAGCATTCGAGTACGATAAATTCATCGTTGTGAACTAGACAGTCGACCGAAATTTCTCATCTAAATTAAGTGATTTATATACTATCATTCATTTCGCGAGTATAAACAGTGTTACTCGGGTTTTTCAACATTCTGAAATGATATGTGTCATTTCATTTGTCCATACAGAGTTATACTCTTTGCCGTTTTTTATTTAAAATTTTAACTATGTAAAACGAAATATATGTTCATTATTTATATCAAGGAATATATTTTTGCTAAATTGTTATATGTATATTTTGAGAAATGAAGAGAGTAGAAAGTTTACATTTGAAAACTCTTTATACGCTTAAATGACTTTTCATTTACAAATTCACTAAATTATATTTTCCCTTCTATACTCTATATCGAAATCTTTATCACTTCTTGCGTCATTGTTATTAGGCCTTATAAAAAAGATTGAGAAAATCAATTATAGAAACGGGATCACATAGGAAAAAAGTTCCCCAAAGTAAACAATCACTCAAAGAGCTTCACAATCTCACTAAAAAGATAAAATGAAAATCCCTTAATCAGACAGTATATTTGATGAAAAAAATTGTTTCTCCTATGAAGAAAAATAGCCTTCAACTCCCATCCTAATTGGTTCTAGGAAATTAGCGAAGGGCTTTAAAAAAAAAATTAGGAAGCCTCCCCCGCTAGACAACAATAAGATGCGGTGTCGAGATAATCCTCGTCTGGGGCGCTGTCTTATCTGAAACCGGCCCTGATTAAAAACATACGAGAGGAAGGTTGAAGGAGATGAAGGGGCAGAAATAAAATGGAAGGGGAGAACCAAGTGGAAAATATTGGGGAATACTGGGAGTGGAAAGAGGAAAGAAAGTCCTTTGTGCGCACGTTCGAGAATCATGCGCACGTGGTGTAGTCGCCTATATTACATGGGGAAGAACCCAAGGCATGCCATCAACCCCTGCACTCTGTGACGTAACGTGAGGGGAAGCATTCGGCCTCTATAACATGCAGAAGGGTGAATGTTAAAGCGCAGGACTGTCTTGAACTTCCATTTCGCCTCGGGCAACTTTCCCACAATGCCCTTTAACTCAGATATTATTTAAAACCCTTTGTCTGCAGAATTGTGCAACAGAAATTTCCCTCGAAAATTCCGTGTTCGAGGTTCTTCTTGCGAAATTCTGAATCTAGAATTAATCCTGATAAAAATTTCAAGTGTAAATCTGCTTTTCGGTTCCCCTTTGTGGTTTTTGGGCTGGATAATGGGAAATTTATGGATAATGGCTCTGCTGGTATTACCGAGAGGGTAATTGTGCAATGAATAATGTTTCGGGGGGTGCCAAAATAATAAGTAGCTGTGCCCATTTGTGCTACCCTTAAATCCGTGCCTGACTCGACGAGGGTGAATGGCAAGCGGCCATCACACATCAAAATCGTTCCCCTCCAAATTCGCCACCGCCGCCACCGCCGCCGTTGCTGCTGCTGAAACTATAACTATATGACGTCCGCCGTTAGCCATGCGCTGGCACACGGTTGCGCCAATTCCACCAGTACAGCACCTTGTGTTATCCGCATGCGGGCAGGTGGACTTACGGAATCCCCAAACATTGATACGCGATTGTGCCAGTCTGAATGACTTGAACACATCTTGCCATACGCTGCTGCTGCTACTGCTGCTGTTGTTCCTGCTGTTACTGTTGGTGACGACACCGATGCGACGGCAACGACGGCACTGATACGGAGATAGGAACGATCGGTGGGCGTTGCATTAGGGGTTGTCGAGACACACATTGCGGGAGATTTCCTCCTCAGTTGTGCAGTGGCAGCCGATCGAAAGAGAAGGCTAGTTAGCGTTCCAAAATTATAAAGACGGTTCAACGTAACATGTATACCGGTATATCTCGAACCATTATCCGTGTATTCTGAGATAATATTATACATAGTTGTATATCCTCACACAATGCGATGATAAAAAAATCATACATGTCAGAATCCTGTTTCTGAGTTTTTAATGTGTTTTTAATCCATGTCATTTTAATTAAATTTCCAAACTGTCAACGGATTAGATGGTTAATTATAATCCTTTGATGAACCAAGAATGACGTCCTTTGATAAAGTGAGATTCATCGTGACAAGGGGTGAAATGGGGTTCTCGGATTCGTATCTGCAAGGAAAGGTACGGGTTGATGTGGGGGATGTGGTAATATGTAACGCGTGTCCTTGAGGATTAATGGATTCCCACTTTCGGAAAAGATTTAGCGTATGCCAGTGGGGCCACGTGACTCGTTGTATATTACATATGTCTATGCGAAATTGTGCGTGGCGTCAAGTATGTAGCTTTCAAGATGATGTAGAGACTGCTGGCACTCGTCGAGGAGAAGTGCGAATTCAGGGTCTCCTCGTCTCTCAAGATCCATTATTATTCCGGAGATGTGGGGTCTAAACTGAGTATTGTAAATATCTCGACCCTCTTTCTATAAGCGCACTCGTTAGTCTAATAAGCTTGGTCTCCAGTAAGTCCTTCACTCTTTTCACTCTTTTCTTATCCGATGAAAATGCCGCCGTCAAACTTGACTTTTTACAAATAGGTATCCTTTCGTGATCAATGTTGGTGGAAATAAGCGGTGGATGTGAGACAGGAATCGATGTACATTCCCGTAAACATGAAAGGATACGACTGCTTCGAGCGAATGACTGCGTTGCGAGTCTTTTTCTTTTTATTACTCGTACATCACGCGCTCACCGTTTCTAGCACGCCTGCTTCTTCTGCACCAAAGTTCCAACTTCCGGAATACTGTGCTTGGGATCTTCGCGTCGAGGGTGCTATAAATTGTGTCTTCCGGTCCCATCGGAACCATTCTTCGAGAATGAACTTCACGCAAATCGCCAGCGACTACGTGACTTCGTTGAATGTCGTCTGTGAAAAGTACGAGCATCAAGGATCGACGGCGGCGACGGCGGAGGTGGTCGACGTCGATGAGTTTCTGAGACTTTGGAAGTTAAGAGCTCTGAGGCTAATCGCTTGCGATTTTGCGATTTGGTCGGAAAAGGCGCTCGGTCGTTATCGAGATTTACGAAATCTGACAATTGAAGCCGCTCTCAATAAAAGAAGTGACCTGGGGTTAGAGATGGATAAAAATGCCTTTGGAGGGATACCACAGATTGAGATGATCGATCTCTCCTGGAACAACATTAGAAGAATACCAGAAGAAACCTTTTGTCCCTTGTCGAATCTCGTTTCTCTGAATGTTTCTCACAATTCTTTAGAATCGATTACGGAACTGGGATTCAGCGATTTCAAAGAACAACTCGATCAGCCTTCTGTCTCGCAGTGTTTGTTAGATATTAAAACGTTAGATGTCTCCGATAATCGAATTAAACTATTACCTGGGTACGCCTTCTCGAAGCTGAGGCGTTTGAATGAGCTCGATTTATCGGAAAATGAGATAAACGTGATTGCGGAGAAAGCTTTCCACGGTCTTAGGTCACTGAGGACCCTCGATCTATCGAATAACAGAATAAGTGCCCGCCTGCCCGCCCAAGTATTTAAAGAGGCTGTAAATTCATTGAAAGAGTTGAAGCTTAGGAACAATTCCATCGACCTTTTGCCACCCGGTCTCGTGGCCAATATGAATCAACTCGTCGCCCTCGATGTATCAAGTAATTTGCTAACAAGCGCGAGCCTCGATTCTGAAACCTTCTCGGGATTAATTCGACTCGTGCTTCTTGACCTCTCTAACAATAAAATTGACACACTGGATCCAGCAATTTTCAGAGATCTTTACACTCTTCAGATACTTAATTTACGGTACAACGACATAGCGACAATTCCCGCTGACACGTTTTCACCGATGAGTAACCTACACAGCCTCGAGATCTCCCACAATCATCTCGAGTACCTCGATGCGCATTCACTGAGTGGGTTGTTTGCATTGTCGCTCTTGAATATGGATTTCAACCTGTTGGAGGACATTCATCCGGACGCATTCCGAAACTGTTCTAGTATACAAGACCTCCACTTGTCGGGAAACAACTTTCAAGTCGTTCCACCAGCGCTAAAGGACATGCGACTCTTGAGGACTCTCGACTTGGGTGAAAACCAGATTCGTGACTTTGACAAGCTTAATTTGGAAGGGATGTCGAGTCTCTACGGTTTGAGATTAATGGGCAATGAAATCGCAAATGTGACCCAGGATGCTTTAATAGAGTTACCGGCTCTGCAGATTCTCAACCTTGCCAAGAACAAGATCGAGTATGTGGAGGATGAGGCCTTCTTCATGAATCCAACATTGCAAGCTGTCCGCTTGGATTCGAATCTCCTTCGGGATATCTCGCACTCCTTCGCCAATGCAACCAGTTTGCTTTGGCTCAACGTCTCCGATAATCTGATCGATGTCTTCGATTATGGCTACCTACCAGAACGATTGCAGTGGCTCGACGTCCACAAGAATTCGATCACGGATTTGGGAATGGCACCGAAAGTATCGAAACTCCAGACTCTCGACGTGTCTTTTAATAAGTTAACGAAAATCCGAGGTAAGAACCTGCCCAATTCCCTCGAGCTAATCTTCCTCAATGACAACTTGATCACTGCAGTTGAGCCAAAAACCTTCTTCGATAAGGAGAATCTCACAAGAGTCGATCTCTACTCGAATCAAATTCTTCGGATGGATCTCTCAGCCTTTCAATTAGCCCAGATCTCTAAAGATCGACCTCTTCCAGAATTCTATATCGGAGGAAATCCCTTCATCTGTGACTGCACCACCGAATGGCTTCAGAGGATAAACCAGTTGAATCTGAAACAACATCCCAGAGTGATGGATCTGGATCTGGTATACTGTAAGCTTCCCTACGATCGCCGCCGATCTTTTATTTCTCTCATGGAAGCAAAATCTTCCCAGTTTCTGTGCAGTTACAATGCCCACTGCTTCGCCCTCTGCCACTGTTGTGATTTCGACGCCTGCGACTGCGAAATGACCTGTCCCATGAACTGCAGTTGTTATCACGATGAATCTTGGTCCGCTAACGTCGTCGACTGCTCGAACTCTGGCTACGATAAGATCCCCGGACGAGTTCCAATGGACGCCACCGAAGTTTATCTCGACGGAAACGACTTCGGAGAATTGAATTCTCACTCCTTCATCGGAAGAAAGAACCTTGAGATTCTCTATGCCAACAACAGCAATATCGCGACAATCAGCAACAACACCTTTAGCGGTCTCAAGAGACTTGTTTCTCTGCATCTAGAACATAATCGAATAACTATCTTTAGCGAAGCTGTTCTCATGCCAATCGAGAACCTAAAGGAACTTTACCTCCAGCACAATCTTCTCGAATTCATTGATGACTCCACCTTTTTGTCCCTTCGTTATCTCGAAGTTCTGCACCTGAACAACAACCGACTGAAAACTTTTTCCCTCTGGCAATTGGGACGGAATCCATATTTGGTTGACGTTATGTTATCGGGTAATCCGTGGAACTGTGATTGCTCGTATGTGGATCAAGCGGGTAATTGGATGTTCCAGAACAAAGAGAAGATTAGCGACTGGAGACAGATCACCTGCTCGCTGGGAATACCCATGATTACTCTCGTAAATGGCTCTGTAGTCTACTGTGCCGCGTTGACTAACACATCGTCGACGATCAAAGTGCGTCCCTTCGGGGCCTATTTGCCACTGCTGCTAGCCACGGGGATCCTTTCTTTGATACTCATTGTCCTCATCTGCGGGGCGTTGAGGCACAACCGGGTTATTCGCGCCTGGACTGCAAACAGGTATCGATTTCGAACATGTTACAAAACGGCAGCGTTTGAAGATCGGCAAAAGCCATTTGATGCCTGCATTTCTTATTCCGCTGTCGATGAACCTTTTGTTTCTGGGGTCTTGGTGCCTGGACTTGAAGCCTCCTACAGGCTATGTTTGCACTATAGGGACCTGGGAGAAGGAAGCGGTATGATGAACGCGATAGCTGAAGCCGCTGAGTCTTCGCGGCGTACTATTTTGGTATTATCAGAAAATTTTCTGCAGAGCGAGTGGCTGACGTGCGAGTTCAAAGGGGCTCTGAGGGAAGCTCTTAAACGAAAGGATCGCTCGGTAATTTTGCTGCTCGTCGGCGAAGCATGCCCGAGGGACTTGGACAGAGATCTCAAGAAAATCATCTCCTCTCACACGGTGCTGGTGTGGGGCGAAAAATTATTCTGGCGAAAACTGAGGTTCGCTATGCCCGACGTTTCCACAATTCCAGCACTTGAGAGGCCTCCACTTTTGCCAACTCCGCCACCACCGCCTCAGATTCGTTGGGCGTAGAGGAGAAACTCTTCTGCAGGTAATTTCACTGCTTATTTCACTGCATGACATTTTACTACTATAGAGACGCTAGAACAACCTGCTGGATGGTAAAGGGGTTACGGGGTGACGCGACGGTGCACTTCTGGGTTAACAAGCTGTAAAAAAGCAAACTGAGGAAATAGGCTTTTCTGTTTTTTGCCTTTTTTTTAGAATCAAGTTTTACTCATATAAGAAGCTTCAAGTGGGTACATGTTTTTGGTAATTTTTTTCAGGGATTCAATTTTTATTAACTAAGCGTGATATTAACTTACGAGTGTTTGTACCTTTTTTTCTTACTTAGTTATTTTTATTTAGTTTATTTAGATTGTGAAAAAAGATAGATATATAATGAACAACTTTTTCTTTCGCGAAAATGATTATGTATTTAAATTTAGCTCAGATAATAAAAAAAAATCGTGAATTTCCTTTTTAAATTGCTTTTCTTGTTGTAACAGTAAAATCCTTAAACAGGAGTGAGACCCCTCTGTTCATAAATCTGTGATGAATTTCCACGAATAACTAGCCCGAAGGGATATAAGAAATGAAATGTTGACATTCTAAAATATTTCTTTTTCAATATTAGATACACTGGAAAGAGTCAATTTTCTGAGAATATAAAATATGCAATAAGCTCTCATATATTAGTAAACTTATTTGTATCTAAATCATACAATTAAATAAACAGATTAGTTAAATTACATATCCACAATATCGCTTTCAATTTATATTTTTCACCACAAAATCTTATATGCATATAGTAAAATAAATCTTCTTTAATTTATTGTACTATTACAAATTTATATATTTTTTTATATAGAGTATTCATTAAAACTGTATTTCATTATTAGAGAGATAATAATATACTGTGATATACACTGTTAATTGGATTTAATGAAGCTTCATTAAAACTATATGGTTTTCGATCCGCTGATTGCGAATCCGAAGGCCGAATTTCATCAAATTGGCTCTAGTTTTCACATGACTTCAAAAATTTCAAATTTTATCGTTTTAAATCAATAACTAGGAAAAAAATTACCAAAAATACCGAAAAAATTTTTTTAAATTTACTGTAACACTTCTCACAATAAATTCAAAAGCGAATTTTTTCCAGACAATTTAATGAAATAGCTTTCGGATTTGTAATCAGTGTGTCGATGAAAACCATAGGATAGGTATCGTGTCTAGTCTTCAGATAAGGATACTTTTTTTGTGCAGTTGTGTTATGAATTTAGCTCCAATTACCTAAATTAAATTAAAAGTTAAATTCGTTGGAGCCTACAATTTATCATACAGTATTAAAATGAAGGGTACGTTCCGTAGATAGGTAGCTCTCGTAAAAAAAGTTTCGAAACTTTCACTATTAAAAGTTGCAGAAACATTATCGATCGGCATTCCAGCGCGGGTTTATGATAATAATCGTTAATCATTTTTTTTATAATAATTACACTCCGTTTATAACAATCCTATCTTTTATGGAAAGAAAATAATTGATAACAGGTTCGTCTTTCTTTTATTCGCTATAAAATGATTTTAAAACGTTTCAGCTTTTTCATGAATCCTTTCATGAACTGCTTCAATTAAATTCCAGAGAATTCTCCGTTATACATCTCCTTACACGGAAATACCCAGTGTACATATTGATATGTTCTACACATTTTATTGTATACAGTACTCAGTCTTTGAAATTTATGAAATATATATTAAAGGAGACGATTGAAATATATGTGTTCTACCAATTCTCAAAGGAACAATTGAGGGGCCTGATGCAATAAAGGCGCACACGAAATTTTTTTTCAAACATTATTTTCAATTATTTTCTTGTTATACACTGAAAAAAAAGATTTTTGGATTCAAAGAAATGCATTTCTTTAACAACACTTCTTTGAATTAAAGTATTTTATTACTTAATGCAATTAAATATTACTGTATGACAAAAAAGTCAGGCATAGACTCAAAGAAATTATTTCTTTACGTATCATTTCTTTAATACAAATAAATATTACTTTGCTTGTAAATGTGAAGTATTTTAAGTCAATAAAATGGTTTCTTGGAAACTAGGAGCCTAGATTTCTTGAATCTAACTTTTACGCTTGAAGAAATATTTCTTAAGTTCAATAAATTTGACTCTTTGAATAAAAAATATGTGTGCTTAAATCACATAATTTATTTATGCTGGATTAAGTATTATATTTCTTTGAGTGAAAGAAATATGAAGATAACTCAAAAGAATTTTCATTGATTTAATGAGATATTTCTTTAACATAAGGAGAAGATATGCTTATTCAAATAAAGGATTTCTTTAGATAAATTAAGCAATTCATTAAAATGAATATTAATTTATTTAATTGAAATAAATATTTATATCATTAGATAAACTGAAAGGAGATGTATCAAACAAATATTTCTTTCGAAGAAAGAAATATATTTTTGAAATAACTGTGTGTACATTTCGTTCAAAAGAATATATTTTTTATTCTATTTTTTGACATGGCTAAATTGATTAAATATTTTTTTCAATTGAAATCATATTCAGCATGATTAAATGTTTATCTGTTGCATTCCAAGAAATATTCTAAGAAATATTCCAAGAAATATTCCAAACACATATTTCTCTCATATAGAAAGATATAAGTTAAGATATATGTTAAAAACCATTTCTTCCTTTCAAAGAAATATTCTTTCTCTTTTATAGAAAGCTTCTTTTACACAAAGAAAAATAGACTAATATCAAAAAAACTTTGACTTTAATCGAGAAATATTTACTTGCATGAAATAATTATTTTATTGAAGCAGCGCTGTAGTTCTTTATATTCAGTAAATTACTCTTTACATCGAATATTTATTTCTTATAGTTAATAAAATATTTATCTCGTTTAAATAATATTCCATCCTGTCAAATAAACTTTTCTTCGTTTAAATAATTATATTCCTTTGATATAAGAAAAATATTTCTTCGAATTAAAGAAATATTTCTTCGACCATATTCTAACCGACCATTTCTTTGAATCAAAGAAATATTCTTTGATTCAAAGATCCTTTTTTTTCAGTGTATGTATCATGAATTAAACTTTTTTACAAATTCCTGCAAATTTCTTTGTAGGATGTGTTCCATAAGACCCTTTTAGTTTCTCTGTTCAACCCTTTTTTTTTGTCTTGCACTCACATTTCTGTAAATCGCGGGGAAAAAATAAATAAATAAAAGCGAGAGAATTTTCATCAGAAATAGAATCGGTTTTTCTTCAATTTCTCGGACTCAGGAATCTGCTCTCTGCTCTCGCGGTTATATACCCCGAATAATTTCAGCCCGTTCAACCCCTGGAACTTTGTGAACGACATTAATGAACGTTTCTCTATATACAACGCGTGCGACCTTTGTAAGCAGGAAATTACAGAAGAAAAATCAAGAATGCCCTGATAGAAACTGGAGCGGTTCCCTGAAAGTCTCGCTGCTTTCCAAAGAACTGTCTGTGGGGGGACCTGCGCGGCTGCTTTGTACTATCAAAGAACAGCCCCTGAATGCCCCTGGAATCCATCCAAAGAGATGTCTGGGGGACATTTACGGGCGCTTTGTGCTATCAGGGCATTCATCCGATGTTCGGTCGTTTCGCAATATCGATCCTACAAGTCATTGAGTGTTGCAATGGCAACATATGGCATTCATGCACGTCGGGATGGAATTCGCTCTTTTTCCTCTTTTATTTGCTTCAAAGGGTGCAGATAAATTTTACCATCAAATATTATTTTAAGCCCCGAAACTCTCCAAATCCAAGAGCCAACACTAGTCAGTCATGTATCCAATTAAAGCGTGACTTGTCCGATTATTTCGTAATCCCTTATTTAAACATTTACGTAACGCTCGCCAACCAGCAGATTATCTCCCGTATTCACTTTATACACTTTTTTGTTAACCATTATGTGTCCAATTTCACTTGAGAAATACCTCTTTTTAATTAACTTTGCCATTTAGACTTATTTTTGCAGTAAAATCCAGTGTGATCGTTCACAACCGGGCCCTTATTTTTAAATGCCAGCATTTGCTCAATAATGGCATAAATACAAAAACAAATTTTTTTCTTTCTATTTAAAATAGCGATACACATTACACCTACGTATAATATTAACGAATTGTCACTTATCACATAATAACATAACAGTGCAAAAAATCGTTTGTTAAACATCGCAGAAACATTAAAAGATATGAAATATCGTTTTAATAAAAATTTAAAGCCTGTGAAAAGTTCATATTTACACAAAAATTTTCTAAACTTCTTTTCAATATTATTCTATATTTATACTTTTTATTATCTTACGTAACGAAGAGATCGCTATATATAGTGAATTTTTTCGCAAAAATCTTCGTAAGACGAGAAGGAAGTGTAATTATTTTCCTTAAATTGCTGGTGTTATTGTGTAAGGGTCAAAGGTAAGGTTGGATAAACCAAACCCTTCTCTTTTTGCGCTTTATTACTCAGAATAAGGTATTCATCCTACCAAATAAAGCCTTCCCGGTAATATGATCGCATTTAAAAGCTCTCCTATTGAACGAAATACTTAGGGCGAGATTTTAATGATGATATATACTTATTGGGATTATCACGTTCATATTTTATCTCACACACCTAAATATAGAGAATTTTCGCTCATTTACAAAGTTTTTTTTTGCTTTCGCTCCAGCTTGCAGTGGAGTTTACGTGTATGTAATGAGGATGTAAATTATATTGTAACTCATCACCAGTCCTTTAAAAAAAAAAAATGATAAATTTCTACCTGCGTTTATATTTATACATATATTGAAGGATTGAATTTTATTTTAATTATTTCCGACATTAGTATTCTTATTATTTCTTTTATTTAACATGAAGATATTTATCAGTAATATTTAACTCTTTCTACAAATTCAGTATAATTATTAATTATTTTGTACTGTTTGAAATTGATATTACACAGATATTTTGCTGAGAGCTTTTTAAGAAAAAAATTATACTTAATTTCTTGACGTCTAAACTTGCATATTTACTTTGAGAACTCATTCAAAATTTCTACATATTCCTTTACATTTTCACGTAAAGATGGAAGATATGGAATTTATGTATGAATTTGGAATGAGTCCCCTCATAGGAATTTACTTCCAGCAGCTGAACTTCCAGCAGGATACGGTTAGAATATTGAAACGGAATACCGCTCTACTGTACTGTAGAAACAGAGAGTATACGAATTACGAATGATATCTGAACATAGAAAATGAAAGAAAAAAGTTTCGAAGCGCCTCTGGCAAATTATACTTTCCCTCTATATTACAATTTTTTATAATTTCTATAATACTTTCTATATACTTTTTATCATTTTCAACATTCAATGACCTTCCTTTTTTCTTTTTAATGCATAATTTTTTGTGAAGCATTTTCCGGGAGCTAAGCCAGAATTTTAACAGGTTGAATCTGTTTGAATTCTCGTGTTCTCCTTTAGAGACTTTCCTTGTAGCTGGCACTGTTTGAAATACAAGAAAACATGCCACGTGCATTTTTATACTAGTGTCCGTTCAGAATGCATTTCTGTGTCGTACATTGAAAGCAAACATCAGGTACCTTGTTTTTCTATAAAAATCTCGCGTTCAAATAAATTTTATTTTCAAATTGGATTCGACTCCCTGTGAATATTCAAATTTCGACGTCAAACTCTGCGCATCGTTTAACATTTCCATTTTAAACTTCATTGTACATTTAAATCAAATTTTCTATAGTTCAGTGATTTGAGACGTTATGTTACAATGTGGTTTTGGAAGCATGATATACGAGTCAGAAACACACATTTTGATATGCATAATGTGCTTAGATTACGTTTATGAATGTGCATTATATTTATTATATGTGTAGGTACATATATTTATATATATATATACATTTATATGTGTGTATAATTTAATTGAAATCAGAGGCAAAGCAAGCTGCTCTGCGAGCTGAAAATATCATCAAGTAATTTGTAATCTTACAATTAGTTACTTGAAAGCTCATTCCTGTACATAGCATGCTAATTAAGTAATTAGTGTCGGCTACGGTAGAAAGAATATTGTTTCAGAGAGCTTTTCTCCCGATGTAATTTTTTCGCGACAAGTAAATAAGGGCTCCTGCAGCAGCGCGGGTTTCAGCTCTGTAATTCACAGCAGCCCTCAAATCTGCCCTTCTTTACTCGATTGCCCATGTTGCCTGCGCATATTTCACGCTCCCATTACTTTCTGGATGAAGCTAGTCACAAATCCTGCATTCAATCATGTTCAAGTATACATATAAATGTATTTCACCGAGGGGATTGTACTAGGTACTCATGAAATGAGCAAATCACAAAGAATCGATTAGGAATATAGAAATTCGCTGAATAAAATAACCATAAATCGAATGTTTAATCAAACTTGGAAACTATTAGGATCTGCACATTTTAGGCAAATTGGGTTTTATGACAAGAACAACACGAAGGAGAAAAACTGAAATGGCTACATGGGTGCAGTGCGGGTATAGATCGATTGAACTCATATGATTGAATAGAATTGATTATTTATTTATTAAAATGAAAAATACTCATTTTTTTATTCATTTCTTTGGATTGTTTAGAGCTTAGAGATACATATTATATGTAATTATTATTTTATTGTACACGACTTCATCTGTATGTTATACACACTTTGGAGTTAAGAATTAATTGCCTTTTGTGAAACTTTCAAGTCTCAACAAAGCACCTTAGCGACACTCATATTAAGAAATATTGTTGTCATCGTGTTTTCATGCGAGATAAAAGTTTTGAAACATGAACCCAACAAAGTTTAAATATTCACATGCACTGCAGGTACGGCGCCTGGAACACGTGAGAGGCGTTCCCTTGCGGGAAGTAACAAATCTGTGCGTCAAAGAACTCAAGAACGATGATACTCCATTAAACTTTACGGGGTTATGAAAGGACAATACGGGTCGGCTAGGAAAAAAATGCCGCTCCACGCAAGGCCGCCGACAAGCACAATTTATGGTATGTTTTTAATTTTTTTGCTTCTTTTTTTCGCGCGAGGAATTGAGAAAGCGGTAACACTTTTTAATATTCTCTTAACTGTTCTAATTCTCAATTAAATAGATAATTTACAAGTGTTTATAACACTTTATATAATTGAATGCAGATAAGAATCGAATATATATAATATAGGCATGACTGACATGAGTATCTAGTCTATATATTACCACTAAATTTCAATTGTCCACTAAAAATTCAGTTTCCTAAAAATCAACAAATTTAATTCTTTTACACTGAATCCCAGGGTGTCAATTTTTGATCCAAAAGTGAATCAACGCTTTGATCAACTTTCGGATTAACATTTAACACCTTATTGGATTTATAATCTGTTTTCAATATGTATGTAAAATGTAAATAAATTGAATGTAAATGTTATCATGAATAAAAATAAAATTTTATATTTACAGACGCTGTGAATTACTGCCTTCTTCCAGCCAGGATCGACTCTCAAACGAATGTACAGGAATTGTTCAACTCGCGAATCAAGGAAAAATAAAAGCGGAGTTTTATATATATATATATAAATATATTATATATTTATATGTATAGAAATAACACTTCGTCATATTTTTGAAAAATAAAATACATTAATGAAACTTTTTTATATTAAAAACTTTTTTGCTACTAGTATTGATCACGAATTTTCAACGTTTAAAAGCTTTTGTCGACATTTTTACAAATTACATTGTATAACAGACAGATCCTACTAATGTTTCATATTGAGTATATCTCAAGAAACAAAAATATAAATATAAACACTCGCATTTGATAAGCAGTTTGAAATTACTGAGTTTTTTCTTCTCGATTTTCCCCAAACCAATAACTTTCCCTGCACGCAGCTTTACGATATAGTAAACAACAACCGCCATTAATTAAAGCTAGGGGATGCTTTCGTAAATTTCCTCAGGAAAGGAAAGCACGTATACCTCGTCACGACAGATCAAGCACGAACCAAATGATATTTTCGTGCGCGGAACGAATTCTCCAGTCAGAATTTTTTTTTTTTTTTTTTTCTAAAAAAACCTTAAATTTTAATTTCTAACAAAATTTCAAGTAGCCTAAATGATATACGTACACGGAAAGTTCATACTTACGCATAGACATTTGCAATAATGTACATATTATTCAAGAACATTTATTATAGGAACGATTCTATATATAAATTCGGACATTTAAAGATAGAACATTCATTAAAAACTTTTTCCGAATTTCATTAATGTACTCTCACTCGTATAGAGTGAGAGTTCAAAGAAACTAATTTTTTTTTTAATTTGGAGACCTATAGAAAGCAAGTGAAATGTAAATTTGCTTCCGTGCAACGGAAACCGATTAAAAGACATATGTGACCTAAATTAAAATGAATCGTTTTAATTTACTTTCGTTTCGACTTCTCGTGGATACTATTTTTATTTTTTGTTCAGATGACGATAGATGAGATTAAAGCAAGCGACAAATCCAAGGTATGAGTAAAGATAACTGTTAAACACCGCAATGTGTGCGGATTAAAAAGACAATTTTTGAAATCTCATCAATTATATTATTATATGTATATATGAAAATAGAGAATGCAGGGAAGGTCTTTAATTCTGAAAAAATGATGAAACCGAACTTTCCAGACATATATCTCATGGAATTTTTATGACACCCTGTATTATTGAAGGAAGGAGGAGGGAAGTTAGTTGGGAAATAACTTGGATAACGTCGCATAAAGTCTTCGTATGAATCATTTTTATCGCGTTAGCAGATACATCAGAATTTTTATTGCAGTTTAAGAAATCCTGGTAAAAAGAAAGGGGATTTATAGAAGGTCTTTTCTGGCATAATAAAGTACCAATTTCGAGATTCGATCCATTGAAATGAACATGTAGCAGTATTCCGCCCATTTAAGGTGTAGGATTACTTGTCAGCTAGGGGTTGGAAACTACAATGGCCCTTATGCTCAGGCAGCCACAAAACGAAATTCGCTACGGTTTATGTTACCATCGAAGCTGAGTCTAAACTAACTGACTCGGGTTTCTGCGTAATCCTGACTCCAGGAGTCAGCAATATATATACATATATGGATGTGTGTAAAACCAGAGCCAATGTCCCTCTCAACTGGCAGAACCCTTCCTGTATATCAGCACGAAAATTCGTATCTCTTATATAGGGTATCTGGATGCTGTATAAGTTATCATTTGCCTTAAATCTCATCTTTATTATAGATATTCATTTATCGTTTGATTATCTTTACTACTTATGGACAAATTCAGTTTTATTTGATTTCTATTTCTATTTACATAATTTGTTTAGTGCGTGACTTATAGAGACTTAATTTTGTTAATTAAAAAGTCATGTCACATACGATATACATAGCTAATAATAAAAATAAATAAAAACAAACTCATAAAACATTAAAATAATATTGTATTCAAATCCCAAGAAAGCTTTAAATAACTGTATAAGTTTGTGATTCGAGAAAAGATAAGCTGAATTAATATTAAAGTAAATACAATAAATTCATTTATTAAACCTTTTAAATTTTACATACGGATCCTTATTTAATTCCGTTATTTATAGGAATTTCTAAGTCAACAGAATAATTTTAATTTCTCTTTTTATAAAAACATATAAAGGATGGTAAAGTATTTAAAAACAAACAAACCATACATCACTTTTAGAGGCAAGAAAATGCGTAAATACTATTCCAAAGAAGTATATCATATACATATATATTTAGCTCTATGCAGTAGAATAGCTTCTGCACGTGCTGCTCGAGTGTACTAGGATTACTCTGATTTATTACCCAGGTACTCAGATTCGATATTCAAATAACCGGATAAAACTGAAAGTCGTGAAACTCGTGCCGGCGTATTTGTGCTGAGCAAATCTGAAACGCGAATGGGTATCAGAAGATCACGACTATGGAATCTAGAGATATTCTGAATTTTAAGCGTACTAAAATTTGCTGCAGGTTCTACCAATTTTGCACTTTTATCAAAATATTAGAAAAATATTGATATGCTCAAAATATTGAAGCTCATACTCACAGCTTTATTAAAGGCATCATGTTTTCTTTATAGCTTGAAATTTTTTATTATATATTTGATTGAATAATGAATAGTAAATATGTAAATAATTTCAATTACGAAATGTGGACTAAGTCCTGATTAATACATTAATTAATTATTGTCTCACTTAATCAGTTTGCCAAATATTTATTATCAGCCTTCAACCGCACGCACTACATCCAACCAACCACTCTGTTTTATCTATGTGGTTGACTTTTCATTCTGAGTTTGGTTTGCTGTAAATAAATAAGGCTCAATATAATTGTAATGGAAGTGAAAGAGTTGTGAAAGCCGAGAATACAAAGGTAAATGTGATATGATAAAAAAAATAAGCTTTAGCGATAGGAAAATATGATATTGAAATTGACATAGACTTTAATTACTTTCCTTTCAAAATAACAGTGACTATAGATATATATTCACTGAGTTAATGAAATCTTAATTACCACACATCAAAAGCAAGTAAATTAACTTTGAATTCTCGCGTTTACACCACTTGCTTTAATATTACTTTTAAATAGTCTCTTAATAATATTTGAATAAAAACAGTATTGAAGAAGTTATTCAAAAGCAACAACTAATGACATTTAATCATTAAATAGGAAACTCATATTGCTGCTATATATTTACAAACCTATTGACAAACAAATTTATCTACCTATGACGGATTATTTCGGTCAAAACATTTGTCAACAAGAAATTTGAAAGCATGGGGTGCGAGAATATCTGAAGAATTTAGTAAGTCCTCTGTGAGCTTTTGATATTCTTCCTCCCTTTGAAGACATCTCCGATACATTTCATCGGCTTTCTCGGTTTCTCGGGATCTTAAACTTTTTATATAACGTTGCTGATCGATAAGATCCTTTTGGTAACGCAAAGCAGCTTCCTTCTTG
Source organism: Synergus itoensis (assembly GCA_904066005.1). Taxonomy (NCBI): domain Eukaryota; kingdom Metazoa; phylum Arthropoda; class Insecta; order Hymenoptera; family Cynipidae; genus Synergus; species Synergus itoensis. The sequence continues at coordinate 1,436,426 of CAJFCP010000106.1, read as the reverse complement.
CATTTTCGATCGTAATCCATCAACTTTGCATCCAGTTCGAGCTGTTTTGAGAAAAAAGCTCGTTCCTGGTCCATTCGTTCCTCCTCCTTTTTACGGTTTTCCTCTTTTTCCTGCAACTGCTTCTTTCTAATCTCCAAGACTTTTGCAAGTTCATAAGCTCGAATTTCGTTTCGTTCTTTCTTTGCTCGGTCTCGTATTTCCTGAGCTTCATTCTCGTATCTTTGCACGATTTTTTCAATCTCGACATTTTGTTTTGCCTCTTGCTCTCGGAGTTCCTGAAAAAAAGTTTATTTTTCTTTTATTTCAATAATCATAAAATTTTTCTCATAAAACGTAAAAACAAGATCAAATGGAATAAATGGCTCATCTAAACGATTTTTCTGATTGCAAGAAAATTTTTAACAATATTAGAATTATATAATGTTAATTTAATCAGTCTATAAAATGCATTAGCGATTCTTGGAACTTATAGCTCGAAACTTATCTTTTAAGAAAGGTTTACTTAGTGAAAAGTTGTCTGAATGGGATCACTTTCAATTTCTCAGGCTGTGCAGGAATTCGAAGCTTTCTGTGCTCATTAAAGTGAAGTATCAAGTTAGAATAGAAAGCGTTAGGGTGTGTGTCGAGAAATTTTCAAGAGCTTTGTTCCAAACCTAGACGAAGAGCAATCACCCCTCAATATACGCCCAACTTTACTTCTTTGAAAACTTTTCTATTCAAGCTGTCCATTTTTATTTGCTAAAAGTCTTACATTTTAACTAAATTAAAATTTCTCTTTAGTCAAAATTAAATAAATATTCAGCAGAATTGCGATAAGGATAAAAATCACAGAAAAAAAAATTAATACTTAATCTTAAATCAAGTCCGAAATTGGGCTTAAAACTTTTTTTCTTGTGTATAATAATAATAGATACTTTTATTGATAAAAATTAATATATTCTGAGGGATTATTTTGATTGTCGTCAATTAGAGAAACATATATTGCTGATGAATATGACATTTCGAATTATTCTCAATTTACGCATCATAAACGTATGTGTTAAATCCGATTGATGACTGATGATTGACAAATGAAATAATTCCATAATGCGAGTTCAAAAAGTGGGTAAACTCTAAAGAGGGGTTTCCTAACTCCTCCTCGAACGTAAACCGCCGAGCACATTTCAAACTTTCCTAATGATCGAATTTTCTTGAAACATGTCTAAAATATGCAAAGATTACACCCCAACTTTTTACAAGTTTCGATTTAAGAAAAAATACTTTGCGAAGCGGGAGCCTAGGAGAGAGAAATTCAAAAATTAAATATTTTACTAAATCTAGATATACATTTATTATCTGAAAAGATAATTAAATTGTTCATTTGTGGTGCAATTTAATAAAAATTTGAATTTAATTTCTAGTCTATTTTGAATATTAATTAAAAACAAGATTAAAAAAAAAATATTCTTGAATAAAAGACTTGTAATTTTCTTTTGAAAGGGAAGGATTCTTGCTAAAGATGAGGTACACGCAGAGCTTTTCTTAAAAGCACTGACCTGTTAAAACAGCTTAAGTTTTCCACCCGTAACAAATTAGTTTTCTGTACGCGGGTTTGAAAATGCTCTTTTTGCCTCTTGCTTAAAAGTTTTTTAACGAGTCGAAACTAATTTGAAGGATAAACAGTAAACAGTTTACCGTTTTGCAAAACTCGTACAACTCTCGACTTGGGCATGTCAGTTGTCACTTGTCTGTTGTTTCCGGTCTTTAACTCGCTTGAACTATTCGGAATAATTAATTATAGGATGTACAGCTAACATCTCGGCTACACCGAGATACGGAAACGTTTGGTCGGACAAGTAGTCACGCGATACGCAAGTCGAAACTTTCTTGATTATATCAGAATGAAATGTAAGCGTCTATACTATTCAAGACGTATTGTTGAAAATGCTTCTCAAGCTTAAGTTATTTAAAGAAAATTTAATTAAACGTCCTTGATATTATTTATAATATTTATCTACTGTGTTTTACTCTGAAATAATAGAACTTGGCTAAAACGGTAAATATTGTAATGGACCGTTGAAATAAACTTCACTAGATATTATATCACCAAAATATTCATGCCATATTAAAAAAAACACGTTCCAAAAACAAGTGAAACCATATCATCCTTTTGACAAACTCAGTAAAGATCTCGTGAAATATTAGTTCCATCCCACCGCCGCGACAATATACTTATATTGATGGGAATCATGAAGTAGGATTTCAGTTGGCACTCGAGTGACAAAAAAGGGATCGATTTCACTAGGAAGCTCGCCTACCCTTTATTTTTATACGGCGCGCATGAGATCGAAACCAAATGACGGTTTAGCCCGGCTTTGGAAAAACAGCCCAATGCGCTTCAAATGCATCACTTTAAAACTACTTAACCCTTTCAAAACACGTCTAAAAATAACATCAGTCTCCGGATGAGCACTGCAATTCCTTTTATTTTGATTTACATATACAGTTTTCCACTTCTTTCTTTTTTTTTGCTTGTTAGCAATCTAATTTTCTTCACAATTTCCCTTCCGCATATTTCTTTTTTCCGCCTCTATATTTTGCCTCTCGCCTTTTATGATTAATGAAATATTCTCAATCTAAGAAACGATTTCACAACGAAAATTCTAAGGTACCAGGACGCGAATGCACTTTTGAAAGCCCTTGAGAATATCTCAGGCAAATCTAAGATTATTCAATGGGACAAACCAATCCTCCTGCAGAGTCTTATTTCAAATGGAATACTCCTGAGATAAGCTGATCTGTCTTGTGGATGTTCTGTACGTAGATATCATGCGGCATTAACAGATCCACCCAAGAATGTCCTAAGTAAGTATCTCGCTACGATTTTCGTAAAATCTCTTAAGAATAACCTGACTTATGGAAATACTAGAAGTAGTCCAAGAAGAAGATCAACTTGAGTCAACAAGGTCCGAGAACAACTAAAAAAATCGAGCTACTGCATTTAGATTTTTAAGATTACGATAAAAAAAACTGATTAAGATTTTTAAGCTGAATAACAATTCAATGTAAAGCAAATTAAAATTATTTTAAATATTCGTTACAATGTAATTCCTATATATACTCCTTTTAATCGATTACAAATTTCCTGTCCCTATTCCATTGAAATTTTTTATTTGAATTCCGCTGTTGATGACAATATTCACATAAATCATAATCTTTTGTGAATAAAAAATGCAAGAAAGTTTTATGAAAACTCAGTTATAAACGAAACCCAGCATACGCTGTGAAAGATGTCTGTATATATATTAGGAAATAATATATAAATTTATTGATTGAGGGTATCAATAATTTGAAAAGTCGTCTCTGTATTTTTATTACCTGAAGACTCCTTAAAAACGCCAACTGTTCTCTTCGAAGGTCGTTGGATAACTTCTTTACTCCCTCTTTTTCCATTGCTAGCTCCTTTTCAATCAGATCTCTGAACGTGCGTTCTATCGCAGCTTCCTTGGAGGCACGCTCGGCCTGACACATTCGTGCCTTTTCCAATTGATCTTCCAGATCCTTTTTCAACTCTTCCTTCTTTTTTCGCTCCCTTTCCAATCGGAGAGCTTCTTCCCTTTGAAGGTTCTCGCAAAGCTGCCTAACATACTCACGCTGCTCTTCCTGCACGCGTCGTTCCTCGGACTTCAACGCCTCTTTGCCATCAATTTGCCTTCTCAAAGTGGCCTCTATATCCGATCCGGCGATAGCCCTTGCCTTTTCCTCATCCTCTTCTCGCAATTTCATCGCCTCAAACTGGTCAAAGAATGTGAAAATATATCAAGGAGCTAGGGAACATTTATTATTCAATTTCACTTATACTCGCATGCTTTTCCATTTCGATGGGTCCTATAAGAAAGTACGTAACTCGCGCTGACAAATAGAATCTACGCAACTCACAGTGACGAATAGAAAGTACGCAATTCGCGGTAGCAGATAGAAACTAAGTAGCTTAATTTTGTCGGATTTTTAATCACCATCAGAAACTTTTGGAGCATATTGAAAGCCCTAATAAAGATGCTTCAATTCTTATATGCATTGCTGTAAAGCGTATTAATTGGTAATAATAATTGTTGATACTAATTAAACTTTCAAAACGGTCTCCTAAAATATTGGAGTTTGAGACTTACTTAGTTTCTATCCGCTACAGCGAGTTGCGTACTTTCTATTCGTCACTGTGAGTTGCGTAGATTCTATTTGTCAGCGCGAGTTACGTACTTCCCAGTAAAAAAAAAAAGGATTGATATGCATTGGGGCGCATTAACATTTTTCATTATGGAGAATGCGTGCGAATCCCGTTTTTGACCCGTTTATAGGTTCTCACAAATTAGGACGCATACGGGCGCATTGACCAAAAGTTGAAGCGTTTGCTTGCCAATGAGTCCCGTCGATTTAAAATCGTACGCATTCAAACGCATTGGGACAAATATACATAAATGCGTACTGACGCATTGAAAAGAATTCGCTGATCTCAAACTTGTGCGCTGTATTTGTACGCATTGACAGATTCAAAATTGAAACCTGTCTTGTCGCATTCACACTTATTGCACACTGCTCCAATGCGTCATTGGCAGAAAACAGGATTCTCGGGGTGTCTCAGTCTTTTCAATTCAATGCGTATGAATTCTTTCTTTTTTACTGGGTTTCTTATAGGACCCATCGATTTGTTTATGAACGACTAATAATAGATCATTCTTCCATTCGTAATTGTTATAACATGCATTGTCTAAAATACCAATATGAATGAAAAGAACTACGAAAGTAGTTCTGCAGAAGCCTTATAGAAGCTTCATGAGCTGAGTTCAAATCTCGACTTGAATGATAGCCATTATGCTAACTTCTAGCATTGTGTAACAATGTACAACAATGTGTAACAATGTTTAACATGGAGCTTCTCACCTCCTTCAACATCAATCCATGCCACATCATCTCCAACTCTTTTTCAGCCTCTCGTTGAGCATTGTTCTCTGCCATTTGCACCAGATTGCAATACTTGACATCCTGAGTCGACTTCTTGACGAATCGGTCTCTGGCATCCGGACATCTAGCAAGGTATTGCTGAGCCCGTTTGGCTTTTAGAAGAGACAACCTAGCCTCTTCCTGCTGCCTTTCGACTTCCACAGCACGAAGTCTCAGACTGTCTAGGTAGCCTTCGTTACTCTTCTGAGCTATCTCAACGATTTTCCTCGTTAAGGTCGCTTCTTCTTCGAGCAACATTGCACGAAGCTTTTCACGACGAAGATTCAAGTCTTCCTCATAGGCTTCGATACCTACAAAAAAAAACAAAAATTCAGACACGTTAGATGTAAATCTGCACCAAAACTCTTTAAACTATGAGTTTAAGTTAAAAAAATAAATCGATAAATAAAAAAAAAGGTTCCGATCCTCTTAAAATAGCAATTGCTTACTGGAAAACGACGTAGGTAGACGTTTAAAAAATTGTTCCTTGAAAAAAAAATTTGTACATTCAAAATGAAAATTGACATCAGCTAAAGCAACTATCTATAAGAGCAATATAGTGAAAGAGATTGAAATTCATTAATTTTATAAAGATTGAATTTTTTGCAGCAGGAATCATGTAATTACATGAGATACAAATACCGGCTCTGGCTTTGTGCTGTAATTAATTCATAATTATCATAGTTTAGGACGGAAACCGACCCGATGCGAAGACTTTGAAGCAAACCTTCAAATAAATTTAAACTGGAGATGGTGATGCTAATATAACGATAATAAGTTTATAAAGTTTTTTTGCGTTCATCGAGTTTAGGTGCATGTCTGTAAAGTAGTTGAATCTACTGCCCATTTTTAAATTTACTTTTATTTTTATGTATACATTGAAACGATTCAAGTTTAAAAACCGAGAAATGTTCTTTTGTTTAAGAAGAAAATATCTCAATCCCTAGAGTACTTTTTCTTAAATTTTTCTATTCATTCCGAAAGCTTTTGCCTTTTTGTAATTAATAATTAGAGTTTCGCTTCTTTTTAATTTGCACACCATTCATGTAGTAAAATTAGAACAAAAGAGCTCACGCCATTTTATTTACAAGACTTATTGTCCCAGGAGCAGAATGTCTTCAATTATTCTTCAGTCGTATCTTCTACAAACAGAAGCGGCGCGACGAGCGCAGCGCGAAGACCAAAACTATATGCCATTGCTCGTCGCCGAGTCTCAGAGCGTTAATATAATATTTACGTGCTTCGTGAACAACGAATAGCGAATGAGATAGGGTGAATTTTTATACGCCGCACGTCCTACCGCGCTCGTAGTAAATTTCTTAAACTTGATAGGACGCCGAATAAAAACACAGTTTTGACAAGCAACTTCTATTGAATAGTACATGCACCCTTCCACAACTCCGTCTTTTCATAAATGCAACGCAACACCTCTCTGGAATTATTTCTAGCATTACATTTTGAATGTTTGTAGCATTTTTATTTTATTAGATCAAATAAAGTTATATTTGTAATTTTAATGATATGTATATCCATCATCAGTAAAAAATTTTATGTCAAAGATACTTGTCTATTCGAAAAATTTTAATTTAAAAAGCGATGAAAATAAATCAGAAAAGCCTATAAAACTTCCATTTGGGAACTGAAGATATACTTCCTCTATGAGGAAGAAGCCAATGTAGTTAGATTATATCAGTAGATTAAAAAATATGCCTTTTCGATAGTCTATTCAGTTCGTTTTCCAATTCATGTTCAATCTAATCAATATTTAGTATGCTGACAGAGTTAGTGATGTCCTTTATGGATTTACATATGTACATAGGATGTACTCCCAATACTAAAAAAAAACCAAACATTTTTTTTAATATTGCAAAAAACTTTTAAGAAGCATAATAATAATAGTAATAATAATAATAAATACTAATTTCAGAATTCATATTCTCTCAGTCTAAAAATTAGTAAGATAATAAGCTACCAATTATGAAATAGTGCCGATTTTTTTATTAATTCACTTTAGTAAGTATTTTTAGTATCAAAGTAGTAAAAATTTTTTTTTAAATAGTTAATTAATCAATTTCGTGCTTTTTGATGCGTGTTTAAAACCCTCATGATGCCAGGCATTACAAAATATAAAGTAGTTGTTTTCGAACAAAAATAATATCAAGTTTGGAAGTCTCTAGTGTAATAAATATTTTATTTAAAAAGCTACTCGAGTCATACTCTTCTCGTTGTCAATTTTGTTTAGTTGAAAAGTTTCACTATAAAATCAGCATTGTAAATCCTTGCTCACGGGCTTACATGGTAGAAATTATAGTCCCCATTAGACTTACAAGCTTGCACACAGGAAAGAATAATAATTTTATGTCTAATAAAGAAGAATGATCAAAAGTTGGTGGAGGAAAATCGGTAGGAGATAATACTACAACGAAGCACAATCGCTTTTCATAATTTATCTCGATTCTCACAATACACGGCTTCTCTCCATGACTTCGCGATACCCTATTCCACTTTATTTGTTCCTAAGAACCGCAGGCGACGCAAAACTACGAAGAACAAGTTTCAACGTGGATGCACTATGTATTAATTAAAAGATACGGACTCTATTGTTTTTATGCGCAGCTCGTGTGGAGTAAAAAAATCATTTTTGTTTAACTTCAAGAATATCCCTTTTTATGGACGAAATGTGTAATTTTCATAGATGTACATACTCTTAAACTGTAAAAAACATTACTTTTGTGAAGTATAATCATTATTAAAATTTGTTTTAAATTGTTACTTTAAGTATAATATATATTAATTGAAATCAATAAAACAATTGCCAGTATTGTACAGCATACTAATAAAATATTTGACACCTTATTTATTTTTTCAGTATAATAGAATCATATGTATTTTGAATAACTATACCTAGTTTGATTTTGGTGTCAACCATATTTTTATCGCATCTTTTTTTGGATCGCTCAACGAAATTGAGTGTGTCCAAAAAGTGTTTCTTATGACGGGCTTCTGCACTGTTGTTGATGACAAAATTGATCGAATCGTGTGAATCATCGCGAACACCGCCATTTGTATTGAAACCAGTTCTGTGGACCTGGTTGGAGTGGAAACCACCTTTCTCGGGTTCTCGTAACCTGTAGCCACAAACGACATTAGCTGTTCCAGGTACGTTTATCGGCCTACAACGTGATTTAACTGCTTCATGCCCAGGAACGTGATTCGAACGTACCGCAATGTTCATTGTCTCTTCGGGGACACTAAATACAAAATAGACAGTTCGAGTGAACGAGACTCAGTGATTATGCCAGTCGAGTACATTGTAAAACGTAATGGGCCAAATTTTATTGAGTTACATTCCTCCTCTGTGCCTCTGTGGAGTCAATTTACCCTTGGGAGGAAGAAAAGAGGCTGTGCTCTGCTTTTTAAGTTCGGGGAATCCTATAAGTCATTGTAGGGAATGTAGGGGATTCCTGATTCTTAAAAAAGTAATAAAGGAAACAATAAAAAATTGTTCATAAATCCAGAATAATTAGTTATTACAATATTACATAAGTATGTTCAAATACTTAATTGCCATACACGTATTTTCATATGATAAAGTAAATTTAAATTGTACTAAAAATTCATTTCTAGTTTTCGATTAACTGTCATTCATTTTCTTCATCCATTTATTTAACAAATTAATTATTCTGTCAAAAATATTTTGTAATATATAATTTGCACACTAATATTTACGACTCCTCAGTAACATCGAGCAATTAGAATAGGCATATATTAGAATAATCAAAAGGTCGAAAGTAAGTAACGCCCTCATTGAGGTTATGACCCTTCCCAAAGTGACAAGGGGATGGGATGGATTCCTGTGGGAGCACACAGCTGGGAATTTGAACTCGCTGCCTCGTTGAAAATTCCAAGCCATACTATCCCATGGGAACCCATTCTCCTATTACTAAGGAAGGAGAAAAAAATTATAGGGTTAGAGTCCTGTTGCACTCTCAAGTTCACTACGACTAAAATATACTAAATTTTCAAGAAATGTGATCCATGGTCTCTTCAGTCTCTAATAGAGACTCTTGCTCATTATACCATACCCAAATATTTAATAATATTAGCTTTTAACATCAACAATAAAACTATAGTAACGTATACAACTACGTACAATAATAATTAATAGTTTTATTCTCTAAGCTACTTTGTAATTGTTAGAACATCGTTAGGTGTAGTATTTTTAAAATGAAAAATGTAATACAATCTTAATCTTGATAAAGGAAGTGAAAATTATTTACCTTGAGGCTGTGATTCAGAAAGCTTTGGGATTATTTGTCTTTCTGCTTGCAACAATTGCAATTGCAATAAAAATACTTTTCTAAAGTCCTAGCCTGAAATTGGAAAAGTTCTTAAATTGCGGTGGCAGACGAAAGATAAAAAAATAACCTTTCTTGAATAATCATCTGACAAGACATGATGAAACTGAGTGCGAAATTATGGGGATCTGTTTGTCGTCGTCATGACGATAAATTATCTATCAAACGAAGTAGTAGTAGGGGTAGTAGTATGTAGTATGTAGTAGTACTACTACTGGAGAAGCGATTTTTCAAAAGAGACGGAAAGAAAGCACGGCGTGTTTTCAAAGGAATGACTGTTACATGTTTGTGTTAATTTTGTCTCTTCATTAGATGAGTGGCGGTTGAGGCGGGCGAATACATATAGGAACCTGCAAACTATTTCAAAAGATAAATTCACAGAGAATTCTTCCAGAGAATATCATCATACAAAAGAAATACCACAGAAAATACTGCTCACATTTTCTAGAATATTAAACTACAGCCAGACAAAATTCCGAGAAATATTTCATTTGATGGGAAGTCTGCATGGAGATTTGCATCGAATTTAATTTTAGAACATCTCAGTTGCTGAAATTCTATCCAATGATGGATTAAAGAAAATTCAAAGCTGACGGCAGTGCTCAAAATGAGAAAATTCTTTCTCAAGTGGAACTATTTTCAGTAAAAATGATAACATTTTCTGTTTCTTTATTGCTATTTATTATTAAGGAATTATTTTAAAATAAAAAAATTTAATATAACTGCCCTACACGCACAATTTATATATTATAAAAGGAATATACATTAAATGAATTTCTGAAAAGAGATGTGAAACATGATGTAAATACAAAGTAGCATCGGAAATATAACACTTTTAAAGTACACTTCAAAGGTAAAATCGAAAATATTTTTAAACCATTTTTCGGATATGGTATATAGAAATTCGTGACTTGAAAAGCACAGCCTCCGGAGAATATATCCGGAATTTATTTTCTTTTCGACAAAGAGCTTGATATTAGTATTCAAGTGATTCCTGATCTGCGTTATATATCTATCCACCTACTTATATCCTGACATGGAAGCGGTCGTGTGAAATCCACTGAATCTTTCAAAGGTAAGAGAAGGAAGTGAAAGATTCTAATAAAAATTTGACGAGAAATCCTTCAAAGAAAGTCTTTCACAGGAGCTTTTCAAGCAGAAAACCGGATATTAAGTAACCAAAGCGTTTTTAATGAAACAAGATTACCCACATCACAAAAGATGCAAGATCAAATATATGATTTTTCCATTTGTATTAATTATCGTTTTTTAATCAGTTTAATTACTCTTACGATTAATTTCTCACTTTATAAAACATACTTTTTATAATTACGCAAAATTCTACTCTTCCCAATTTTAAAAATTATAAATTTTAAATTGTTTTAGTAAATTCTGAAAGTATTTTTTTTTTTGTAAAAAACAATGCGCAAGTGCATTAAGGTACATATACTTTTCGAGTTTATATACTGTTTGCCGTTTCTGTCCTGTTAATGTAAACAAACAGCCTTTTTCGTTGGGAATTATAGTCGATAATTTCAGGTGCAATTACATATTATGAATGTTATTATATCGATCGCAAATCGAATTACACAATTTCCAACATCCCCACGAGGGAGTTATATACCAGTTCTGTTTTCCATGTAGATTATATACATTTGTGTAAATATTTAACATAAATTTAAATTGATATTCGCATTAATGCGAAAGTAGATTTTGTTCGTTTTCATGAATTAATCTTTTCAGATGGGAATACCAATTTTACAAATTAGCGCTAATTATATGCTGTTAATTCTCGATATTTTATCAGGTGAAAAGATTGTTAGATTCTTTATAATGTACATTTATAGTATTCATCGTACTCACTAAATTTTAAGTACATATGTAATAATTATATAATACTATAAAAATTAGTTTTCAACCGTAGTAAAATAATTTATATGATTTATTGGTGTTAACTGTCGGTATAAAATTATCAATAACATGAGGGTTATAAAAATAAATTATGTGCATACATATAGCCAAGGTACGGCGTAACAGAGAATACATAAATTTTAAAAACACAATAGAAAATAAAAGATGCTATTGTGCTAGTCTCTATAATAGCCTAATAGTTATATCAAAAGAACAGATAAGATCCGAAGCAATTTTAAAGGAATCTTGAAAATTATTTTATAATACGTAAACGAAATAATTGAGGAAGATTTTTTTTAAATGTACTAAGCATAATTAGTGCTTTAATTTTATGGGAAAATTTAGTAAGTACACAAGGAGATTTCATTTGATCCTCGTTGAGCTTTTTGGTGAATCATGGAAAATAAATTTTAATTAACCATTATATATATAGATATCGATAAACCTATAATTACTTTAGAACATCAGATTTTATTATGTTCACATAATAATTTACTTAAATTATTTTTGTTCTACTTGACAAAGTTCTAATTTATGAGACAAGTGTGACCCATTATTTTTAATAGATCATAATTGTTTCCGCAGATGGATTGTCTCCGCCGCTCCAGTTAACAGAACACTGTCGAAGCGTCTGCATATGAAGCAATTATCACTCTCTTTTCATTCTATTTTTGAAATGTATTATTTCCAGTATAGGTCTTTTGATTATCTTTTAATTATGCGATTTCTGAAATGTATTATCAAAATTACCTGTAACTGATTCATGGTTCAATTTTGCGCTAATTGAAATTAAAGAGTTAATTGTCTGTAAATTTGTGAAATTTTGTAAAATTTCTATTTAATTATCACGGATCAAAATGCAAATTTGTATTTCAACTTCCTTATAAATTCTTTGTTTACATGTATATGTATAAGAAATGGGAAAACTAATCGCGCGCATATCATATAATTGCTGCTGGTATAATGTTGAACAACTTATATATTTGCATTTGTATCTTATTTTTTCTGCTTGGTCTCCCTCGTCAAGTTTAACAATTATTTCCTGATTCATACAATTTATATGCTGATTTCTTGAAAATTTTTCAATTATTCTCAAGTTTTCGATATAATTTGAAGACGCATCTTGGTCTAGAGTTCAAGCAATGCGAGTCTTGGTGGGGTAGGATGCGAACGCGCAGCATCCGACTGGATCAATGAGTCCTCGGTCTACAGCTGGTATGACTTTCGTTCAATTTCGGTATTCGGTATTTGGATAGTTTCACATGTTGTATCCAGTATCGCATAAACATTCTCATTTCTAAACGGAAATGTAACTACAACCTTCGCTTTTGCGACTGAGTCCACTTTCGCGAATAAATTATCTAGGGGTAAGTACATCTACGAAGTTACTAGGTTCGCACATCTCAATTTGGACCCTTTTTCTTATATACGCCCAACATGTAGGAAATCGTATAACAAAATTGTTCCATTTTCATCAGTTCAGATTAAAATTTAGTGACTTTCTGAAAATGTAACTCTCATGCAAATTATATGCTCTCTAACGAATTGCACTAATGCGATTATCTAGAGACGATTTAATTATTCACGATGATATCAATACAAGATAGCTAATTTAAATTGAATGACCTTAACCAAATATCCAATTCATATAGAAGAAATAGAAATGAACTTTCTATTTTCTTTCGATTTTTGTTTATTATCTAATTAGATATTTTATGGTCGGAATATTGTACAGGATTTATAATTCGTGGTAGCCTGAATCTCATAAAAAATAGTAATTATTTTTTATTGCAGGTCCTCTAAATGTTTACTCTAAGCTAGTATTGTAACGTATATTATACTTATATATTATATATGTATTTTTTTCAGCTTGAAAACTTAATAGTAAACAATGGCTAAAGTAAAAAGGGCGCTTATTTTAATTTTTATTATAATACTGCAAGATACTTTTAATTTTGGATTTGCCGGTCGACCATTTTCAAATCCAGGAAGATTTAATATTGGTGGCGTTTTGTCCAATAAGGAGAGCGAAGGTCATTTTAACACAACGATTGACGTAAGTTTAAAAATATTTTTAAGTCCTTACAAGTTTTATTGATCTACGTATTTATATTTTTTTAGTTTTATTTTTCACATAATTTATGACTATCTAAAATTTGTAAACAAAAGCGGATTGATTAAAGTATTTGTTCAGAGAATAAGTTATATTGTTGAAATGTTGCCCTGGTTGCGATGAAAAATACATTTATATTCTGCAGAATAATATTATATTCACAATCGTTGTATAGCTTATTATAAAGAAGAAGCACTGCTGAATAAAAAATTGTACATGAATTAATTCAGGTGTTTTTTGGAATCGATTTATCGTCCGTCAATTATACATACAAGTATAGATACGAACAAGTCTAGTCAGCCGAAGTCTATGTCACTTTCAGTCTGCCGATGGCCGACCAAAACTGTCCGTAACTACTGCGAGAATTATTTGCACCACACTGACAAGTTGAAATGCGGCGAATAATTCGCTTTCACAAACATCATTGCTTCCGACAGATCCAAAATTTACTTTTTTATGATAATAAACACCTTTCTGTCATACTTTCAATTTTTTTTTATTAGTTTTTTATTTATTTAACAGATAATACTACTAGATTTTACTTCAAACTCTTCGAAATCTTTTGAGTCTTAAAGTTATACAATTTAATTACATAAGTTTATTATTATGTAAATTAAAAATGTTACTGATTATAAGATTAGAGAAACTGCTGTTACACGGAGAAAAAAATTCCATTAAACTTATCGAAAAGTCTGTAACCGTTACAGATTTCCTATGCTAATATAGTGACAGCATAAAATTTCAGTACTCATTACATAAAATTTATGTAAATAGATCTGCAACTGTGACAGGATTTAGTTGTAACACTAACATGAAACATCTGTAAATATAACACTAACATGAAAAATCTGTAAATCTGTAAATGTAACACTAACATGAAACATCTGTAAATATTACAGATATTTCTAGTTACGTTTACAGAGGTGCTTACAAAAATTTTATGTAAACCTGACATATTGGGAAGTAATATTAACTCAAAAAATCTGTCATTTCTATCTTATTTTCTGTAACAAAAACGTAAATTCTTTAACATAGAAGCTCCAGTACATTTAGAGGTTACATTTTTCTCCGTGTAGGGATTATAAAGGAGATACATTATAGTAAAGTTAGAACTTGAATTGTAGCATTTGAACTTCGACTCTCAATACGTTAACAAGGGAGTAACGTACTATCATACAGTAATCGAAATGGACTCCAATCCCATTCGTACGGCCCTAAATGTCTGCAAGCGATTAATCGCTAAAAGGGTTTATGCTGTGGTGGTGTCACACCCTTTGACAGGTGATCTATCACCTGCCGCCGTGTCTTACACGAGCGGCTTCTATCACATACCAGTGATTGGCATTTCGTCTAGGGATTCCGCTTTCTCAGATAAAGTATGAAATAAATAATATTAGCAATATACAATATATATACATTATATCATGACAATACTAATATTATGTATGTATTAAAATACTTTAATTTTGAATCTAATTTTCAAAACAGAACATCCATGTTTCATTTTTGCGTACGGTGCCTCCATATTCACATCAAGCGGATGTTTGGGTAGAACTTTTGAAGCATTTCAACTACATGAAGGTGATCTTCATTCACAGTTCAGATACTGATGGTCGAGCTTTGCTTGGTCGATTTCAAACAACCTCCCAAAGCCTCGAAGATGATGTTGAAATTAAAGTCCATGTAAGAATCTTTTTATATCAGTAACGATTAATTATACATAATATAAATACAATAAACAACCATTTTTTAAAAATAATTTTAAAAAATATACAGACAGCAGTAAATTATAAATTTTTATTAAACAGGTAGAATCCGTTATTGAATTCGAACCAGGTTTAACAAGTTTTACTGATCAATTAACGTATATGAAAAATGCTCAAGCCCGAGTTTGTCTTATGTATGCAAGGTGAGTAATAATATAATATAATATAATATACCTAATATAAATGAATTTCTTAAATTAAAAATTTTATTTTCAATATATTTTAATTTCATTGTTGCATAATAAATGTTTGAAGATAAAACTTTATTATATTAATGTAATTAAAAATGTTTTGAGTTTTTAATGGAAATATGTATTATCCGTATAGTAAAAAGGATGCTACAGTGATATTCAGGGATGCTGCAGCTTTAAATATGACAGGAGCGGGATATGTATGGATCGTTACTGAACAAGCACTAGAGACTCCTAATGCACCAGAAGGACTTCTAGGATTAAAATTAATTAATGCCACTGATGAAAAAACTCATATTAAAGACAGTTTGTGAGTAATTACTACAAGTTCTTTAAATTAAATTATCTCTACAACCTCCCTCTTTACTGTTTATGAAAAATTATTTTATAAATTTTGTCATTTTTATTTAATATGTAATATATTTGGAATTAGTATTAATATCATTATTTAATTCCAATTTTACTTGTATCAAAAGGTACGTTCTCGTCTCAGCTCTTCGAGAAATGAACGAAACAGAAACTATAACTGAAGCTCCACACGACTGTGACAATTCAGGATCTATTTGGGAAACTGGAAAAATTCTTTTCGAGTGAGTTACTTTTAATTTAAAACAAAATATTAAAAATTAAATCTTTTATTTAATTCTATTAAAAATATTCTATACAAAAAACATTATTCCAGTTACGTGAGGCGCCAAGTTCTTGAAAATGGTGCAACTGGAAGAGTTGCTTTTGACGATAATGGGGATAGAATCTTTGCGGAATATGATGTCATTAATATACAAAGTAATAATCAAAAAGTCTCTGTTGGACAATATTTTTACCATGCAGTAAGTTCTATTGTGTAAGAAAAAAATGAACATTAAAGTTGAGTTCTGACTTTGGCGATATTTTAATTATTAGAATGCGAGCAAAATGAAACTGAGATTGGATGAATCGAGCATTATTTGGCCTGGACATCTTAAAACCAAACCAGAGGGTTTTATGATTCCAACTCATTTAAAGGTATTAACTATTGAAGAGAAACCATTTGTGTACGTACGAGAAGCACCTGACAATGAATGTCAAGCTGATGAAATTCCTTGCCCTCATTTTAATGCAGAAGAAAGCAAAGGCAAGATACCAAGTATCTAATACCGCAAAATACGACACGATTCACTATAAATATTTAAAACGATCTTGTATCTAAATTATTTAGACTTGAGGGCATGCTCTATGCTCCGAAAATGAAAAATTTTTCCATGATCACCATGGCCAAACACAATGATATATCGCTCTGAAAGTTTGGAATATAGGAAATAAGACATTAAATTACGTTATGAAATTTATTTTGAGTAGAAATTTTGAAAAAAATTATTTCAGTAAAAAATAAACATGTAAAATTATTTAATTTTTTTCCGAGCTCACCACGTCCACGCGGATTGAGATATCGAGTTGAAAATTTGGGAGATTATATAAAAATCACTAAAGTACGTTATGAAACATAAATGTTTGTAATTTGGAAAAAAGTCCATTTATAATAAATTAATAAAATAGGATATTACCACTCGAGTGGTAATATTACCACAAAAATCAAATAATTTTACATGTTTATTTTTTACTGAAATAATTTTTTTCAAAATTTCTATTCAAAATAAATTTCATAACGTAATTTAATGTCTTATTTCCTATATTCCAAACTTTCAGAGCGATATATCATTGTGTTTGGCCATGGTGACCATGGAAAAATTTTTCATTTTCGGAGCATAGAGCATGCTCCGAATTTATTTAATTTATTATTTCAGATTATCGAATATATTGCTGCAAAGGATATTGCATGGACTTGCTTAAAGCATTGTCCAAAACTATCAATTTCACTTACAGCCTTGCATTATCACCAGATGGACTGTTTGGAAGTTATACTGTCAAAAATAGTTCACGTATGACTATAACTACATACAATAATTTTATATCATTCAAATTTAAATTATTTAAAAGTTATTTAAAAAATTAACATAATTAATAATTCATATATATATATATATATATTGCAGTTGGAGGTAAAAAAGAGTGGACTGGTCTCATTGGTGAAATAGTGAATGAACGTGCTGATATGATTGTGGCTCCACTAACAATTAATCCAGAACGAGCTGAATTTATTGAGTTCAGCAAACCTTTCAAGTACCAAGGAATCACTATTCTCGAAAAAAAGGTATAACTTCTAAATCAACTATAATTTTTACAAAAAAAAAAAAGGTTAATTGAATTAAAGAAAAGTAATTCCAATTATATTTTTCATTTCAGCCATCAAGATCGTCAACTTTGGTTTCTTTTTTGCAACCTTTCAGCAATACTCTTTGGATTTTAGTCATGGTATCCGTACATGTTGTTGCTTTAGTTCTTTATCTGTTGGACAGATTTTCCCCTTTTGGAAGATTTAAATTAGCAAATACTGATGGCACTGAAGAGGATGCTCTCAATTTATCAAGTGCCATTTGGTTTGCCTGGGGAGTTCTACTTAACAGTGGAATTGGAGAAGGTATAGATTTACTGATTTATTGATTACCTTTCATTTCTTTTCTTCAAATACCAGACAATGATTAATTAATATCACAATATGAACAGATATTTTATTGAAAATTGAAAAATTAACATTCAATCAATTTTTGAAAGGTACTCCGCGTAGTTTTTCTGCTCGAGTTTTGGGAATGGTTTGGGCAGGATTTGCAATGATTATTGTTGCATCGTATACTGCCAATTTGGCAGCTTTCCTCGTTTTGGAACGTCCTAAAACTAAATTAAGTGGAATTAACGATGCTAGAGTAAGTTAACTTAATACCATTTTTTATATAATAATTATTATTTTAAAAAAATAACATAAATTGGCACATTGGAAATGGATGACCGGCTTTAACATATAATCAAGTAGATAAAGGCGGATTTAGTCGGACAGAGACTGGACCAAATCCGGCACATGTGTACAGAAATGTTTCATTCGAACAACAAGTTGTAAATCTCCAGGCTATAATTTATAGCATTTCACATCACGAAACTCATCATTTACCATCAAAATATGATTTATAATGCATTACTATAATTCATCATTGTATTTCAACAGCTCAGAAATACGATGGAAAATTTAACATGTGCCACTGTCAAAGGATCTGCAGTTGACATGTACTTTAAGAGACAAGTTGAACTTTCCAACATGTACAGAACCATGGAAGCTAATAATTATAATACTGCAGAAGATGCTATTCATGATGTTAAAGTTGGGTATGTAATTTTCATTCTTTTAATCAAGTATGTAAATAATGATTCGCCAGAATAATTGATAAAAATTAAATAAAAACGTACTGCTCGTATAGAAAGCTGATGGCGTTTATCTGGGATAGTTCTCGATTGGAATTCGAAGCAGCTCAAGATTGCGAATTGGTGACTGCTGGAGAATTGTTTGGGAGGTCCGGCTATGGTATTGGTTTGCAAAAAGGATCTCCATGGGCAGATCACGTCACTTTAGCGATATTGGACTTCCATGAAAGTAAGAATGAATCTATTAAAACAATTAGTGTATTAAAAAAAAAAAGATAGAACCATTCAATAGATAAAACGTCTAGTCTATAAATAATATTTTATATGTAATTCCTTATGTCATGGTATTTTATAGGTGGATTTATGGAAGGTCTCGATTTAAAATGGATTATGCAGGGATACCATACACAGTGCGATGTTGTTGAAAAAACACCAAATACTCTGGGCTTGAAAAATATGGCAGGTGTTTTTATATTAGTAGGCGCTGGCATAATTGGTGGTATATGTCTCATAATTATAGAAATGTCTTATAAAAAACACCAAATAAAAAAACAGAAGAAACTCGAAATAGCCAGACATGCAGCTGATAAATGGAGAGGACAAATAGAGGTAAAATTTTTGAAACATACACAATTTATTTAATTGTTTGTTTTCAATGTTTTCCATAAACTGCTTTTAAAATTCAAATGAATTATTAATTAAAAATTGAATTATTTTTCAGAAACGAAAATCACTTCGAGCTTCAATAGCTGCTCAACGCAGTATCCAAAGTAATGGATTAAATGATCCTGTGACAGTCAGTCTTGCTGTAGATGCAGTTTCAAGATCAAATGTTGTTCATCGTAGTCCTGGAAGAGCCTGGCCCGGTGATAATGACATTCGACAAAGACCTCGTTCAGATGATATAAGATTATCTCCAGCAGCTTACACTCTGGACGTGTCTCACCTTGTTGTCTAAATATGTAATTAAATATCAATTATGTACTGTAATTGGTTCCTATAATCAGGGTGGCTCTTATTTTCTGCAGAATCCTTGCCAGCAGTTTCTATCATCTAAAATTTTTATTTTTTAGAATTTTCATAATTAGAGTGGCCACTAAAACCTAAGAAAAAAATTCCCGAGTTGTAAACATTTTTGCATGTATTAAAATTCAAAAAGAAACTAGAAATTTTATGCAACATCAAGAAGTGACACATTATTTATTAAAATTTAGAGTACTTGTAATATATTTAAAAATGGCTTTAAGATCTAAACTGAAATAACATTTCCACATCCATTAATTTAACCACGAAGATATTACTAATTTAATATTTATATAATATTGTGAATTGTGAAAATGGAGACTGAATTTACCAGAATAAAAATATTTTTAAATCTTATATTATTAATAGTCGTGGTCCAAAAGCAGGAAACACTGCCAAAATGGGAGACACCCTTTCTTAAGGCAGAAAATTTATATGAATGTTTAGATGGTGTTTAAAATTTAAACAGATATTGTCTACCACGCGTGTAGGATAGACAACTCGAATGTTGTAATTTTCCAATATTGTTATGAATCAAAATAATAATACTAATAAACATAAATAGGAAACTCAGCGAACTATCTAAATTTCTAGAGCAAATAAAAAGAGCACATCTTAGGTTGTTGGGGCACATTGAGAAGATAGCGATAGAAAGAACTGTCAAGAACATATTTGACAAAGAGCCAAAAAAAAAATAAAAAAAGAAAAAAAAAAAACTTGCACACTGAAAAAGAGGTCTAAGTAGTATCATCGAAGATTGGAAGCATCTCAGAAACGCAAATGGAAGAAATTTTTCTGGGAAAGATAATTTATAGAACTTTACCCAAATGCCTCAATTCTCAAACACTCGAATCTTTCAATTTTTTAAAATTCGAAATCTTTTAATTCAACAGCTGCTCAAGATGTAAATTACATTCTTTTATATTTAGCAAAATTTAAGAAATTATAATTTTCAAGTCACAAAATTTAGAGGAAGGAATCACATTTAAACTTAAAATCAATCTAGATATTTTTCAAATATATCAGTTAAAAAATGAAAGTCTTGAAATTTAAAATAATAAGCCTTAGTCTTCCTCTTTCGATCCCACTTTTTTTTTAGTTCAAAAACAGATATCTTTATACCTTAGAAGTCTTCAAGTTCACAAAAGAAGTATAGGTCACAAAATAAATAAAAAACAATAAAATCGGGTCATGACTCCATTGACTCGCCTCTTTAGAGTCCATTTTACTTTTAGAAATCGATTGCTTCGTCACTGATCCCTATTCTTAGATCCTGAGCTCTTAATCACTTGCATTGAATAGCGACAATGATGGCATTTGTAAATCGAGTGGTGCACATTTCTGCAGAGGAAGTTCTCTCCTTAATTAATGTGAAGAGTGTGGTAATAAAAAATAATTTGTTTCAAAAAGCATGTCTTATGAGCGATGAACACCAAAAAGACGATCTCTATGAGGAAGACAAAGAAACCTCTGGAAGAAAAGACTATTCTTCCACCACCAAGAGTCATATCTCACGAATTATATTTTCCAAGATTTGGAACCGCAAAAAATAGCACACCTCCATCGCCTTTTATCATCATCGATGGGAAATTATTGAGAAGTGCGATGTCCTTTTGCAAGAAGAAAAGCACGAGGAGAGTCAAGTTTCCGGATAACGATTTTATCGTCACTGCTTACTTCGAATCCATCGAGCCTTGGAATTATAGTATGTTTCATCTTCTTTTGGTTTTCATTCTGTGGTTAGTGTTGACTTTGTAGCGTTCTGTTGAATAACTTATTTTGTGAATCTGTAGAAAAATTCTAGAAGGCAGTTTTAATATTAAATAAGATAAATTTAAAAGTGCTCTTGCCTCGAAATTAAGAGATACGCATTAACTAAAATGCACCTTGTGATGTATATGTCAAATATTTCATCATCCCCTATGTATTTTGTTTCTTTTAATAGATTGAAAAACTACCAGCTTATAAAATGGTCACTAATACATTTTTTAATCGTTTATATACATACATTCAAATTCGGAAACTACAAATTTGAAAGTCATTTTGTAATTTAGATTTCAATTTTCCATAAAATTATTTCAGTTATAGATGGAAAAGAAAATTCCGAGGAAGAAGGAACTGACGGGAGCGAGGAAGAAACGGATGAAAGCGAAGGAAGCGAACAAAGTAAAAGCGAAAGTAGCAGAAATGAAAAATTTTACGAAAAAAACCAAGAAAATCATGAAGAAGAAAGCTAAAAATCGATTACGTAAAGACTAATTATGGAAAATTCGATAAAATTTCACAAGCATTAGGTACATTAGCAAATTAAAAGACCATTATTTATTTTTTTTTAATTCGATGATTAAAATCAAATTTATTTAATATTTTATTTTTATTTTAGCATCAATCTGAAAATCGGAGAAAGATTGACAAGTGTGAGAATGGAAAACTACAACCTAATGTTTCTAAAAAGGCACCACGGATTAATTCTTTTTAAATAAAAAATGAAAAATAGGAAAATATAAGTGAAAACAGATTGAAAGAATTGTCTAACCATTTACCAATTGTAAATCTACGCGGAAACTTATTTAAAGCATAATTTTCATTTATAATCTTTCATTAGCCTGAAAGATACAAAAAAATTTAATTACTTGATTAAAAGGCAATAATTAATATATTCGCAAATGTGTGTTTCTAATAGACGTTTGATAATCATACCTATCAATTTTGAGATAATCTTTTTACTTTTATTGTTAAAACTCAACATATCCAACAATGGAAAAACAAAAAGATAGTGTTAAAGACATACAAATATGGCTGTAGATTCCTTTTCACAGATCGCGGATTCGAACGGAAAATCCCTTTGAACGATCAAGTAAGGTGTTAAATTGAATCTTCATTGTTTGCGTACTGTACATGTAATACTAACTACTACCTCTCTTTCTTAAACGTTTCTCCGTATAAATGTAATCTCTGCATTCACTAAATATGTCTGTAAACACACGGTGTAAATCGAACGGTATTTAAATGCATGATACATAATAATATTACGTAAAATTTATAATTAAATAGGACCGAATCACTCGACTTCTGCAGCATTGAAAATGTTTGGCCATCTGTGCGAAAGTAAAAATTCTACACATTTATACAATTAAACAATAATTAATAAAATTCGCGCTGCTCCTTAGCAAAAAATTAACAGATTCATAGAATCCAATTAATTAGAAACGTCGACCTAAATCCTTAAATCGAACCAGTTTTACCCGAGTCATCGAAAACTGCTAATTAATCGATTATTCTCGACTCGAGTGAAGATATTCTCTTATTCGCTTTTGGATGTTTAGGACTAAAGCTTTTCAACATTCGATAGCAGATGTTTCTTCTTGAATCGAATAATAATAATTAAAGAGTAGGATCGGAGTTACCTTTTTTATGATTTTCTAAGTTCTCAACTACAATCCCTCGACTGATAAAAGAGGATATATCCGGTTTCCGAACTTTTCTGAATGTCAGACGTTAATCCATAAAAATCTTCAATGGTTGAAGCCTCAATTTTCTGAAAAATAACATATTTATTAAGCTTGATATTTTTATACTGCTAAGTAATACAATGAAAAAGAGTGTGACATGAAATTAAAAAAATTTTGTACGCCGTTGACTTAATGATTCATTTAAAAATAAATTACTTACATCGACCATGTCATCGTCAAAGAGAAGCCAAAACCCGTGACTCTTGACTATAGAAATGTAGTGTCCTCTGTTAGGTCCACTTCCGCAATGTATCACAACGGCAACTAAATCGTATAATCGATCTGGATTCACGGCATCGTCACTCTAAAAGTCGAAATTATAATATTACTATTATTATATAATACAAACATAATACACATAAATATATTAAATAGGTATAAATTTTTTCAAGGAACGTTTCGAATTAATTCGAAATAATATTTGTAAATACAATCTTGGAAAATATTAATAGATTTAAAAAAACTATTCAAACAAATCAAACTTACTGTATTGAAGAGCCTAAGTTCGAGGGGAAACACTACTCTATGAGATACTTTAATGTGTCTATTATATTGTTCGACGTATTTGAATCTCTTTAAATGCAAAGCTAGAATCATCGGAAGTTTTTTCACTCTCATCCGTTTCTGCAAGAGTAAAAAATTATTATTGTAACATTAATTATTGTGTAATTTTCTTAAATTCTGTATGGATTATGGAGACAATGAAAGAAAAAAAATGATATGAAAATTTAAAAATATTTTTGGGAGTGAATCACAGTGAGTGGAAACATCTTGAAAAAATGTTTGCATTTGCAACTAACGTATTACCTGAGCTTCTTGGTAACTGCTGCAGTTGTCACACTTGAATTTATTATCGCTGCAGAGGGTCTCGGTATTCGAAAAGCATTTCAGACAATGCGTAATAGAGGTATTTTGATCTACATCGACTTGCAAATCAAAAAAATCCTCGTCTTTGCTAGATACAGTCTCACAATTAAGGCAGCGAGTTTCCGAAGTCAGAATCCCTTGAAATATTTCGTGAACCCAGGTGGGTTCCGGAGGAGATCCGACATCCTCTCCACTTCCTTTCTCCCCCGTCGGTTTACTTTGATTTCTTTCTGCTAATAAAGAATTTTTTCTTTCACAACCACAGATATTTCAAAAACAAACTGCCTCAATGATTAAAAATTAAGATAAATGACTGTATAAGAGAAATGAACTGTAAGTTCTCATGATTAATATAACGGAATTTGATTCTGATTAATTTCAAAATGACATTACTTTAATAATAATCGACTACACATACAAAAAAAATCAATTTACTTTTAAACAAAAATTTGCAATGATTTTTTCTTTAATATACAGGGTCAGTTTTTTTATTTTGAGGCATCGAAATATCAAGAAATACGCATCATAAGAAAAAAATTGTCTGCAATAAGTGAGATAAATTTTTGTGGGGTCGTTTCTCCTTCTCCAAAATAAAAAGTTTTTAATGCCGACATTTTTTCGTACGATGCGTATTTCTTGATATTTCGATGTCTCAAGATAAAAAAGTTACCATGTATAGCTGGACCACTGTAGTTTAAATAAAATGAAAAATAGAACAATAAAACAATAATAAAATAATTACATTAACTTTATTATATATTAATCAGTATTAATATTATATATTAAGTAATTAAATAATTAAATTAAAAAAAATCTCTTAGATTGACTTACCTAAAATAATTTCATTGATGTGATTTATGAGAAAGTTGAGAAATTCATGAGCATCCTGTTGCATATAATTGTCGAACTCCTCTGAAGAAAAAAAAAAAAATGGTTAAAGACAAACAAAAAAGATGATAGATATTACAGGTTAATGATAGATTTTAAAATATTGTACCTTTCTCTTTTCTTAGCCTCGCAATAAACTTTTTTGGTGCTATCGATCCAACTTTTTTCTTTTGCGTTGCAATACTGTAAAAAAGATCTGCCAAGCACGTCAAAAGAGTTTCTTTGGTTCTTTTATTTCTAGCTTTGTATTCTAATACTTTTTCTCTAAACGGTCGACAAAAGTATAACGCTTGCAACACAGAATTGCTATAACAGGTGTTTCCAAACTAGAAAAACAATCATAGATTGAACTTAAAATTAGTATAAGAAAAAAATATATTTTTAGACGTTGAGTTAAAGGATACATACTGTAAATTTTTATTGTATGTATATTATAATTTTCTTCTTAATTAATTAAACCATAATTTTTGTATTTTGCACGGGCACTTACGTTAACCAAACCAAAGTAGTGTTCATTTGGTGGAAATTGATCAGACCCAATATCTCTTTCTAATTGTGATATATTTGCCCCCTGAAAATAAATTTGATCTCGTAAAGAAAATTGCGTCACTTCTACTTACTTTCTGTTCCACCAGAACATAACCTTGAGACAATTAATACTAATGTATACCTATTTAATTATTTTGAATAACTTTGATTGATTTAACAGTGAATCAACCACAACGGATCAAAGTAATTTATTTCTTAAAATTATTCATAAACTCTGAGTACCAAAGGTGTAAGATAAATTAAATTAAAATTCAATCTCAAATACTCGGCAAACATTTGCTGAGTAAATAATAATTGACGAGGTATAATTAAAAAAAGCGCGTGGCGTCGCAATTCTACGGAAATCAAATTCTTTACGTAACATATCAAAATGTAAATAAAGCCGAAGTTTCAAGTAGCAAAATTATAGCCTTTTAGCAAATCGGTAAGCAATCAGAGCAATCATGCAGAAAAACACAGAAAAACTGCTGAATATATTGAGGTTAAGTCAGGTCGTAATTGTAAATTGATAATTATTTTTTCAAATTTACCATTTTACGATTTATTAATCGCAGCAAGAAGAAATCAGCAAGTGTACAATCAACATTGCATCCGAGAAGAGTTTCATTCTATTACTGAAAATGGTAACTGAAAAACACCCTCAAAAACTGCACGTTAACACGAATAGCATATCTTGACATTTTCACTAAATTGGGTGAAAAATAGTAATTATCGAACGAAGCAAAGAATTTCGGTTAATTGATTTGATCAATTAAAAACGTGACAACGGCACATCAACATTTAAGGCGCGACTATACTCGGCGATTTTGTGAGATAAGGAAAAGATAACCTCAAAACATAAAGAACGCGAATATAAAGATGGCTAATCCTATATGGCAATGTAAACCAGGGTTGGGTTGACATGTTTACAAAGGAAGTAAGTATGATTCATGTATGACTTCCTTCGTGGGCGTGTCAACCCAACCCTGGTACCATTTGAATCTTATGGAAACCAGGGTTGGGTTGACATGTTTGGGGGGGAAGGCATACATGAATCTACTGTACATTACGTTTGTAAAAAACACACACTGTAAAAAAAATTTCCTGTAACTTTACCACTACGTTTTGTAATTATACCAAAACTTGTAATATTACTTCTTTCAGAGTAGTAAAAACATCACTTTCAACGTAGTACACTCGACTCTCCCAATGATGAACTTCCCAAAGATGAAAACCTCCCAA
>CAJFCP010000106.1:1369200-1382364 GCA_904066005.1 Synergus itoensis | reverse complement strand
GATCGATTATCAATTATAGTAAAACGTGTGAAGTTGCACACGTTACAGTGGTATTTCCAATCTGGGATCACTTGTGAATACCAACTGTGTGTAATTGAACCCTTAATTGACTCAAGTTTTCGTCTGATAAAATGTAAATATGCATATTTTTCGTATGTGCTTTAAAATAGTTTCGTTTTTTATTACGTTTTTTTATATCCGAAATTTGTTTAAGGATGATAATTTAAAACAGGTTATTTCCTGGTCATCTTTACTTTTGGGGTAAAGTCCACTGATAATCTGTTATCAACTGTTATCATCTGTTATCAACTGATATATGACATGACATGACCCTATCACCCTAGTACATATATAGTACATACAATACATGTGCGGCATCTCTGCGGCATGTGTCATTCCCTCTGAAGTTGGTGTGGAAATTGTGTTCAATACAAAATCGAGTGTTTTTGCACAGTTTTAAATTCCTATTACTAGAGTAGAACTACTGCAGGAACATTAAGTTTGTCATAGTTTAAATAAACAGTTTTGCAAGTTGAAAACAATATTCTCATTTATTTCTATTTATTTTATAATAAATCGAAAAAATTAACGATTTTTTTTCTAAGGGAAAGTTTCGGATAAGAATTTTACCCGAAATTGAAAGCTTATTATACGAACCTAATTTTTATTGAAAAAGTTGATTAAATTGGGATAGAACACTGTTTTCGGATTCGTTCGAATTAATAGTCTCGGTCAAATGTCCAAAAAATCATCTTCTTTTTGAATATTTTGAGAACATTTCATTATGTATTAGAATTTAACGATTTTGAACAGTAATTTTAAATTCAAAAATCGATATTCTCATTTTACTGAACAAAAATATCATAAGTGGTTTTTTTGCGCTATTCACTTTTCAAATAACAATATGCATACAGAGGGAAAAAATTGTTAATTTTAGTACTTTTTGCACAAACCGAATAATTTGACATCCAATCTCAAAATTCCATCTTTTCATTTTACAAAAGAGAATTATGTACTAGAATTAAATACTGTTTCGCTCCTATTTAAAAATTGAATAGCGTTGCAGACTGAAAAAATATCTACATGTTCAATATGTGCAGTTGATACAAATGATTGAATAAATCGAATTTTATGGTTTTTAAAAATTGGTTCACTTGGGAGTGAAAAATAAAACTTTATCCCGGTTTCAGAGACATGAATAATATCTGAATTTTAGCGTGTGTTATAAAAGAAATCATTTTTTTTTTTTTTTCTTAAATGAAAAATCTAGACTTCGATTGAACTTTGAGGATGCTTATCGGCTTCTTCTTGTACTGATTTTTTCTGTTATAGATGTTTGCATAAAAATAAAGAAAATATCTGAAGTAGCCACTTTTGAATTTCGTTTAATTTATAATTGAAACGGAAAAATCGAACCCGATTCTGAAATGAGAGTTGTGGCGCTAATCAGCGGTGGCAAGGATTCTTGTTTTAGCATGATGCAATGTGTAGCAGCTGGACACGACATTGTTGCTTTAGCCAACTTATACCCAGTTGGAAAAGGTAAATATTATTTTTAATTCAACCAGTGTTCGAAAAATATGTATAGTTAAATTGTATACCTTTAAATTTAACTTATGAAATATCTTTTTTTTTTTTAGAAAATTATATACTCTAGAAAATTATCCCCCTTAGAGTTTAGGGACGTTTAATCCAAGTTTTAATTCTATTTAAAAATTATAATTAATGCATTGAAATATCTATTTTCATTATTGATTGAATGCATTGTTTTAGATGAACTTGACTCCTTCATGTTTCAAACGGTCGGTCATCAGGGTATAGAATTCATCAGCGAAGCTATTGGTTTACCTGTGTACCGTGAACCTACTTTTGGACAATCTAAGATGCAAGACAAAAACTATACACCAACTGAAGACGATGAAGTTGAGGACCTTTATAGGCTACTAAAGAAAGTTAAGGTAAATAATACAAACCCATAAGTTTATGATAAGTTAAATTGCTTTGTGCAAAATTAATAATTTTGAAAACATTTATAATGGCGGTCATCATATCTAGATAGTTGTTGAAAAGTTAACTTTTTTTGTTTTCTTTCTATTTAATATTTCTTTCTATTTAACTAATTTACTATTAATTTTTAGGAATCTGAAAATATAGAAGCTGTTTCATCTGGAGCAATTGCCAGTGACTATCAGCGGATACGAGTCGAAAATGTGTAATTACTTACGTAATATTTTTTTTATAGTCTTTCCATTTCAACACTTTTTACGTAAAATAAAAAGTAAAAATTTGAAGGCTAGATTTCAAATTCTTCGTTTTGAGTAAAAAGCATTAAAATAAAATTTTCTTTTTTATGTTTTCGTTCTATAGACAAACTTTTAGTTCAAATTGAGAAAAGTGCCAAAGAGAGAAAAAAAATCGAATTATAAAATTTATTCAGTAAAAAGAGTAAATCGAATTTTGAGATGAGTATCTGGTACTAATACTCTTAAACTGATTTTTCTTGAATCATCTTAATTATCATCTTTCAGTTGCAGTCGTTTGGGACTCATCTCTTTGTCATATCTTTGGCAACGTAATCAGGAAGAGTTGTTAAATGAAATGCTACAGTGCTCTGTAAATGCAGTAATTATTAAAGTTGCTGCCTTAGGTTTAGAAGCAAAGCACCTTGGCAAGTCCTTATCTGAAATGCATTCTCATCTTACGAAAATGGTAAAATATATGGAAATTAGATTGTTAGTTCAACATTACTTTTCTATAAATTATTAATTCATTAATTGATTTACAGTTAATTTGAAGGTCCTATCATTTCATTGATGTTGTATTGATCACTGTTAGTTTTTAATTTTTTCTTTATTCTATATAGAAAGAAAAATATGGGTTAAACGTATGTGGAGAAGGTGGTGAATATGAAACATTTACTCTGGACTGTCCGCTATTTATTAAAAGTATTGTGATGTAAGTTTAGGTTAAATGAGATTTGTGAGCAAATCTGCACTTTTTGAATAAAATTTTATAATTTTATAATACTTTAGTGACGAGTATGAAAGCATCGTTCATACGAAAGGTGACATTGCACCGGTTGGATACCTTAATTTCAAAAAGATACATCTTTTAAATAAAAGTGTAAGTAAAAAAAATATTCCTAAAGTGATAATTAATTATTGGATGTTATAATAATGTATGTTGCTTTCTTTATTTTTAGAAAGGAATCGAAAAATTGTCACTGCGAGAAAGATTACAAGGTACCTTGGTAAAAGAACCATTTGATTACATTTCTGAGATAACGTGCCCAAAAGAAAAAGAAGATGATCATAATTATGTTACATCGCACGATAAAACGATCGATTCTGGAGGTAATTTTTTTACACTTTTTTTTTATCGTTTTCCCTTCACATACACTGTACATTTCTTGATTTTTTACATTCTCATCAGAGAATGTATTAGTTTTGTGTAAAATTTGACCCCCCCATTTTTTGTCAAATGTCGACGTTTTGTGACCCCCTGAACCCGAAAAACATGTTTTTACCAATGTGTCTGTCTGTCTGTCTGTCTGTCCGTCTGTCTGTCTGTCTGTCTGTCTGTAGATTTTTTTTGTGAGCACGATAACTTTTGAAAGAATTGATCGATTTGCTTGGCCTTTGGTATACTCTTTTAGTGTCCTAAAATGAAGGTCAAGTTCGTTAGCCAGTCATTTTTGATAAAAATTAAAAAATTTGGATCATTTTTAAAATTTTTGAAAAAAATTTTTTTTTAATTTACAAATTCTGTTTAAGGATATTCGTAGTACTTAAATAGTCGAACAATTTATCATTATAACTTTTTTCGATAAAACAAAAATTGTCAGACTTATAACATTTTGAAAATTCAAAAAAAATAAAGATAATAAAAATTTTAAGCTAAATAACACACGCTATGAAAAAAAGTTAAAAGATGAAAAATGTTCCTTTTTGAACGTCCTATAAGACTGGTATAACCACTTTTTGAATTTTCTTAGAAAATTCTAAAATTTAACATTTTTAGCCAAATAACATGATACGCGTTACTTGGCTAAAAATTTGAATTTTATATATTTTTAAAGAAGGTTTAAATATCGAGCGCGAAGTGCATGTGCACTGATGAGAATGTGTTCCTTAAGGTCGATAGAACCTTAAGTAAATTATGTAGTTTTCTTCTTCATTTGAAAATAAAGTAATTTAAATAAAAGTATATAGCAGCGATGAAGGTTGGTAAGCGAATGCAAGCGCGCGAAGTGTGATGAGAATGTGCTCACAATGGCACCCCTAGTTATGTATATTTTTATCAAAAATATTTGTGATCAATTAAAAGGACCTGAAAAGCCCCATCGAAACTGAGGATATGAATCATCAAAATTTATACATTTATCACAGGTCGTCACCTATTCACCTTTCTTGACGTATTTTAAATTTGTTTACCTATTTCATATCTATTTCGGGAATTTTTCACCTTTACTTTACTTTCACCTTATACTTTTCAATTTATACATATATATGTCATATGAAAAATTATTGAAATTAGTATTGTAGAATAATGTTGGACCATCTTTTTAAATTCCTTCAAATCCGTTGACAATCTCTTAAAATGTCTTGAAAATTTTTTAATCAATTAAATTTTCTGAAAATCTTATGAAATTTAAAAGCGTCTTGTAATCTTATGATACTTATTGCCTACAATCTCTTTAAAATCCTTTAAAGTCTCTCCAATATCTCTTTAAATTCTTTTAAATTGTTTAAATCTAATAATGTGTTAATGTTTTTTTTTTCAATTTTTTGTCATCCATTTTTCATCTATTTTTATTTAAAAACTCACCTTTTTTAATGGTAATGATATCTATGCAAAAATAAAAAATTACACTTCAGTTTTTTAGGTATTTTATTTTTTGTTGTTGTCTGGAGTAATGGATTTGATTTGTATTCAATTATTATTTGTATGTTCACTACAGATAACTTTAATTCACTTACTTCGATGAATCTCACTTCTGTTGATGATGATTATCCAGATAATCCTAGTGTGTGCGAAAATCAATCAGCTTGGCTTTGGTTTGGCGGAATAACAAGTATGCAATCAGATGCAAAATCTGCCATGAAAGAAGCTCTGCAGAAATTATACCGTAAGTATAAAAGTATATGTATTAATTTCGCTTTCGAAGTCGGACTATGAGCGACCAAAAATCTACAGTGAACACTTACCCAGGCTCGAATTGAGTAATCAGGGAAATCGCGTACATATCTCTCTTCAATGTCGCTGGGAAACAAAAGATGAACGTTGGGTTTCTTTTTTCTTTGTTTTCCAAACAATAAAGAAAGACACACGACTTCCTAAGCCAAGTCCTGCACTTACTCATCTTGATCTCAATAAATTTATGTAATTTTTTTTTCCTTGTCATCCTGTATATATTATCATCTGAACTAATCCTATGCTAATTTCTTTCAGATCTTGCAAATAAAGCAAATATAGATATTTCGGACATCGTCTCGGTTAGTCTTTACATTAAAGACATGGCAAACTATTCAATGATAAACGAAGTTTATGTCTCGGAATTTCCTAAAGTAAATCCACCAGTTAGAGTATGTATAGAATGTCCTTTGAATGTTCATGTTGTGCTGGAAGCATTAGCCTATAGAGGAGGAATCAAGGCAGGAGATGGAGAAATTCATAAAAGACACACTATGCATGTTCAAAGTATAAGCCATTGGGCCCCAGCAAATGTGGGACCATACTCTCAGGCGATTCGAGTAAGCATAAACATACACTATATTTATTGTATATGTATGTCAAAGCCCTTAAGGGTTTGTGATACTTTACCATAAGAGCAATTTAGCTTCTTCTACTTCACGTTGTTTTCTTCGATTTTTTTAATTCTTTTAAAATCTTCAAAAAATTTGACACCTATGTTTGTAAATAAATCACCTTTTCACTTTTCTCAACGACAATAGGTATACATATAACTGTGATGATTGATAATACGTATAACTTACATATATTTGACATAAGATAATGATTTATATTTTCAACAAATATTATGAATAATAGTTTGTCGCGAGACCAAAATCCTTTTCATTAATATTATATGAAAAACTGACTATTTTTACAGATTGGAGATATTATTTTAGCCGCTGGTCAAATACCTTTAGTGCCTGGTACTATGACAATTTTAGATTCAAATATAAAACAACAATGTTGTTTAACTTTGAGACATATTAATCGAATTTTAAAGGCTATGGACTACAATACTCATCTTAGAGATATAGTACACGGCATTTGTTTCTTAACAAATGTCAGCTATATACCAGAAGCTCGTAAAGAATGGGAATTAAGGACAAACAATGCTATTGTTGATTATATTGTTGTGCCAGCTCTTCCACGTGGTGCTAATGTCGAATGGTGTGTGTGGGCTCATAGAGACAACAGTAGGTTTGAATGTAAGTGTCGAAATATAATTATATTTTGCTACATAAATTATGAGAATTTAAAAAATTCTAGTTTTATGAATCTTAAGATTATGTAGCCGATCCTAACATTTTTCTTCTCCCCCTCCTCCCTAAAAGCTATTACGTAATTTATGGATGGCCAGTTATTAAGTTCTCTTTATTGTTCGTTGGATAGATGAAGAGACAGGAAAATGCGTCGGAAATTTGAAAATCTCATTAAGAAGAAGGTGGAACTATGAAAATAAAGTTTCAGCAATTGTTTGTTACCTTTCTCGTGGTAAGTTTCTTCAAATTTATAAAAAAAAACTTCATTAACCATATGTGACCGTCAGCATGAAAATATGAATTATATCATCCTTTTTATAAAAAAATGTTTTGCCTCTCATCAAATAGCATCTGTATTTTTGGGTTTTTTTTGTATATCAAATTAAGGTTCTGTTGGTTCTTTCCTTGTAGAAGATCACATTTACACTTTATTGTTTATTATAAAATCTGTTGTCCAATGGAAATACATATGTACCTAGTAAGCGACATTATCGTAGATATAACTGTCTTTTATCTGTGTAGGTTTGCCAAATGCAACTAATCTGACTGCTGAAGAGTTAATAGACAGTTTTGAATATCTTCTTTGCAAGTTAAGAAAAGGATCACAAAGTGAACATCCAACTTGCCATTTACGAATTTTCCACAAAGCCGGACACCTCCCAGGGGCCAAGTTCATTCAGGATGTTCTCACTTACTTTTCAAACCAGAATTTAGTAATTACTATTATTCCTACAATACACCTACACGATTCCAATACGTTCCTCTCAGTGTGTGGAATCCGTCATGACTAGACTTGGTTTTTAATTCATGTATATATACGCAAACCCCCAAAAATCTGCTTACAAATGATGCAAGGAGTGATGGGTAGTGCCGGGAAAAAAATACTTTTTGAGAAAATATATAATTTGTACTTATTTCTGTATTAGTTATATGTATTTGATTTTTGGAATTTGAAATAAATTATTTTATCTTGAAAAGAAAAAAACAAGAGTAAATTAGTTTTCTATATTCTTGACAGTCATCAGTCATCACATAGGTTCACCATGAACCTATTCACTTTTTTTTTTAAATATGCAATAACTTTTTAGTTTGAACGGCAGTATATGTAATATACATAATATGTACCCAATTCACTCCTTCTAGACTTACAACTTTTAATTCCGCAAATTAAAACATCATTTTTATAATCTTAAAATGCAGGGGAAAACCTTTCTTAAAATTTTTATTAGATC
Source organism: Synergus itoensis (assembly GCA_904066005.1). Classification (NCBI taxonomy): domain Eukaryota; kingdom Metazoa; phylum Arthropoda; class Insecta; order Hymenoptera; family Cynipidae; genus Synergus; species Synergus itoensis. Next base: position 1,374,638 of record CAJFCP010000106.1, on the reverse strand, counting down.
ACATTAATACATTTTACTATTTCTACTTATTAAAGTAGGGACAATGGGAATTATTTTATAATATTTACTACTCCTGACCTAAATACATTTACTTCAATCACTCAAGTTTTATAGTATTCGGACCTCATTCTTTTAACTTGTCATATGTTACTGTAATGGGCGGATCCAGGGTGGGGGGAAGGGGACACCACGACGGTTCACCCCTAAAATTTTAAGAAGATCAAATCGCGGGAGTGATCTGGTGTAGAAGTTCAGTATTCTTTAATTCATTTTATTAATTTTATATCTTTCATCTGTGTTGTACAGGAAATGAGTTATTTCCCGAAAAAAATATTATAATTATTACAATTGTTCGCCTTCTGAAGTCGAATAATAATAATAATAAAAGTGTATCCGACACTTTTAAAAATATAAAATCTACCTAAGTATAGATTTAATATTTTTTAAATTTTACAACAACTCTTACACACTTTAATTTTTCTAGTTATACTTTGGACTCAGGACTGAGGGGAAAGGAGTTTATTTAAAAAAAAAAACTCACTTTTTACACTTCTTTTAAAATATGCAAGTTTTCAGAGCACTTTCAGTACATACCTGAATTCCTTTTACTGACGACGCTAAACTAACAGTTCGAACCAAAAAATGTTCTCACAAGATATTTTCATGAAAATATGTATCAACAATTAAGTTATCGCAAAATCGGTCGCAACGATTTTTTTCTTTTTGGGCTCAAAATAATTGTGGCACACCATGAAAATGTTACCAGAAGACGACCTGAACAAGCAAGCATCTTTGGGTTAAAATCAGTCGAAACCCACCATCGTGGTATGGAGGGTAAGGCATTTTTTTAAAAAAGTGTCTTTTCATCGATCGAATTTTGTTGCCTGCGGCAAAATTCACACCGTGCAATTCAATTTTATTAACATCGATCATTTTTAACAGCAGGACTTAAGTCGTTAAAATAGGAATGCATCATTGCTTCCTCCGCTGATATTCGAAGTACTGGATTGCACACCAATAATCTCTGCGTACAAAACAAAAAAATCTTTAAGGATAAAGAAAGACAAAATAGTAATCAAAAATCTAGCAAAATTATTATTTTTTAATGATGTATAATCAGTCATCACAGTACGCGATTGACCTCCAATACAATCGAGTAAAATTTAAATCAGTGATTCAGAAGAAATTCAAAAGAATTTAAAATAATTGCAAAAATGTCGAAATAATCTAAAAGAATTCTAGAGAAATCACAAGAACTTTAAACAACTTAAGGCGGATTTAGTCAAATTCAAGGTGAATTGAAGAGAATTGAAGAGGTATTTAAGAATATTTTTGGCTATAACGGGTAAATATTGAAAAATACCATTGAATTGGTAGTAGAAATCACAAGAAATCATTTAAAATATCACGAAATGAAATTAACTAAGAAAGAAAAAGACAAACAGTACATTCGTACACGAAAATTGTTCGAATGAACGTGAGAATCTAGGCCCTGGTAAATGTCAAAATCTACCCGTTTTGAACGTTCCAAATTTTTCCACCAGGTAGCCTATCGCAGTGAAGTGGATCCCTGTAATGATGTATATTTAAATCTTATTATTATTGGTAAAACAAACATACCTGTAGTAAATCTTTCCCTCTAGAGGTGAGTTTCGGGGCAACTTGAGATAATCCTTGTGTAGGATGATACTGAGGAAAAGGTTTATAATCAGGAAGAGTCGTAAGATCTGGCCATGTTTCTTCATTAGGTGTGCCCAGCATCTTGAATATTCTCTTCAGTTGATCATCTACGTCTGAGCCAGGGAAAAGTGGTCGACCTGCATTTGCTAACTCTACAATGGAAAGTGATCAAATTAAAGAACTTTATTAGAAATTATGATTAATTAATTTATTGACACTGTTTTAATGTTACATTTGAAACTGATATCAAAAATGAAATGTTATTGTCGATATAAATTATTGATGAAATAATTGCACTTTTTCACAATTAAAAAATAGGAATAAAAAAACGTTCCACCTTATTGTGGAACATATTTTAATATTATACAAAATTCAAAGTGTATCTACTAGTTTTTCTTTTTAACTTTAATTTTGTTCAGTTAGATTTTATATCAAAAACAAAATACCTGCGAATATACAACCAGCACTCCACATATCGATGGATGTGGTGTACAGCTTAGCCCCAAAAAGAACGTCTGGAGGGCGATACCATAATGTTACTACTTCCGCTGAGTAACATTTCACTGGAATACCAAATGCTCTGGCTAATCCGAAGTCAGCGAGTTTTAGTTCCCCATTCTGTAAAATAGTATTAAGTTTACAAAAACTTATTGCATTACAATCATCCGAGTTGTCATTCAAAAAAAAGTGATTTTTTATTTATAAAAATAGCTGAAAAATAGTTGACAAAAAATTGAAACAAACTTAAGCTAACAGAACGGAAATATTTAAAAATTTGGCTAAAAACAAAAAAAAAAAGAATATTTCCAGCTTTAAATATTAACTTTCTTTATTATTTCATTTATCGGAAATATTTTTTGTCAAACCTAAAATAACCCGAGATTATCCATTAATTCCAATGTAATCATTTTTCAAATGATAATCCTCTCAAAAATTCCCAAAATAGGCGAAATAAGTGAACAAATGCAAAATATGTGAAAAAAGGTGAATAAGTGACGATCTGTGGTGATTGATATTGAATAAAAAAGTTATAAAAGCATAACTTGTAACATACATACTTTGTTAATGAGTAAGTTTTGCGGTTTCAGATCTCTATGTAATACATTTCTGCTATGACAAAATGCCAATCCACGTAATAGTTGATACCTGAAATTGTATTTTTCACTTTTATTTATCAAATAGACATTTTCCGTTGTATATGTAGTGTATACAGGGAAACGTTCGGCTCTCATTTGTACTTAAAAATAGTGAAGAAACTTACAAAAACGATTTCACGACATCCAAGTCAATCTCTCCATTCAGACTATCAAAATATTTTTTTAAATCTTGATCACAATGTTCGAAGACTAACGTCAATTTTTTGTCGTTGTGAAGCACATCATTTAATCTTACTATATTTTTGTGTTTTAATTCTTTAAGTAAGCAAATTTCTCTAAGCGCAGAAGATGGTACACCCTATAAAAAAAACTTGTGTGGAAAAGATCTTACATTAGTTATTAACAAAAGGTCGGTCAGCTAAATGAATGAAAATGTATTTTTTCATTCAAATATACAATTTTTACGGGACAGTTTTTTTCATTTATAAATTAACATCAAGTTCTGATATACGAAAAAAATGGACTTCTTTTAAAAAACATTGTATCTGTTTTAAGATAGTATTTTTTTTAATTATCATATGATCATGTTTAATATATTTGGACAAAGCAAAATAAATACATACTTCGTCATCATCATCCAAGCGTACTCTCTTTAAAGCCACAATTTCATGTGTCTCTCGATTTTTCGCTTTAAAAACAGTACCATATGTACCTGCAAATTTTTAAAAATCTTTAAAAACTTTATAAAATGCACACAAATGTCACTAAACATGAAAATTCGTCTTCTAGACGAATGTTAATGAAAAGTTCTAAATTTTTCTAACCATATGAAAATAAGTTACTTTTTTTATAGTAACTTATCACAGTCACTGGGAGACTGAAACTATTTTTGGGAACTGGATATTGTCAACGCTACAAAGCTTCCTCTATGAGGAAGTAAAAAGACACTCAAAAATGAAATGTTCCACACTTTCAGATCTTTTCCGGCATATTTTTTAATTAAAATAGCCTCAAATATTATATACATATAATACTTAATAAAGTCACCTGAAAAGAGGTTAATTTAAAAAAATACAAAACTCATTTTTTCAAAAATCCGCTGCATTTCCATTTATGACTTTCTCACATGTTTTACTGGCACATTCTTATCACGCAGTAGAGAGCCCAAAAATATATTTAAAAAATTCTGTCTATTTATGCCACATTCTAAGTTCTAGCTTCAAAATTTGATTCCCTCATTTTACTAAATAAGAAAGAAAATTACCATCCACGAAAATATGTATTAAAATTACCATATAATGAGAATTTTTCAAATGTATTTCGCTAACGTGCAAACTAGGTCATTTATCGATTGAATCCAAATTAATTATGTACACTTTTTCAGACTCTTAACGCACTATATTTTTTCACACAATACTTCCAATTTCGATTTAAAAAATTTTAATTATTCGACTCACCCCAGTATCTCTAAATTATGTATTTATGTATTATAATATAATATTCGTCAAATAAAATCAATAAAATGAAGTTAGCATTTTGAGGTTGGGAACTTTGATCCAACATCCTTTAAACTTAAGATGTTATGATAGTTGGATTATTTTTTCTGTTAGTTTTTACCCTAGCGAAAACTTGGAATAGAAATCCTATACGAATGAATCCAAGACAGTCCGAATCTATGTCCAGCAATAAAATCTGAAGAAAGTTTTCAATCCGTATCAATCGGACACCCTTTCAAAACAAATCTTAATTTTTCATATTTCTAATACGATCAATTCGTACTCGGAATGATTCGAAATGAAAATTTACTTTAGATTGACAAATTTTTTCGGATTGACTCGGATATAGATTTCAGAATAATTAGGATTCATTTGGACAGAATTCATTATGAGAGAATCTATATAAATAATTCTACAATCAGAATTCAAATAAGTGTAAAAATAACAAAAAATTTCTATGACTACTAATACAATAATCAGTTTAAATATATTTTTTTAAAACTTGAAACGTTCACCTTCCCCTATTTTTTCAAGTTTTTCATACTTTTGCATATTTTTGACGTTTTAGAATTAAACTGTTTACAGCAGTTTACAGTGAGGTTCAGATTGTTTATAAACTGATGATTGCAGCTGCAAAGATGATATTTTGTACTTTGTACATACATGCGCAATCATTTATAAATCAAAGGATGGTTAGATAGCAGGGTTGTGAAATGACGCGCCACTCGATGATTTTTACCAGGGGCTCTATTCTCGAGTTCGTTCGAAACTTTCCGTATACAAATGTACTGTTTGTCTTTTTCTAATCACGTGAGTAAGAGTAAGATAGAAGCACTAATTCGTATACGTAAATTGTTCGAATGAACTCGAGAATAGAGCCCCAGCCCTATACATATATGTGCATCTCTCCCAGCCAGGGTTGCGAACGTAATATACCTTAGGTAATTTACGTAGTTTTTTACATGTAAATTACGTACGTTATTTACGTCCCTAGTTTTTTACATGTAATTTACGTTTTCAAGATGGCGACTGCGCTTACATATTTAGAAAATAAACACAACCTAATTCTTGAATAAGTGAGGTTATGTTATGCTCTATTCCCCCCACCCTCCATTCAAGTACGCCATTTTTTACATTTATTACATTTTTTACGTATAATACGTAA
>CAJFCP010000106.1:1314064-1359200 GCA_904066005.1 Synergus itoensis | reverse complement strand
ATTCAATTCGAAAAACCTAACATTAATTTTCAAATGGGAGAGAAGCTGCAAAATAGCCCATCCCCTAACTTGGATTTCAGAAGCTATATGGAGGCACATCACGGTAACGACTTCCTTTTCTTTACGGACGGATCCAAACTAACTGACTCCCAAAATACTGGAATTGGTATCGCATGCCCTTCCATTCAAATCTTCAATAAGCACAAAATATGTCACTTAGCATCTATTTTTACAGCAGAAGCGATTGCGATTTGCGAAGCTCTAGATATCATCTTAAAAGACCAGTTGTCTCCTGCTGTTATTTGCTCTGACTCTCGTAGTGTTCTTCATGCCTGTCTAAATTTTAATTACCTATCATCAAATTCCTTCTATATATTCAAAATTAGAAATCTTTTACATCTGGCTCAAGCCCAAAATATTAACGTTCATATTTACTGGATACCTGCGCATAGAGGGATCTTTGGGAATGAAATTGCCGATAAACTTGCTAAATTAGCTCATAAAAACCAATCAACAATGGAAGACAGAATTCCACACACAGACATATATCAAATTATCTCCTCTCAACTTAACAAAACCACCAATTTATACTTAAAAAAAAGAAAGTGAAAAAAGGAAAGTAGGTCTTCACTATTTTGCTAACTATTTCTCTGAAACACCCAAACCGTGGTTTTTTCATACTACTTTAAAAAGAAGAGACATAGTGAGCCTATCTCGAATTAGAAGCAATCATTCTGCCCTGGCCGAAAGCCTGGCAAGGAAAAATTTCACTGACTCCTTTTCATGTCCATGTGGACATGACACGGAGGACATTAACCATGTTGTTTGGGCTTGTCCTCGTTTTCTTGATCAACGAAAAACTTTAGAAAGATCTTTAATCAAATCCAAAAAGTTTCCACCTTTCAGCGTGGAGGCTTATCTCTCTGATCCGAATAGCTATGCTTCTCAATTAATTATAAAGTTTCTAAATACTTGTAATCTATCTCTATAACTCATTCATTTTTTATCTATTTATTTACTCTTCATGCTTTGAAATTCTCGCTTTAAACGGCCTGCGAACCCCACTGATCTGCAATCACCAACTATATTTAAATATTGAATTTCCCGCCCAACATACAAGTTACTACTAACTCCATCTGCAATTCAACATATTGCATCTACTTATCATCAACTACACAATGAACACCAGGGTTGTTATATTACGTGCACAACCCTGATGAACACGCAACTCTAGTTACAACGCCTTTAGCTATGGCCTGATAGGTCTCGCTTTTACCAAGCAAGGGATGTCCAAGGCGGCAACTCGGAAATCCCTATGGACCTAGTGCTAATAAAATCCCCAAAGAAGAAGAAGAAGAAGAAATGAATTCACAACTGGACCAACCTGACGAAAACCAAATGCTGTTGTAAATTCAATGTTGTAGATCGTCTGACTGTGTAAAATATACACAACATTTTTTTCTCTGGAACTTGATCAGATCCAGACTTAATCAGTAAAAAGCTTTAAACTTTTATACGGTGCCCGAGATGTCACTTAATTGTATTCCAATATTTTAAAATCGAATTAAAGAGATAAGGTAAGGTGCTGATCCCTTATATTTGTTGCTGTCACTAATTTAAAACAGCATTGTTTCTTAGTATTTATACATTATAATATCAGATCGGTATGTTTTTATTTTCTTGATTCTTGGCAGCTGAAAACCACTTTGACAAAATAAATAATATATCTAAAATACATCATATCTTTTGTGCTTTTTCTTTTATTTTATACCTATACTACATATACATATACATATACATATACACACATATATATATATACCTACGTGTATCCTGCACTTTTTATCACAACAAAATTTAAATGAAACTTTAGAGTGAAAAAATATCGAATTTTGAGGTTTGAACTCGGAGTTTATGTTCGCCAACTTTACGTTCGCAATAATAAATATTTTCGCTAAAACTAAGCCATTTACCTTCGTATATATGAAACGTAGGTAAATTGCCTGGTTTTAATGAAAAATATTTATTATTGTGAACATAAAATAAAAGAAACTACAGGGCGGTTCGCTGGGTACTTACTGATTTTAATGTTATGAATTATTAAAGTCCGTAAGTACCCACAGCGATTTACCCTGAAAATTTGCTCTTATGATAATTGCCACACATCCTTTATATTTGACATATAATACTTATATTTTCAGAAGGCTGATACAACATTTGGATGCAGTGTAACTTGCATTTTATGCTTAAGATATCGTAAAAATCTCAAGGGACTTTAACAATGATAGATTACGTGGAAATGCCCATATGCGATGATGGTAAGTATATTTTTTCAGAGTCAACAAGAAGATACATAAAAAGTATTTTGTGTGCTTTGGGCGAGAGGGACTTTTTCAGCTCGTGTATTTAAACTCTGTGATATTTTTTATTTTTCATTATGAAGCCAGCATGTAGGCTACAGAGCAAAAAAATATCTAATTATAATATTTGTTGAGTAAAATGATGAATTCAAATTTTGAAATTGGTACTTGGATCCAACACTGTTAAGGCCATCTATAAGTCATATGACTTGGTGCTTGTAACCATATTTCAGATTTTCAGGCATCACATTAAACAATTAACAATTCTGAATTAATTGTTCGCAGCAGATAAACGTAAAGAAAACTATAAGGAACGTTTATGTACTAGCAAAAATGCATTTATTGCGCGAAGGGAAAAATAATATGATTGTTTTTCTCTGACTGCTTGAGAATGTCTGTATGAATTTGCTTTTTTTTTTTTCTGCGAAGGTGGCACCAGAATCTTAAAGTAGCGAAGTAGATAATCTCCATGAAGGACAAGACACTAAATCCCATAAAAAGGCCCAAAAGTCCGCCGATATTAGCTGAAATACAATGAGTGATTATTAAACTGTAGTTCCCTCTTGAATTAAGAAAAAAAACATCAAAAATAATATGAATATTTAACGGATAACAATAATAATTAAATTATGTATATACTTACATAGAAATTCAGTGAATCCGAATAATTCGCTCTTCACATATTTAGTAAATTGTGACTCCACAAAGTAAAGATGTACAACAGCTGTATTCTGCCTGCATTCATTAAAGAAGAATTAAGTTACAGAAAATTTTTCACATACATATTAGAATATTTATATCTGAATCACAGTTTCATTTTTTCGAGTTATTAATAAAAGTAATATGAATTAATTACACAAAGTAACGTTGATCCTTTTTCACGTAAATGTCATCTACATCAAATGAGGATACCAAAGTACTCTGTGACATCTCTGAACTATAACCGATTTCGGAACATCCTGGATAGCAATTGCAGCTCGGTCTGGAATTATAAAAGAAGATAATTATATTTTCTATCACTCATTTGTAGGTCATGTCACTTTTTTAGGCTTGTAGAGAGAGAAGAAAGTAACAGTTTAAAACCTACGTTTCTGTTATGTTCAGCTGATTATTTGTATTTTCATCATCGTATAGTTTCAATTCCATAGCTCTTCTTGCCCGAATAGCACACTGGTCATCTTTTTTTCCACAAATCGACGTATTGGCTGACCCTGAATACATATGTATATATATATATATATATATATATACCTAATTAATTAATTATATTAACTTACTTGGCATATAATATTGTACACACTGACAAATTTGTTGTGTAAAATTAGCTTCGCATTCAAGAAAACAGTTTCTTTGTGTGTACGTTCTGTAGTAACGTAAGTGCCGTTCGGATGTAAAAAAGCATTTTCTTTTCTTTTGCGGTATTTTCAGTATCGACTTGCTAGCAAGAGAAATGTGCGGGCGTAATATCACTCGCGTCTCCTTGCCCGGCGAAATGGAAAATGCAAAATCTGCTATTTTAGGAGTTTCAACTGGATTGTGCAGCAACATCTGTTAAAATTATGTTTTAATTACTTTAACATAATTAAGTAGTATAAAAGAGGTGCTGCAAACTAAAAGCCCAAAGCCAAACTTGGTGTAAAAAGATGATTTTGGTTTAAGAGCGATGGAGCCTTTTGAAAACGAAAAAAAAAATTAAATTCGTGTTAAATGACCCAAATCTTCACCTGATTAAAGAAATTCACGACAAAGTTGCAAAAATACATTGTTCGATGTCTCTTTTAATCGAGGTCTGTTTCTCGATGGCAGGACTTGGGCTTAGTATCTCTTTTCGGGAAGAAGAAAGTATTTTTATTAAAAGATTAATGGTTTTGTTGAAATATTTTGACATTAAATTTTGGAAATGTGGATATTTGCGTCATTCTACAAATTTCAGCATTTTTTTTTTATCTTTTTCTATAATAATTTTTTGTCCCTGCGCTCTAACACCCTTAAAAAACAATTAAAACTCAAGTAAAAAATATGTGTTCGAAATTCGAGCCAGTTTCCGAAATTAAGTAACTCTACGGTACCTTAAATCCTACACTGGCAGTTGACGAACAATAATATTCTGCGACGTTGGCATCAAGCACTAAAGTTAATCCAAAATATTTTCCAGCTCCATAGGGTCTCCATGGTACGGAATCTGGTGGTGTATTAGGGCTGTATCCAGCTTCAGGGGTCCAATCAAGAACCGGAAATGGGTAAGAGACATTTAAGTCAGTCCAGTCTTTCCTAAAAGTTTTATTCTTTTACTATAGTTCATCAGAATACAAAATAGCTCATCAGAATACAAAAGTTCTATAGCAAGGAGAATAATACAAAATGATACGTATGTTTCTACGAGTGGATATAATTTCAACACATAAGGCGTTTTTTAAGTTTTATTAAACACCATAGTAAGTTTTGCTATACAATAGATTTCTAATTAATACACTTCGTAGTCAATCAAATTTCTAAGTGGTGGAGAAGAATCGCTTATGATTTTTTCTTATTCTTCTTTGATATTCTTTATGGTTCATGACCAATTGGCATCGCTTGGTCATCCCTCCACTTGGTTTCTGATTGGCTGCGAAGCATTGTAAATAGAATCTACTAAAGATCCTCTAGGCAGAGTTGAGACCAGTTGAGACAACTTTACTCCGATTTTTTTTGGTATAATATACTAAATAATGTAAATGGAATCGGGAGATTTAAAATACGTCTTTTTCGTACTCCTAATTAGTCAAATACAGATGGTAACGCGACGTCTTATTGCTGGTAGCAAAAAAAAAAAATAAATAATTACACTCGATTCTCTCAAACGGCAAAAAATCAAAAACAGAGATCCTCTCAAAGGGCAACAAATTCCTTTCTCTCAAATTGTTGATTATCAGGTGCGATTTGATAGAGAGAGATGCCAATTTCATGTTATTGCCATTTTGAGAGAAGAATTTGTTTTCGTTTGAGAGAATCGAGTATAACAAGAAAAATTAAATTGTAATACACCATAAAAATACTAAGTGTTATATTTACGGATTATAGAAAAGATAGTTTCGATGTACTGCATTAAAGTTACAGCAGATACCCTCGTCTGTAAAAGTCGGATTAAAAAGTTGATTGCAATCATGTTTGATTCCATGCCATTGGCAGAAATAAAGCATGTCGTCACATGATTGAGACACCTGTAAAACAAAAAATTAGGGACCATCACTTAATTATAGTCATTTTGCCATGTCGTCGCGTATTCATCTTTTTTCACCTACATATTTTTAATTCCCGGTCATTTTCGGTTTGAACAACTTTTTCGGATCATTAAAATAATAAGAAAAGTCAAGCTATTAAAGCTAAAAAAATGTATTTGATAGTTTTAATTTTATTAAATCTTTAGCATTTATTCTTTTGAAATCTCTTTTATTCAAATTCTTTAATTATTTATAATTAATTTTAAATTTTGTTCAATTCGCCTTATTGTATTTTATTGAATTCTTTTGAATTTCTCCTGAATTCTTAATTTAAATTTTATTGACTTGGATTGGATATCAATTTTTTTTTACTCTTAGCCAAATTTTTTAGTATATATCTCCGTTCTTTTGGTTTATGTTTGTTCCATTTTTTTATCACTTATTGCTTGCCTAATTTTATTTTTAAAAAATCACATTTTTTAATGATGATAGATACTTTGATAATTGTAATTAGAATTTAAAATTATTCTTACGTTGATCATGAAGCGCCGAACATTACTCCACTTTGTAGATTCATCGTCCAAGTCGTTAAATGCACTAATATTTTCACTGTTGCATATATCATCAAGCAAAAGTTTCTCGAGTTTATTTGACCTAAAATGATTTTCTCCTTTATTAAGTTATCAAGTTGTATATAATATTTTCAATCTAACTTATATGTATAACGTACCCTCGGCTAATACGGTCAGCTTCAGTTTTTTTTGCATTGTTCATATTGCATAATGTAATTGATGGAAACGGAAATTCTTTAAATGAAACAAGCTCGGGGCTCAGAGAAATTATGATTGGTGATGATATCCATTTCTGATACACACTGTAAATGTACAAACAAGCAGTTGTTACTGCTGCCGTAAACGAGATAATCCAAAAGAATCTGCAAAATTGACGGATTAAGATATATTTCAGGAAGAGCCCTCAAGTATTTGCTCTCGGGAAATTCTTAATTTTCTTAAAACACAAGAAACATTACAAAAAACAAAATTAAATGTTTGATTCTAATTTAAAATTGCACAATATTAAGTCCTTGGTTTTAAATTATTTAAAATTTTTATGTACTGCGAGTTTAAAATTTTTAATTTGAAAAATTTAAGAAATATGCAATGTCTAGTTTTAGAAATGTTTAAATTTTTAAGTGTGAATTTGACTTATTTTATTGAACCTTTTTTATAACGTTTCTTAGTAATTTTTTTTAAATAATTAAATTTTTATGAATAATTGCTCTTTTTTTTTTGTTTAAAAATTCATTGAAATTTCATTATATCATTTTTTTTATAAAAGTAAAATATGTGTCCATTTTGAATGTTTAATATACCTTTCAAAAAACGAGAGATTTGTATCACCGATGTATTTTAAACCATGGAGTGTACTGGATGCACAATAACTTTTAACAGCTGATGCAATTTTCGATTTCTTCAAAGAAACGTGAATATCTTGCGCTCTTGAACTGTGAAAAAAAAGTGTGCATTATTTTATTATTTCTTGAATATTTCTCGTCGTATTTTATACAATTCCAAGGTATTCCGAGAAATTTTTAAACATTTTAAGAGGTTTCAAAAGTATTCTAAATGGTTCAAAATTTTTAATTTCATTAAATATAAATATTTGTAAAATTTTAGGAATTACAAAGGATTTCTAGGAATTTTAAACGTTTACAAAATATTGTAAATGAGTTATAAAAATTTCAAGAGATTTTCTGTAATTCTTAAAATATGTATTCTGTTAAGAGGGCATGTAATACTTTTCCATAAGAGCAAATTAGTTATACCAATTATACGTTCATAATAATAAATATTTTTAGCTAATAAGAGTCAATAAATCTTCGTCTCATGTAGACGAAGGTTTATTGACTCTTATTAGCTAAAAATATTTATTATTATGAACGTATAATTGGTATAACTAATTTGCACCTATGGTAAAGTATTACATGCCCTTAAATACTTTTAAATCCACTGACATCTTTAGAAATTCTTTATTATTACGCAAAATCTCTTGAAATTTTTTTTTTTATTTGAAATGTTTTGTGTAGTGTATTTATTTTTATTATCATTAAACATACCTGTGTTTTTTTCTTTGAACTATTTTTTCTTGTAGAAATGCTGATCTATTATCCACATCTGGGCTTATAATTCCATTTTTAGATATAACGAATAGTTTCTCGTCCTTACTCTGAAAAATATTTTAAAATTATTAAATGAAAAAGTGAAAAAAAATGCAATCCAATTGAAATGTGATTGACTTTTCCAATCACGCTATAAGTGTGACACACTCATGCGGACAATTTTTCAGAACATCATATTAGATATATTCCCCTTGTAATAAAGTAAAAAAAAATTGTTTGAAAACTTCATTTTGTCACCAGTACAAAGCTTCCTGTATAAAAAAGCAATTAAACATTTTTTGCTCAGTGGCCATACCTTCTATTTAAAAAAAAAGAAGTACATCTACGAAACGAAAGTATACCTAAGTTTAATATTTGTTAAGTAAAATGAAGAGATTGAATTTTAATATTAGGACTTGAGTCCAACATCCTTAATTGTCATAATTATACCTGCCAGTTATTTCGAATTGTAAATCCTTCTAGATCTAGAGGGTATTTTTGCATATTTTGCTGTGGGATAACGCGAGATGAACATGAATTATAATTTCTCCAGTAACCCTGAGTGTTACTATTAGTATTTTTATCATTTAAATTGTTCATGTTTTCATTGAATTTTTCTTTGCTTTCTGAATTAATTTCATAAATATATGTAATGAGTACTATGAGTTATAATTATTTCATTTTTGCTAACGTCAATGTTTTTTGAAGAAGAATATTTCTTGAGAAAATATTGTTTTAAATTAAAGAATTTTTGTTCAAGTTTAATTCTAGGTCACAAGTATTCTGTCCGTTGTAAATTGTAAAGCACTTGTCACTCAACGTTTTTTTTTTTCCTGCTCACCCTAACGATAACTGGAAGTTGACTGAGGTAACATTACAGCTTTCGAGTCAATTTAAACACTTGTTAACTGCTTTCGTGCTCATCCCCTTTCTTCCTTATCTTATATATCTTTAAATACGATGCGCACTAGGGTGGCTTAAAAGTACATATATAAAACTGAAACTTTTATTATCGTAAGAAAAAAAAGACCTAATTTTACAGCAACCTATTTTGTCATTAAAAAAGGAGAAAATGTAATTTTTTAAATAAAAATAAGTGAGAAGTAGGTTATAAAAAATTTAAACGAACTTAAACCAACAGAACGGAGATATGTACTAAAAAATTTGGTTAAAAACAAAAGAAAAGTCTTCATCTCTAATCCTAGTCAATAATATTTAAATTAAGAACTAAGGAGACATTCAAAAGAATCTGAAATAATTCTAAATGAATCAAAAGAACTTTACTCAACTCAAAGTGAATTGCAATGAATTGAAAAGAAATTTAAGAAAATGTTGGGCGAATTCAGGAGAATTAAAAAAGAAATTCAAATTCATATATGTATATTGTATATTATAATTTAGTTTCATCATCCTTGATCTTCTACTTTATTCGATCGTATCTTAAGTGAATATTTAAAGGATGCCACTTACCCCACTTCGCTCATAAGAGATGAATGATAATATATTTGTAGAGAAAGATTAGGTCTAATGGCTGTTAAAATGAGGGTAACCTTTTATTAACCCATCATATTACTCAGCGTGATTAAGAAAAACTAAGTTTTTCGTTTTAGGACTCGCGATGATTAGAAAAGGAAAGAGTAACATGTATAATTTTTGTCTTCTTTCTTTCTTTCTTTTTTTTTTTAATAATAATACTCTACTAGTTATTGACTTTTTACTCATTACGAGTACAGTATAAACTTTTATATGAGCTATAATCGCTCACAAGTATCAAGCCGTTGCATTTTATTTACTGGATATCAATGTTTGTTCAACAAATCGATATAATAGTAATGTACTGAATTTGTTGGTAGAAATTCAGTAAAAAAATATGATGGGAGTTAATTAATATATACTAATTACAGGATGTCTAACGATTTGAGAAAACAGGAAAATTGGAAAATTGCCGAAAATGTAGTGAACCTTGTAAAATAAAGGAAAAATATTTTAAAAAACTAAACTATTAAAAATGAACTGCAATTTTATTTGCTGTTTCCTCATTGATAAGAAAATAATTTTTAAAAATCACATTTCCAAATTCAAGGTTTATTACTTAGTAGAATAAAATATTTTAAATAGAATATTATAACTTGATATAGGAGATAAAATGATGAGATTAAAATTATAATGTAACCGTAATTAATGAATAACTTGATGATATTAAGTCATTCAAAATTGTACAACTTTAAATCTAAATGCTTAAAATATTGTTCTATTTTAAATTGCATCTTATATTGTTGGTGCTTATATTCTGAAATACATACACCTATTTTAATTACTTTATTTTCCGTTTTTGCAGATGTAACAATATCAAAAGAAAGCTGCGAAGAAATTTTACAAAACGAAGATGCAGCAGAACTCAATTGGGAGAAGGAGTATATCATCTCTGACAAGCTTAGGGATGAAGTGGAGTCCATGTGGGAGGTTGTATTTACATTTCATAAGTTTCTTAGTTATTATAAATATTTATCTCTAAAATTGTTGATATAAAGTTTAACACATATTTACAGATTCCACAAATTTTCCATTTCCTTCAATTGTCCAAGGAAGCATTAAATATTACTAATTTATCTATGTATGAGATGGAAAGAATGTTTCTTATGCCAAAAGCTTCCAAACAGTTGGCAAATATCATGACCTGTTTACTGAGGTAACTTTTCATTAAGTATGTATTACTTTTATTTTAATAAGGGTGTTGGATCCAACTCTTAATCTCAAAATTCAGTTTCTTTATTTTACTTAATAAATATTATAAGTAATTACTCTGTAATTAGATTGTAATGAAGAAATTGAATTTTTAAGTAAATTTTGAATTCATCGTTTTATAAAAAATGTATTAAAATTAAGTATTTTGTCATTATATATGCTCATTTTAATTTTAAAACAGATTTTTTTAAGGCCTTGTTTATAAGTCCACACTAATCAAACGAATTTTAATTATTCTAGCTCTCCAAACCTTAAGACAAAGCTTCATAAAATACCTCCTATGCCCTACGAATTTTGGACAAATATTTTAGTTCACAAAGTTAAAAGTTGGTTCAAAATATATCACACCAAGCAAAAAAATACTATTAAGGTAAGAGACTGCAGGTAGTGTCAAGAGATTTAACGAAATTTAAATTCTTCAAAAAATTTTGAAAAGTTTTAAACGTCCCAAAACATTTTAAATGTTTCATGAAATTTTTTTAAGAACTAAACAAATTTGGAAAGTTTCAAAATATTTGAAGGTATTGCAAAATAATCCTAAATTTTTCACTTGACTTGAAAAAATTGTATGATTTACGGGATTTTTTTCTTTCAAAATTATGTAAAAGATTTTTAAAAACTTTCAATGAATTCAGAAGAATTTAAAGGATTGCAGAATGAGTTACAGCAATTAAAAACAATTTTGGGAAGCTTTATAATTCGGCAAATTTAAATTTCAAGAATTTATAGAACTTTAATAATAATTCATCTTATTAAAATAAGAAAAAAAAAACAATAATTATAATAATAACCGTTTAGGTTTTCGAATCAATAGGAGTGGAGCCTGAATTTTGGAAGATTTTTACAGATATTTCTTGTATTGAAGAAAAAAAATTTGAGGAACTAACGTTGAAACAGAGAGTTTGGTTATTGAAAACGCTGTGTGATACAGTTATGGTAAGTCTTTTATTATTGAGGGACAACACCTTATTGTCGAAAAATTAAAATCGCGAACGTGAAAAATTACCGAAAAAATAATTCTCAAAAATGTAAATTCCCGAATAAACATAATATTGTCAAAAATATTTATTAAAGAGATTTAAATATACTGAAAATATTGAATAATGAAAGTTGAAAATTTCCAAAATTTAAAATTCCCGAAATTTTATTTCCCCGAAAACGTAATTTTTTTTTTTTTTTGTTAAATATTTTCAGTATTTTTAAATTTCGTTTGTAAAATTTTTCGGTAGTAATTTTTTTATTCGGAAAAAAGATGTCTCGTTAAATACTGTAATTTTTAAATGTCTACATTCTATCATATTTATTAAATAAATTTTTTTTCTTTTAAACAGCATAATAGAAAAACTATTCAAGAAGAGTTGTTAAAACAGCCATGGGAAAATAGAATCGAATCGATTCTTGGTATTGACAGGCATGGTTCTAGGTATATTTACTTTCCACAGTTTCTGCAAAATAATCTCAGAGTCTATAGGCAATGTTTGGACAATAAAATATATTCAACCGTGAAGGTAGACTTTTTCAAATTAAATAATATTTAATTTTTCGTTTACACTTATATTTCAAAAAGAATTTATGATTAAAAAAAGAAATATATAATCTCTTTTTCAGTCACCCCCTATTAAAGAAGAACCAAAAACTCCAGTGAAAGACGATAACACGGCCAAATCTCCTGTGGGTAAAACATCTCGAAATAGAAGAAGAAAATCTCGTTGGAGAAATGGGACTTTGCCGTATAAAGGAAGAAAAAGAAAAGAAAGGGAAAAGAGGAAAAAATATGATAAATTATTAAGCTGCCCATTCAATCCTGATGCCGTCATGAATTTATTGTCTAATGAAACTAGAAATTTAAATGAATCAAACAGTTTCAGTAACAATAATAATATTAATTATGATCTGATTACTGCAACATGTTCTAGAAATTTATCCAAGACAATAGAAAATGTAGAAAATTCTGATGAATTTAAATGCAGTTTCATTAAGTCAAACGAAAATGATGCGAGTAGGTCCTACAATACAATTTCTCCTGAAAATAAAATGTTCAAAGGATTTAAAAGTTCATGTCAAGAAGAAGCTAACATGAAGGTAATTTGTGACATTTTAGATGAGTTAACTTCGAAAATCGAAAGTAGTCATGATCATTCAGATTTAGAAAAAAATAATCATGATTTTATTTCATCGAACTGTGAGGAAGTTAATAAAATTATTTCAAGGTCTAGCTCGAATATGAATGCTGAAAATTTAAAATTTCTAAATAAAAAGTTGCCTGAAATGACGTCTGAGAAGAAAGAGGATGAGATAGTGAATGAAGATCTTCAGAATGACGAAGTAGGGTTAGACAAGTGGTTGGACGCTTTGTCGAGGAAGAAGCGAATGGAAGAAGAAGAGAATTCTAGATTTGTTCAAAAGAAGAAGGAAAGTGAACATTTGAGTAAATCGATTAAAAGAGAACCTAGGTCTAATTCGATAAGTCCTAAGAAGTTACAGTCAGAAATTAAAGAAGACAGTGAAACTGCAAACAATTCTGATAGTGAATACGAATCATCTTTGATAGAATTGAGGGATTCATTAATTAATGAAGCATCAGTTGACGATTTATCCAGCCCTGTCAACTTTACTAATCACAGTAATAATATTCGAAACATCACAAAAATAAAAGAAGATTGGAATAATTCTATGGAGAATTTCAATGAAATGTTGACTGATCTAAGTGCTTCAACTTTTGAACTTGTAGCAGACAGTGTGGAGACATTGAGAACTTTCATTGAGAGCTTATATTATAAAGAAAATAATTCAGATAAAAGTAATAAGGTTGTGGTATGTATAATTTTTTATTCAAAAGAAGAATGGGTTTTAAGAATTTACTTTAATAGGTTAATTGTATGATTCTACTTTACAGGATAGATTCGTACCCACTTGTGAAATAAATTTAATAAGGAAAATGTCAAGTTTACTTAAATCTGCGGAAAATATGGAGGCAGACTTAAAAGATTCCACGGAGAAAGCTAGATCGAAATTACAAAGAGAATGGCTCGATTTCAAAAATGGGTAGGTTTATGTTTAGGTTTTATTTTCAACATATTACGAATGATTTAAAGATTACAATAAAGATTTGATTGGCTTGAATTTCAGGTCAAGATTCTTTTTTGCTTGTAGTCAAATTTTTTAGTATGTCCGATCTATTAGTTTAAGTTTATTTGAATGTTTGGTCATATATTTTTCGTCTATTTTTATAAAAAAAAAATCACCTTTTTTAACGGCAATATGTACGATTATGACTTATGCACATAGTCTACGTTTGTATTTATTTATTATTTTTTAGTTATTTTTAATCGTTATTAACTTTCTATATTGAATAAAGTATAATCATGGAAAACTTTATAATGATTCATGATAGTGTCATCGAAAAATGTGGGTATTTTGTGTTTAAGAACATACATTTTAGACACTCTGTTTGATTCGGATGATTTGAATTTGACCTTAACTTGCGTATTCCAGCGTCGTGGAGGATCAAGATTCTTCCTGTGAAACTGGTTCTAGCTCTAATTGGTGGATTATCGGGTCACAGGGCTGTGCATTGCAAATAAGCGAAGCCACCCTACATTCTGTGCCTCATTCTGCCTTATCACCGTCTGGTTCCCAAAATCAAGTCGAGCATTCTGATAGCGAATGCGATAAACGACCTGAGCATCAAGAGCCGAAGGAAAAATGTAAAGTCAATGATGAGGAAAACAATTTTGATAGACGGAAAGGTAGCAGAAACTTTAATAATGATAAAGAAGAAGGAGAACAAGAGGAAAGTGAAGATGATGAAAGCGAATCAGAAGGTTGGTGCACAATTATTTATCTGCACATAACCGTATTACATTTAGATGAATTCTTTTTACAGGAATTTTAAATTCCTTTGAATTCGCTTTGGATTCACGTCTTTTCTTTTAAATTCACCTTAATATCCTTTGAAATTCTATTGAATTCATCTCGAGTTCTTTGAAAATCTTACAATCTTATTGGATTTTTTAAATTCATCTTTTATTCTTGTAAATTCTTTTGAATAAATAATTAACTAAACTGTTATTTAAAATTGGAAGCCTCAATAATTGAAAAATTTTTAAAAATTACATCACAAGAAAAAAACCGGGTAAATTTGACTTTGTCTTTGCGAAAATGAAAATCATCGGTACGTATATTATCAGGAAAATATTTTATATGTAGAATTGAAGCAGCAAACCAAGAGGGTTTTGCGCGCGCGAGGCATCTCCTCCTACACTGAACAACTTCTCTCAGATAATAGCGAAGCTGAAGATCTCGAAAGGTGGATCGACTATGAGGCTGTCTACTCGGCTTCTAGCGTAATCGCGGGTTCAACATCTCCTCATACGACTCCACAGACAAGAAAAAGTGATAAACGCTCGGAGGCTGAAGATTCAGATCAGGACTGGATCCTACCAAGCTCTCGCAAGAGGAGAAATAAACGTCAGTGTAAGTTTCTATTTTTTTTTCGACCTAATGTCAGTT
This sequence comes from Synergus itoensis, assembly GCA_904066005.1. Classification (NCBI taxonomy): domain Eukaryota; kingdom Metazoa; phylum Arthropoda; class Insecta; order Hymenoptera; family Cynipidae; genus Synergus; species Synergus itoensis. The sequence continues at coordinate 1,344,225 of CAJFCP010000106.1, read as the reverse complement.
CTTCTTCGAGCTCTTTAGAATCTTTTTTCGATACCACATTTCCAAAAAAGAGTTCTTTTCAATTCTAGGATTCGGAGAATCAATTGCAAAAATTCAATTCAGGATTCGATTTCGATTCCAGAATTCCAGTGAAGAATTATTCCCATGCAATTGATGAATCGATTTTCATCGAATTCAATACACAATAATAATATATAATTTGAATCGATTTCCAAGAATCAATTCATCATTCTCTTATTTACGGTGCATACTTTTGAGCCTTTTGATTTTGGGACTTACTTTATATAGATTATATTATTGTTGAAATATATTAAATTATTTTGAGTTATTTTGAATTCTTTTAAATCCATATCTTGACTGGTTTTCAAGTATTTCACATTATTTTGAGATTTTATTCGAGTTTAGGGTGTGTAATAAACAATACTAAGTAAAGCTTATTCCTTCTTCTAGCTGCCAGCCGAAGATTAAAATCATTCCAAAACAAACTCCAATCAATCAAGGTGAACTCGAATTTAGCTTCTTCACCAACCACTGCTTTATCGGACGTAACGGAAGAAAAAGAATATTCAAGTCGACCGTCCGAGTCGGAAACCAAGAAGGAATTACCTCCAGAAATTCCGAGCACATCTATTTCATGTCCTTCAATTGACCAAAAATCTCTACCGACCGAAAATCCCGAGAAAATTGTACCTTCTCTTAATCCCGCAAATGTGATTTGTAAAGTCGAGTGCGTGGACAGCGTTCATTCGGAACTGGACATCAAAGACGAGGGACCTATTATTGACCCTGTGACAAATAATTCAAACTACAACATTAACGTCCAGCAAAATTACGTCGTCGTTAAAACTGAACCTCCGCCAATCGCAAATTATTACCTTATGCAACAAAATCCTCCTATAACTGGTGTCGTTCCACAAGGACCATTTATGCAACAAGCTGCATTCGTCCAGAGTGGAATTTCTCAGTCACAGCAAGTTCATTCTGTACCTTCCGGTTATTATCTGCAGAATACCCCAAACTATATGGTCCAAAGTCCTCAATCTGGTTATGGACCACATCGTCATCCAATTGGTCTTCCGCCAGCTCAACAAATGGTCCTCCAACAGTCTCAAATGATGGGCCAGCAGGTTCTAACTCAACCGAATTACGTACAATACATGGTCAACAATTCGCAACAGAATCTCGTTGGCTCGAATCTTCCACATCCAAGAATGACAATCAATCATCGAGCTAATTACATCCCTAGTCATGTGCAGCCTCGAGGACAAATGAATCAGCAGATTCGAATGGCGACTCCCAGATATCAATCCAGAATGCCGAGGCAGAATTTTGCTCATCCTAATGGGGCGGTTATCCGAAGCATGCCGCTCACAGGAAATGGAAGGTTTCCTGCTAGAAACATACCTCCGAGAAATATCGTGCCTCGTCAAAATATGAGGCACGTCACTCCTCGGTTGCAAAAATTAACTAAACCGAATTCGAATTTGACGTCTCCTTCGAAAAACACCACCACCACCACCACCACCACCTCATTGATTGTTCTCAGCGATAGTGACGATGAGATTGAAATGATCATCACAGAAAAGCCAAATGAAACTCTCTCAGCGCCTAGTGTAAGCTCCCCGAGAAAAAATTTGAGTCAACCTATCCAGAGGCGAAAACCGATTGTAACTTCGGAAGTGACTGTAGCAAAGCCGAAGAGTTCTCTTCCGCCACAGATCGTACAACGCATGAGTCAAGGTGGAATTTCTATAACTCCAGTTAAAGCAAATCCACCTCCTTCGAATCCAAACACACAGTTGGTGGTGGTGGTCAATGAAACAGGAAGTCATTATGCCCTTGCATTGCCTAATGGAAGTAAATTAATTCTAACGCCAGAACAAGTTGCCCAAATTAGAGCATCCAATGGAGGAAAACTTATTTTGTAAAATATGTAAAGTCACCGCAGGCAGCTGAATGCACGTGTGCAATTTAATATTTATTTTTTCATAATCTCTATATGCATTAAATTTGTTGATATTTAGTATACAATATCTTATGATTAATTATTATATGGAAGTTTCTCTGTTTCGAGAATTTCTTGCAACCGAATTTTAATAAACCGAGTGTATAGAATCCTAAATGAAAAATTTCAAGTACCTCAGGACAAGCACCTTTACGTCTACAATAATAAATATTTTTCTTTAAAACTGGCCCATTTATCTCTGTCTCTTCCAGACGAAGATAGATTGCCTAGTTTTAGCTACAAAAACATGCATCAGATTAAAACTCTTAGTACTGTTTAATAATTATACACTGGTTAACAAAATATGACCCTTTATCGCACGATTTGTGATTTTTCGAAAAATTGTTTGTCAAAAAATCTCAAAAACCTAACATTCTGGGAAAAAACGGAGACCAGATTTGGATTCAGCACAGAAAACTATAATACCATGGAATAGTAAATTTCGATACTAGTGCGCGAATGTGATTTTAGCCTAGTTTGAATGTTTGTGCACGAGCGGAGCTAGAGTGAAAAGGTCACAAAAGACTAAAATCAAATTCTCTCTCGCACATGTATCGAACCGTATTTTTTGACTGTGACTTGTGTGAAACTTGATTTAGCATACGTTTTTTTTAACCCAGCGTGTGCAAATTTGAATTTCGCTCACGGAGTGTCAAAAATGATATATCTCATTCAAAAAACACATTGGTTATATTTTGTTGACCAGTGTTATTATTTTAATTCAGAGGCCAGCAAAAGCAATTTTCTATTAATTCTAAAATTTTTTATTAACTGAAGTATGTAGTAGACAAAGACAGAAAGCTTTTATAAAGCAGGTATAAGCTATCGAAGATGAAGAAGAAGAAGAAGAAAAAGAAGTACTCAAACCACAATTATTTATTAGTATTCTTAGCATTCATTTTTCCAGCGAAAAATCTGTGCAACAAATTTTCTTCTTAAAAATAATAAGGTTTTTTAGAGTGAGAGTAGGTGTATATGTATATTACAGTTTTGTTATCTCGTCTTGCTTTATTTAATTCATAACAGCGGGGCGAATTCTAGGATCAATAAAATTAATCTATTCAAAGAGCCTTCCATACTTATCTTATTGATATCTGAACTTATAATTTTTCCATATTAAAATGATATACAAAATAATATTATCAATACTATGTAATTTTCCGTAAAAATAAACATTAATCCTTACAATTTTTTACTTTTTTTTTAATAATTTTTATGCAGTTTTATATTTTTGAATATACATTCAATCACATTATTACATACTATTCAGGATTCTCAGACTGACATGCGCGTGGCCAGTCCGCCACTGCTAATGATAATAAATATATTAAAATTAATAGACTTTATTTTTTGAAATTAAGCACGGCAACATCAATCCTCATGCACACAAGAATATGTACCAACACTTCTGGATAAAAAAAATGGACATAAGATCATTATAAAATATAACAAAAGGATATAAATTATTTTAATTAGGGATAAAAATAAACTTATGCAACATGATCACTCTATAAGAATAAGGTAGTTAGGTAGAGTGATAAAAGTATTTTCCGGAATTATAAATTAATAAGTGTTGCAGATGTTAAAACTGAATCCGACCTTTCTCGTCGTCCTGTGGTTAATTTTTTAATTAATTAATTTTACGTAATTCATCAAGGTTTTATAAATTAATATCTAACAATTAAAAAAAGAAGAAAAGAAGAAGAAGATGAAGATAATATATGTATAATAATGGTATAATATTATTTTCATTCTTTAATCAAAATTTATTAGAAATTCAAATATATACTAATTTGTATATCTGCGATGACGATTTTCGGTCAATTATTGATGGTAGAAAGTTGTAGGCGTTATGTGGGTTGCTAACCTTGTTCTTCTTTTCTTTTCAGCTGAAGCGACTGCTGTTGGCACCATAATCGGATTTCTTTGAATTAAGTCACATATCTTAAAATAAATCTATAATTCATTGAAATTTCTGTAAAACATAATATCATTTTCATAAATGAAATTTGCACGGAAAAAAGAAAATGGCTGAAATTAACATTTAAAATAGTTAAAATGCGCTCTAAACGCATTGTTCCTGGATTTTAGTAAGTTTTTCTACTTCAAATTGTAATTTTTGCTAAGAAAATTGCGAACCCTGCTTTTTCATTGTAAAAAAGTTACAATTTGAAATACAAGTAAAAATTACTAAATCAGGAAAAATGCGCTCAGAACGCGCATGACTTATAACTTTTATATATATTTTAAATGGTAAATTCAGACATTTTCTTTTTTTCGTGTGCTTGAAGAAGAAAATAGTTTTAATTACATACTTTTTACTCTACCTCGGGAGTAAAATGTGTATAAGCATGTAAAATATGTGATTTATTTTCTAGATGAAAAAGTTTTTTTGCTACCTCGATTTTTGATGTAGTTTAAAATATTTCGTGGTGCTTCGAGATATATATATTTCATGAAATTTTAAGGAATTTGAAGAAATTGCAGAAAATTCTTATGACTTTTAAAAGATTTTGCGGACAAAAAACTAAAAATACAAAACCGAAGAATTCTAGATCCTGAAATAACGCGAAAAGACTGAATCTTTTGATGCGTGTGCTGTACTACACTGCATAACGGAACTTCTTTCCCACTCTCGGTCTCAGACTCCACAAATTTCAAAGGTTATATACTCAGTTGAGAAATAGACGCTGTATCATAAGGATCTGTAATCTCAATCTAGAATACACTCCCACAAAATGGGTAAGTCATTTGATAAACAATTATCGATTTTTGAGATCCAACAACAAGGAATAACGGATCACAATAAAGTCATTATATGTATTATGGAAGATATATATACAAGATTTATAGATTTTCTGCTGAAGAAGGTGTTTTTCCTTTTGTGAAACAAACTTGTTGCGCTCAGATTGTACATATGTTTTACTCTGACTTTCAAAAACTCACAAGTACTATTTATTTAGGTAACAAGTATATTTACCAAAATCCTCTAGCTTTTAATAAATTTTAAAATACATATATAAAAAGTAAATAAATTGCTTTTTATCTTTTCATGTGTTTGAATGAAGTGATTGTCATTACATACTATATTTGTGTTTAGGTATAGTGAAAAGAAAATATTTCGTGAGTGTAATTCTATTGCGTCAGTGTTATTAAAAACAGGATATGCACTTTTAAAAAATAACAATTTAAATTACATACTTGAAAATGTTAGAAAAATTGATTGATTGCAAAATTATACATTTTTAAGGCTTACTTTGGTCTTTAAATGTGGGGAAAAAAGGTGGAAAATTATTTATTTTTTTGTTTTAAGTGAATACAATTTTTTTAGTCTTTTAATTTCGGAGCAAAGTTCGGTAATAGGAGATTTCAATAAAAAATGTATTCCAAAAAGCACAAAACTATATAATATGTACATATTTTAAACATATTGAGTTTGAATTTTGCTATATTTCTTATATAGTTATTATGTTATTATTGTTCTTTTTGTTGCAGACATTCTTTATATCCTTAGATTGATGGTGTCTCTCTCCGTAAGCATGTTTGAATTGCTTCAAACTCATGCCTTGATATAAATATATTTTTTTATGCCTTTTTTCTTGTTTACAGACTCTGATAATTACGATGGTTTCTGGTGGTGATATGCTTCGAAAAAGCATAGTTTACGATAAAAATACACCTGATGTATTTTATTGTCCTCAACATAAGCCAATTGGATTTGAAAAAATGATAGTTCGCGCTAAGCCGCTATCGAGGCTATGTCAATTTGGAGGTGGTGAAATCCCTGAAGATTATAAGAGCGATTGTTATAATGATGTTGACGAAACTGAATACGCTTGTAAAGAAAAATACAGAATCATGGTAAGACCGTATAAAACACGTTATATATTCATGTATATTATGTTTATAGACTTATTACCTAAAAATCCTAAAATTATTACAACAGAGAGAATATAATATACAGTTTTGAGAAATTTCCCCCCAAAAAAGATGAAAATTTGGATACATCAAAACGTCAAATTTAATATAAAATTTATTATACGTACAAAAAGAAAAAGAATAATTTATTATTGCCTTTGCTATACTTTTCATGAATATGCTAAACAACTTTTGCTTATTCAAGTACTCATGGATACATTATTGGGTATAAAGACGTACTCGTTTACACTTTATATTCTTTCGATTCATCTCCGACAGACAGAAGATGTAAAATAGCACCTCACAAGACGTTAATTTAAAAAGAGTTGAGTTGATAAGATATAGATGTATGAAAATATAATGAAATAATGTCGCAACTTTGGTATCATCAGAAAAGGAATGGTTACACAAAATGCTTTAATTTTTTGAATGAACCAATTATTAAAGCTGGACTCAAGTTTCTAACCACAAAATTAAATTTCCTCATTTTACTCCAAAATTATTAGAATTTTATATATTTTCGCTCTGTATATGGACTCGATTTTTTAAAAATATAAGAATGTGATGTAGTCTCTATTGCTCGTCTCTAATATATTATACATATACATATTATTTTTTTTCGTTCTACATATTCAAGAGATTTTAAGTGATTGTAAAGAAGAAATTGAATTTTGAAGCTAGAAATTGAATCCAACACCTTCAAATAAATGCACACGCTTTTATTTATAACAAAAAGATCTGATTATCTCCTGAACCCATAACAAGTATATTAACTCTCCTCTCAAATTATAACTCCTGGTGTTGGTTTTTTTTTCTTTCAGAAGCGATTGAAGAATGCTGAAAGTAGTGAAGATTCTGCAGAGAAATACCAAACTGAGAAATAATGAGAATATAGAGCACAAGCAAGCACAAATATCCTTAATACACTAATGCATAATATATTTTACATGAAGAATGAATTTGCAATACAAATCACTTCGATCATTTAATTGCTATGCTCATCTAATGCTAATATATCCACATACATACTTGAAGTGAATCTCGCAGAACTGGTGTCATCGCAGTGGGCAAGGCATCGTTATTACATATATATCGCAGTTGCTTGCTGATGCACAACGTAGATAATACTCAAAAATACCATTAGTAGCCTATACTTATAAATATATGATAAACTAGCTTATATATTTGACGACAGAATTAACTAAATGAAATATTAAGTCAATTAGTAAGAATAATTTACAATCTATTTAGTAGTTTTAGTGACTACATCATTGTTGAATCATTCACAATGAATTATTGTTCTTCGAAAATTCATAATATTAAACCTGCTTTTGTATAAATAACTATATTATTTTTGTTATACATATATTATTTATCTCTTGTAATTTATTTAACAGGTTTTAGAAGTAATTTTAATGTTCCTCTTGTAATTTTAAAACACTTCGTATTTCTAATAATTAAAAAGTTTTTTTTTTTTTTTTTTTCAAGGATTTTAAGGGATTCTAATCCTTTATTCAAATTCCTTTAAATTTGATGAAATTATTTTAAATTCCTTATGGCTGATGGAATTTAAAACGATCTTGTGTAAAATCTAGTATAACTTTAATTTTATCAATTTGTCAGCTGGATTTGGTCTAGGGTTTTTGTAGGAAAAAAAAGACAAGTTGATAAGTTTTTAGTAGGACACAGAGAATGAAGAAGTGGTGATGCAGATTCACTATAATTTCTTAAGAAAAGCAATATTTTAGTCGACAGCGCACAAGATTAATATATGCCTACATCACGGAGAGAAATTATTATTGATACTGCATGAGCACTTGGGAAAATTCATGTGTACTTCGAACATTTGGAGCTTAATCACGTGCTGAGTACGCCGTGAGTTTCGTGAATTTTATTGAGCATATATGAGGGCTTGGCTTTGTGTGAGCGCATCAGTTGTTTGTGAAGCATGAATTTTCCCAAGTGTACAGTATCGATGATTTCTCTCCGTATATAATAATGGCCGCTATTTTAATAACGAGCGGCATCATGCCATTTTTAATAAAGATGCACTTGAAATGAAGTAATATACGGAAGATGAGTTGAAATAGAAATAACGCGTGAAAAGGGCAGATGGGGTGATGTGAAAAACTGAATACATAGTATGGTTATACAAATAAAAGGAGTGGGGATGGAGATTTTCTAATAAAAAGATCTTAAAATTGCATTTAAATATTTTTCCAGATGCGACTTCATCCTCCTGGAAGTGACACTCCATATAATGGAAAACGTCTACAAAAGTTTATTACAGCCGAGAAAGAATTGCATTCAAAAAAAAAGTCTAATTAAAAAATAGATGTATTATTTGGAAATTGTAATATATATCTCAAATTTTATTATTAATAAATGATTGTATTTTTAACATCTTATGAATATGATAGCCATTATATATCGATTTTTGAGAACCCGGAATTTAAATAGTACATTTCGATACTAGTGCGCGAATGTGATTTTAGCCTTGTGTGAACGTTTGCGCACGAGCGAAGCGATACATACATATGTATCGAACCGTATTTTTTGACACGATGTGTGCGAAGCTTGATTTAGCATACGCTTTTTTGACCCAGCGTACGTGCGAAATCGAATTTTGCGCACAGAGTATCAAAAAATACTTTTTAAAATTATTTTTTCCATGGATTGAATTTTAATATTTTAAAAATCTTAATACATATTGAGATTATTGAGAATTAGTGAATACTTACTATGTATATATCCTTCACGTATCCGTATAATACGACGTCGCCTCCCGTATAAATTGAAATAGCTTTTGAATCAAAATACTACATTCAATCTGAAAAGTTACCTCTGAAGTTGGTTCAGTCTGACGATAGAGAGAATTTTGGGGATTTTTGTTCTTATTTTTCGGTAGCAGCACTATATGTCATCGAGATGAAGAACTGAAGTGTTTAAAATTGATGATGTCATCTTTCCTGCTCTTACTTTTAACGCTTTTCACAAGTGTTTTCACTGAAAAACATTGGTATGTTATTTAATACCCTTTTTATTCTACTGATGACTGCGCTTATATTTATTAATTCGCCAATCGTGTATGGCGACCGTTTGTTGAACTGCATGCGAAGGCATAACTAAAAAAAGGCAAACAATTTGAAACTGCAGGGCGTTGGGAACTAAATTGTTTAATCAGCAAAATCTTGGTACGGTGATTTACAATAAAGGTGATTACATTAATCATCACTGTTGGACCAATGAAGAACTTACTGTTCTTAATAGCCGCAAAATGTTCCAAGATTTATTGCCTAAGGTATAATAGCTGATTTTGGTGCACAAAAGTAATGACACAATGCTTTAATTTTTCTATATGAATTTTCAGACGAATGTATTGAACTCGCAAAGTGATCAATTTATACAATTACTGATCGATTATCTCCACATTATTCTTGAGAGTGTGCACAAGCTATCGATTGGTAAAACGAAGCACTTGCTATTAAATGCACTCGTTGATACGATGGGAGGCTACTTGCATGTTTGCATTTTGCCTATTATGAAATATTCATACTACGCTGGGAATATAAAATACCAAAATATGAAAAAGCTTCTCGAGATTTTTCAACAACTTAAAGTTTTTTTGCGCACGGACGGCTCCGGGTGGCGGAAACATTTACGACTCACTGATGATCAAATAAAAATACAATCGATTATTATTGAATCATCAAAAAATTCATTAGCTTGCAGTGAAATTATAACCTACCAAACAGGTGATGCGAAAATATATTAATTTACTGTATGGATTATTTCAATATACATATTTAACTTTTCCTCGACCCTTTTTGTAAGTTAAAAATTGTATTTTAAAAGTTCCTGAGATTGCTACAGTTACTATTCCTTTACCATACCTGGACAATGAGGTAAACCCTAATAGGTATACATTTTTTTATGCAGCTGTTATTTAGTAAAAGTTTATATTTTTCTGAATATAATAGAACCACCATTATAAAGCAGGTGGATTGAATGAGCACACAAATAATAATTAATTATAACTAATACCTTAACAGTATTGCCTTACCATTTCAAACTGGAATTCTACAATCTTTATATTCAGAAAGATCAGCCTTCATCCTTGTGAAGTATTACATAGCGAGTGTTAAATGTATTACCTCAAAATCAAAAACAAATAAGGAAGTAATAAATTTTAAAGCTGATCTTCACGATTGGCTACAGCATTATGTAAGTATATCCCCTAAATAATATTATTTAGAGGATTTGAAACTCTAACCTCATTCTAGCATATATATTATTAGAATTTCACGACGTCTTTTCGCTATAATGATATTGCGCGCGTAGATGCGATATATTGTTTTTCAAAATAGATTATAAATTTCATTATACGTTGCGAAAAAATATTTAATTTTAATACTTTTTAATATCTTTGATAAAATGAAGAGTTTGAAATAACCTAGTCAAAATACATATTCTATTATGTATAGGTTTATCCTCATTTAGATGACGAGAATAAGTGGTATCCGGCTTTTGGTGGTGTATTACGAGTATTAAATTCAGTGAAAGAAACAGGTTTGTTAACATTGAAAAGTATGGAAAGTTATTATTTATACCTTTGTTTTAATTTTATTGTTTATTAACAAAATTCTAATTCTAAAATAAAAATCTACTTTAAAGCAAAACTCTGCAAAAGAAAACTCGATAGCGAATATCCAATGTTGACACCAGCTGTTATTACAGTAGATTTTATAGAAACGGCTACAGCAGAACTTACGGCATTATCAGTAGGAAATGGTAGCTTCATTTTTTTTTGTGCTAAATACATTATCTTCTTTATTTTCTTTATTTTCTTCCTTTTTTCTTCCCCTTCTTAATTCTTATTAGTTGGAGGCAATTAATTGACTCCATGAAAACCCAGCATAATAACATTTATAATATACCTTTTTATTATAATACAGATGAAACGTATAACTCAACATCCTTTGAACTAAATCAATTAATTGCTATTGGTGTGGCAAGTGCTGTGTTAGTGTGGATTCTATTGGGTTTAACACTTCTTTGCTATAAATGTCTTAAAAGAAATTCTGATTCATCCTCTCCGCGTTCATCAACTAGTAGCGCCCCGTATGTACTATATATGTATAATTGTATATATGTATATCCATTATACCATTTATACAATCTCGTATGATCTATTAAGAATCATTTTTTCAGGGTTTCAATTCTATTTATGTCACAATATTGTAAGTCAGACACACGTCCTTCAAGTCCATCAGACAAAAGTATCAGAGAAAAGCTGAAAAATTGGTTCAAGAAGAAGCTTGATAGTCAATATTCTAAACATTATAAAGAATCTGAAGACAAAGAACGCTGTTTAGCTGAAATTAATTATAGTAGTTATTAATTATAGAACTGTTTTGGGGCTTTTTGGCAGAATCCAAATAAACAGTATAAAATGAATGCAGGATTTTGTCAACTTTCATATATTATTATTTCGAGGAAAAAATTTTACATTATGTATTATAGGAAGGTTTATTGACTCTTATTATTAACTAATAATATTTATTATTATGAATGTATAATTGGGTAAACTAAATTGCTCTTATGGTAAAGTATCACATGCCCTTAAATATAAGGGATAGAAAATAAATCCAAGTGTTTGGTAAGGAGAGGCAGTGTAAAATTTAAAAAATTGTCCTTTCATATATGTAATTGTAATATAGAAGCCTGATCATGCTCAGAAGTGATAAAAAATTGTTGACTTTTTGAAACGTTTTAAAACGGATACGAATCAATATCTGAAAAAAGGCCAAGAATCGAATATCGGAAGCAGGGAAGTATCTGCAGCAGAAATAGTCATGACTCATTAATAAACATCGAACCCACAGATTGGTAGTTACATATATAGTTATATACTTGAGGCGTATCGTATGCATCTGTGCATGCCTTCATGTTTTATGATTTGATGAAAAAAAAATTTGTCTCTGGAATTTAAAAAATGTCTTCTCTTCCGGCAAGTACGTTTAATCTTTCGTTGCTGTCCATTTTCCGAATCAAGTTCTGCAGCTCCTTTTTTTGCTGCTTTGACTATGTGACGCAAATTGAAAAAAGACTAGAGAAAAGTCGATCACCCCGTCGAGTAGTCAGCGCAGCGTAGAGTTTGAGGCGTGTGCTCTCAACGAACGGCGTTCAGTGTTTCTTGGGTAATTTTAGATCGGAAAGATAGCGTATTTGCTTCAAGAGAGAGAAAGACAATCCCGTAGGGGAAATGAGATGGTACGAAAACCACCAGCAAGAGGGATGCAGAAAGAAAGAGGGAAAGAGTGAGATAGGATGATAGAGATTTGGGTGTGAGTGGTCTCTCGCACGCAGTTATGCCGATCACCTCTAACCGAATACCGCCAAATTGAACTCTGTTTCAAATTCTTAAACCAAGTGTCACATGAGTGTCGAAAACAAAATGCAATAAATGAAAGCCCTTGGGAAGGTCACGAGCAATTAGGGAATTTTTACAACGAAAGCAAATAATTTATGGTAGGTGTACATTTACGTTACGTTACACATATGCAGTATAAGTACTTTGTTCTGAATACTCCCTACACATAGCGTATAATATATATATATATATATATGTATATAAAAAATTTGGTTCGACATATCGCGCTCGTTAAATAAATAAATAGCGAGCAGAATTGCAGGTAAGTTACCTCTATAGAACTATAAGCGGAAGGAATCGAGTTCCCTTAAAAAAAAAATTCAAATATAATAAGCTCCTCGTTCTATACATTTACATATTGAATTTATCATATAAATTAAAAATGTTTAATTTTAATGTAATAAGTTAATAGTGAAGTGCGTTATTTTTAATTGTCGCATGTACATTTTTTAATTTTCAGATAATTTACCGGCTGAATTATTCTAAAGAGTCAAGGAGACTCAAATTTATTAAGGGAATTGATGGAGAAAGAATAATTAGACACGAGAAATAATATTATCTAGATTGAAAAATCAATCCACAAATGCTAAGATGATTCTTCATACGTTTTCAAAATTTTAGACCATTGTTCAGATATAATGCATTATGATATAGAAACGAAAAGTAAAAAACAAACAAAAGTAGTTCTCTGTGAGAATCAGCCTATCATGGAAGTTCATCAGAGACATTTGAATATGACATCCTTTGTGAAATAAGTATCTTGGTAATGACGCATTTATTTCGTAACGTAAAATCGAAATATAAAAAGCTGTTTATGCATCAAAAAGTAAATTCCACGTGAATTGTGCTTTTTTGATTAATATGATGGCAGGAACGGGAGTGAACGTAGGAGGGGCCAGCATGCTTAGAACCAGAAGAAGGGACATCAGTATCAAACCAAACAGAAAATTAGATCGAAAGTCATCGAGAGGAATGATTTATGAGAACGAGGAATTAAGGTTGAGGACCATACACATCAATGCCGAGGTAGAGCAAGGTAAGATTCTATTATAAAAAAGCGGTTGCGATTACATTGAAAATAGATTCTTCCAATCTTGAAATCTGAAACAGCATTCTCTCTTCACCTATTTGTTTTGGATTTACATACATATATACATATATATGTACATTCGTCGCCTATACTTTAGAATCGAAATCAGAGCTGCCAACTGATTTTAATGAATGCGTAAGGGAATTTTCAGAGGTTTCACAAAATTCCAAAACACAGGTATCAAGACATTTTAAAGGATTTAAAAAGATTTTATAGCGCAAAAGAATTTTAAAGGGATGTCAATGAAATTCAAAATAATTTCAAAATTTTTCTGATCAATATATTATGCACGCGCTTCCAAAAGAAAAGAACGCGCATACGGAGAGTATTATATATATAAAAGATATTTAAAAACAGGCCTGTGAAAGGGAGCGTATCAAAGATACAAATGTTCATTGTAGTATAAACTCCAATTAAAGAAATGTGATGATAATTACTATAAGAGCAAATTTAGTTTCCCCAATTTTACACTCGCAATAATAAATATTTTTTACCTCCGTTTTGTACAAATGTGCGCAGCTCTTATAGGGTCTGTTCAAATATGACGTAAGCACTTTTGAGATCATTCCCCCCCCGTAAGCAACAGTAAAGCAACAGTATTCCTCAACAATAATAAATTATCTAGACCCCATCACCTCCCCCACAAGCTGTTTATATAATACTTGAATAGCCCCTTATTACATCAGTAAAGTATATTGCTATACTGTAATTTTTTTAATTTCTCAAAAGAAAATCCGCATATATATATATATGTGTCTAACGTATGCAATGAAAATATTGAACTAATATATAGTGCCATTGCGAAGCATATGTTGAACTAAAACATAAAAGATTTAAATAGTTGTAAGACGCGATGATGGTTTCTGGCGTCTTGAGGACGCAAGAATCAAAGTTAGTTAGAAAAGAAGGGGAAGTCTGTGGCACTTGTGGAGCCAGAGCCAAAAGTAGTTCGTCCGACAACTTAAAACGATCAGGACGCAGTTTTGCGCGGAAGAATAAACAATAATCGTATAGAAATAAAAGATAAAAAATATCTTTAGTCTTGTTGTATTAGAAAAATTAAATAAAAAATACTTTTTTTTTTACAATTTCTTCGATTCTCTTCATACTCTTAACTTATTATAAAATAGGGTTCGTCGAAACAAAAAGGCGGATAATAAAAATATGGAAATCTGAAAAATATTCCAGAAACTATGGAGGATATATTTTTTAAAAACGAACCCAAGAATATCAGTTGCAGGTGAATAAAGCTCGCGGTTGCCGAAATTAAAATGGCTCGAAGGTCGGATCAAGTGTGGGTGTATAACAACACGTGTTCGTGCAAGACTGAATATTTTTCGATTAAGTAACAAAGTGCAACGGCTGCCGTTCACGGCTAGTATGTGAATTTAAAATTGACTGAGTTCATGAGCTAATTTTGGCAGTAGTATCTGAATAAGATTCACATAAGAAAATACTGTTGAATAACTTTTGCAAAAATATAATATGTACAAAATATTTTGGACAATTATGCGTGATGATAATACTCTGACGTGAAATAGAATACCTGCACAATTAAGAACAAAATTTATAGTGAGCACAATTTGATAGAACATGCTTGCCTCAACATTAAATCTCACTGAAATCAACCATTACCGAATTCAAGATCATGGGCACGATGGATAGACGAGACGAAGATCGAAATAGAAAAAAAAGTAGAGAAAGTACGTCCAAAAGTGCATTCAAAGTAGGGGAGACCGGGGCTATTCCGGACACTTTTTTTATTATTGAATATTGCGAATGACAAAGATTTTCTTTTTTGAAAATTATACATACCATTCAAAAGCCTATGATGCGATGTAAACAGATTATTATCTCTATAACTTCAATGTGCATGGTGTGCGGGGTGTGTGTTGAAAATAAATCATCGAGTCATATGCATATGTCCCTAATAATTCCGGTATGTGTTAAACAATCCTTATAGTCGCTTGATCGTCAATTATATGACCTGTTGACCTTTATTTCTTGATGGTCGCTTGCTCCTATTGTAGGATTCTAATTCAATTTCCTTCAAAGTTTTTGTTTTGATTTTGCTTTTTATTGCGTTGAGCCAATTTTACTATTTTTGTTCCTCTCTCAGCTTTTTCATGATCGAGGAATCGCAGTCAAAATCGCCAACTTTTGTCTTCTCCGTCCTTTGTTTTACCATTTTATATATCCCGGCCGAGAAATAGAAATATTTTCTCTGTCCTTTGGATCCTCATCGATCGTTCCAGCAAGCTGCAACACACTGCAGTCGCTATACATATTATTGATATTTTCATAGTATATCAGCTGACATCAGTTGACATAGCGTTCTTATTTCTTTTATAATTAGGGTTATTACCATGTCCGTATTTTTTGTCTCACTTTTATTACTCTGATGAAGTCAGTGTGACGACGTCATCGTACACGTTCTATATGCAATTACATACATAAATGAATGTCTTTGGTAAATGAGACGAGACAAAAAATGCGCGGGACATACGGTAACCCTTTCTATATTTATAATCATGCACCATAGCTCTTAAACTGATTGAAGAAATTATATTATCACTCAATATATTCTTTGTAAAAATTAACGTTTACACCCTTATTATGTATTTCTGTTTTATAGGTCAAAATGATATCAAAAAACTGCGTAGAGAAAACGAGCAGCTTAGGAGAGAAATATGGTGCCTCCGAGATGAATACGACAAACTTGAGGAAATCCTTAAGAAACAAAAGTGTCATGACGGAAACGAGGAATATAAGGTTAGCCGTCGTCTCTTTATATGAGGACTAATTTCAATTATATATAATGTGATTTGATGCTTTACATATGTGCAACAACTAATTCAATATAAACTAAAAATTATTTTAAATGGTGCCAGTTTGTTATTTATTTTCTGTGCGTACACTCACGCTAGCTGTCTTGCTGTATCTGTAAAAAATGTGAAATTTCTACTTTTCGCAGTTATTATATATCTGTATAATATAATAATGTATCGATTGTATAATGGTATTGTGTGTGTGGTTAGTGATGTTCGTCGCGCTAATTTCTCGAAGAGCGATTTGTTCGTCATTGCAAGGACTGGCTTTATCAACTGGATCCATAGTTAAATGGCAAGTGTTTTTGTTGCTAATTGTGCGAGAAAGTGATTTTAGCCTTTTGTGTGACCTTTTCACACTCGCTTCGCTCGTGCGCAAACGTTCACACAAAGCTAAAATTACATTCGCGCACTAGTATAGAAATGTACTAATATGTACGTTATGCGAAATATTCTGCTATAGCTAATTTTTTCATTCTTCTTACTTACTGTTTTGAAGCATGATTTATCTCAGTAATTTATTTTTTCAGAGTTTTTCAGATGAAGATGAGGCCTTGCAATCAAGTTACTCCGAGAAAAAAGAAGAAACGGAGATAGATGATGATGAAGATAATGGGATTGAGAATGATGATCAAGATCATGATGACGATGTTGACAACGACGACGACGACGATTATGATGATGATGATGATGATGATGGTGATGGTGATGGTGATGGTGATGGTGATGGTGATGGTGATGGTGATGGTGATTATGACTATCATGGAAATGGCAAGAAAGACAAGAAAGGAATTAGCAATAAGAAGAGCGATTCAAATCAAGAGGAGCAACTTGAAAATGCCGAGAATCAAAAGATTTCGTCAGAAAAAATAAGTAATAACTTACGCCGTCTTAATGTAAACTTTGACGATTTGTCAATTGTTGAAGAAGAGGAAGAGCTGAAAAGATGTCCGTTTATTTTCTCCACTGCAAACGACAGCTTTGGACTTACATGTTCGCAAGTCTGTGATCTTACTTCGACTCCAAGTCTGGAAAGCTCCATTTTAGATGCCAGTAGCTCCGCCTTTGCAACGAATTTCCATAACCGGGCATTTCAAAATTCTGCAATTGGATGGCAGAGCGATTTATTGGTACCTGGAATAAGTAATCAGAAGCCGACGAGCAGTTACACCATTCCGAGCACAATCATAACAAATTGCGGTACAGTCACTACTGCAGGTGCATCAACATCAAGTAGAACAGTAGATCATATAGCTAACGTTGATTTAACTAATTTTATTAGTTCACAAATTGCAGGTAAAGACACAGGTCCTCTATCTCAAATTGAAAGTAATCTAATAAATAAATCAAATTTGAGCGACCCTAGTCTCCTGTACAGGAGATGTCATGTGACGGAAGGGAACATGAAGCATGAAATAGAAGCATCATTTGAACTTTCACAACACAGACCTAATCATTTCTTTGCTCCTTTACCATCCAAAATCAGGACAAGTACAAACGAAAAAAAGCATTTACATGAAATATTACATGCAGAACCGGAGAACTTGGGTAACGTTTTTCTATCTGATAAAAGGAAATTCATTAGTTCGGAGAATTTACTGATAGGTGAAAATCAGAATAACTCAGCATTTAGCCTTCAGCCTTTGATTAAATCTATATCATGTGAAGAGTTGAACAGCTCTACCGGAAATTCATCATTTTTTGAGAGGATGAGAAATTTAAATAGTGATTTGGATGGTCCACAACACGTAAAAAGCAATCCATCAAAAGCATTTAAATCTCAACTCAGCGTAACCCTGAGACATCCGCATGACAAAAGCGAGACCTCTACTTCAGAAATTCCAAAAGTACCAAAACTGCCTTTCCAAAAATTTGGGTTCCTCACAAATCCATTTCTGAAAAATTCGGAAAACTCTTCTAATTATGTTGATTTTGGTCCTGAATTTGAAATACAAAATTCTCTAACCTGTCATAAAAATCAAAGTTGCCAACCTTTAGTTCAGAATTCTATCTATTCGGGACAATCTGATCAGTTGAAAGAAACAGATGAACTTTCAACGCCTAATTTAAATTTCCAACAATATGAAATACCTTCATCTCAATACAATGATAATAATATCAAGAAATGCCATAAGTATCAAATAACTTCTTTCAAAGGTCCTATACCCCATACTTTGCAAATTTCACCCATAATTCCAAACGAAGTGGATACTTATCACCGCGGGTTACGCACAACTAATCCACTGCTAGTAAGTCCCTCGAATCTTCACCGGCATATGCCATTCACATCCAGCAGCGCTGCAACCGTCCATTGTGCGGCACATGGAATGCAAATTTATTATGATTCAGTTGCCCAAAAATTGGTCGCACAGACGCAAGCTCCTAACGACATTGTTTGTGAGCATAGTGCTAGGGGGGTCTGCAGAAAAGAAGCAAGGTCGATAGATACGACAAACTCGACAGAAGCAGAACTTGCTTCGTTATGTAATCGACGACGAAAAAAAAATCTAAAAAAGGAAAAGTCCTCTTATGAGAAAAAGTCTGCATCGCCGGCAACTCAAGGAAAAGGGGGGGAAGGGTTTAAAAAGCAAGTTTCTATCTCTTCCTTCGATGAACCAGAATCCCCGAATTCAATAGAAAAGGGGAAAACATCAGGAAACTGCACATTTGCAGTGAGCAACTTTGCAGAAGTTCAAGAAGATAAAAACGAGAGTAGATCTTCATCTTCGGGTATGGACTCTCCAAAAAAAGAGCAGACCCGCCGAGTTTCACTTTACTTCAACACAAAAAAAAGACCCTCGTTGACATCAGTGAAAAGTGTTCGAAGTACGAATACGGATAATTCCAAAAACCGATACATTCCTCGAAAGGATAACTCGACAGATGATAACACAACAAAGCTGGAGAGAGAACGGGTAAACTCTGTCAATAGTAGAGATATTAGTAGCGTTAATAATAAAGGACGAAAAACAAGTAATAGTAGTGGAAGTGTTCCGTGGTGCGCTTGCTGGGGTAATGGTTGTATTTGAAGAATTATATGTATATATTGCGTGATGAGGCATTCCGTTTGAAAAATATGAAAGAGGCTATACTGTACATATTAAAAGCACGAATTTAATAACCATTCAACTTTATATACATATTGTATATTTTGATGTACTCAACAAATAAAGAAATATACGTGTCTTCTATAGTTTTATTTATCTTGCAAGTCGGCAACTAAATTTTAAATGTTATATATTTAAGAATTTTATTGAACGATTTTAAAATAAAGTTTAAAGGAATTTCAAGAGATTTCAAGAAATACAAAAAATTGCTGTTATATTGATTATTTTCTTTTTTTATCACTTATGTAATTATTTTTTTTGTGGGAATTTGACGAAATGCAGTCGAAAGAAAATCCTTTTGTAATTATGTGTATTAGAATTTTTTTATTTTTTGAGTTAAATTTTATTTTCGAAAAAAAAAAAGCGCTTGAGAGATCCGTTCGAATTTATGCATCGGAGTCACGCGCGCTTCCGCGCGCGGGTTGACTTTATTTTTAATTTAAGTGATTTTGTAGAATATAAAGATTTAAAATTTCCCGCGTCGCCCGCGATTATCGATATACGACGCGTCACGAACTGTATTGACCAATAAGGAATCGGGGTCCACGCATGCATTTATTTATTTATTTTAGCAGTTTTTCGATATTCGATACGTATGTCCTCTTTTAATAATAGGAGGAATAGGAGAAGAGAATAATAATATAGATTATAGATTTAAGAAGTCAGTATAACGGGGTTGATTATCTCGGGATTTCTACGTATTCTTATATTTACATATGAGGCTTACACGATTTGTGAAATTATAAGTGAGATCTTCAATGGATTTTGTTAATTCTTATTTTAGTTCACTACGAGAATATTACGTTCGATAATATAGAATAAAAATTTTCCCATTCTTTTTATATCTTCAGTTGTGTCCAATTTCTCTGTTGATATAGATAAAAATTGGTCTTCCAAGTATTTCAAAGATTCTCCAAATATTGTACCAAATGCATACTTTGTTGCATCTTCCCACACCTAAATAACAATAAAGGAAATAAGTATGAACTCAATAGAAAAGAAGTATGTACTTTATATTGCTAAAAAAATGTCAAAATTCTCCCGTCGATTTCTTCCTCGCGATTCATCAATTAATTTTTGTTAAAAATACATATGTGCATATATGAAAATTTAATGAAAATATATAAGGTTATCAATTTTTGGACCATATAGTGCTTCGAATGTGGGAAAAAGAAAGTTGATGCTTACAACTTCGAGCTCTGATTGCAGTTGAAATCCAACTGCTGACGCTAAATCTGCCCATACATCCTCGTGTAAATTGAACCTATGTAAATTCAATATTAATTGTAGCAAACAGTAAAAATTATGAGCAGCGCTGATCAGTTTCTGGAATCAAATAACACATTAGAATATTATTCTTCTGAATAAAGTAAAACAAAAAATTTTTTAAAAGATAAAACAGACAGTCAACAGAGTAGCTATTGTCATTAAAAAGAAGGGGAAAAGGTATGTATTCTCGAAATTGAAATCGAAGATACTAAATAATTTGACTAACATATATAAAAAAAAACTTGACTTCCAATCCAAGTGACAATGAAATTTAAATTAGAAATTCAGGAGAAATTAAAAGGTATTCAAAAGAATTTATAAAAGACTTGTTGCAAAAAAGTCAATTTTAAGGAATTTAAGTGATTGCGTCTATATACAGGCGGTGTCCTCTGACATGCACCTAGAAACTCGTCCTTGTTGCGTTCCTGATTTTAAACAATTTCAAGTGATTTGAAAAGAAAGAATTTAAAGAGATTTCAAAAAAACTGAGAAATTTTACAGAAATTCAATAAAGGCAACAAATTCCCGGAATAGGTGAAAAACCTGTTATTATGACTGAGCAGACATTTACCGTTTGTACGTCTATAAAATTTTCTAATAACGTGAAAATACTTTGGCATGATATCTTCAAAACCTTTAACAAGCCAGAATCCACTGACAATTGGAAATTTCGCTCTCTAATGTGTATCATTTTCCTTATAATATTTCGCAATTGTGATGTTAAGAGCATAATCTCTTTCTGCAAAAGGAAACAGAGTTTCATGTGTTAATTATTGTTAAACATTAGTTAATCATTACAATAAAAATGGGGTTTCTGGTATCGTTATTTGCTAATTATATCGATAATACGTACTAGCTCCAAAAAAACTTATTACCTTTATATTTTTCATTTTGATACGACTATTGGAATAGGCCATCATAAAATCCAAAATAATAAGATGCATTTTATCTTGTTCAATGCATATTTTAAGATTTTTAGTTCCCTTATTAGGTATATTGTTGATAATATTATTTACTACAAATAATATGGCTAATTGATCGTTGGAATAAAAATGAATTTCATTTATTGGCAATTCGAAACTTGATGTTACCACATTTTTCTGTTGAATAAGTTCTAAACTAAACGCATTCGATATTTCATTCTGGGAAAAGTCACTGATGAATTCTGAAATTGAACACAAATATAATATAGTTTAAATTTAAACTATCTTAACGCAGGTAATTTATGTAGTCATCATGTAATGTGTACCTTTAATGACTGCTTCAAAAATAAAATTGTATGTATCATTAACAAAATATTACCATTGAATAATTTCTTAAAGATGTAACCGACAAATTCCTCACTTTTTATAGCAATTTTAAAAAGTCCTATGTTCTCTGGAGGACCAACTCTGCAGAGTTTCGACATACTTAGTAGGATGTGTTTTTTAACAATATGTATGTCAAACTCATCATTCTCATATGTCACTATAATATCAAGTTCCGCAGATAACATTAGAGTTTCACTGTCAAAATTAATTAATGATTGACAGCAGTATTGTCCACCTATAGGAGAAATTGGAAAATTATAAACACACACACACACACGCATATTAGAAGATTTTCTAATTAATTTAAATACATATGTACTTACACAAATTTAATAACCACCAGTTGTCATTGTCTACTACCCACGGCTTAAACATTTCGACGTAGACTTGAACATTTCTTAGAAAAGTATTGGATTGAAGCTTTAAAGTATTTACGAAGGTTACATTTTCTTCTTTATTCTTTATTATTTTTCTTGAAACCTCCTCTTCAGAGATCAGATTAATATCTGCATTAATCTGAATTTCAAAGTCTGCAGATACGTTTGGAATGACTTCTTTACCTAATAATAATTAATAATATAAATGTATTAAAAAAACATATTTCCAAATGATTCTTGCGCTAAAGGTTAAATTAATCAATTAACTGATGATGCAATTAACTATACAAACCATAATGTACACATTTTCTTATGCAAGATCGAAAATCCGTGAGTTCACTCTCTGCATTCGCATAATTGTATCGCCTTCGATAAACGGATGGAGCAACATATAGGGATGGTTGAGTTCCCAAAAAACACACTTCCAGATGACCGTCTTCAGAAAGAATAACAATGAGCCCCTCAATTTTCTGAAAACAAAATTACGCACTGTTCTGCTATTATTTACAAATAAAGGAATTGCTTAATAAAACACTTAGGTGATGTTATATGTACCTGCGAATGAGCTACAGTAACCGCTATTGGAATAAAGGATACTTCAGCTGTCCATCTTAAAGATGAACCTTCATATATCATTACTGCTTTTGTATCTGTGATCACAATCGAGACTAATTTACCATCCGGTTCTGAAATCATTAGCAAACATAAAAATTGATTACCTATAAGAAATACATATACAGTCTCCAATTATATGTGATGAACTATATGTACATTCGCATTTTAATAATCGAAGGATCGAAGTACACATTAAATATGACGACCTCCTCTGTCCTGTACAATTTTTGTCTTAATAATTTTTTTGCAGCTAGATGAGTATTTTAAGTGATATTTCGATCCATCGATTAAAATGTGTACATATATAGTAAAATTAATATGCTGTACGTACACTGTAACTCAATTATATAAACATCACAATAAAAGGTTTAATATTATGTATATAAAACTTACCTATGATGTATGAATGGATGCATAAGATATTATATGCATACCTTTTTGTAAATTTAAGTGATAAATGACTGTCATGAAAGTAGTAAAAGTTTCTCTCACTTATGACAAGAATCCCAGTTTCAAGAGTACCAAGAGCAACAGAATTAATAGCTATGATAGCTTCTCCTAAATTATACTTCCAGTCAGCTTCTATCGTCCTTAAAGTTTCTGATTCATTACTATTTTTGCCAAATTCTGCAATATTCTGGTACCTAAAATATACGCAGTTAATTATAGTAGAGGATTATTATTACATTATGCAAACATATGAATGAATAACTCACCTGTAAAAGGCCAGGACCCAATCAGCATTCTGCGTAACAAATACATCATTAGCTTCTAGATATACTAAAGGCTCATGTTGTAAGCGATTTTTGAGGTTTCGCATAAAAGAGTAAAGTTCTTGTTCGAGAAAGAAAAGTGTACCGTCAACGAATTGCACACAGAGGAAATCTCTCTCGTGTCCACCACCGAATGGTCCAATAGTCAAAGACATAGCTACTGAAAGTAATTGGTGCTCGTATTCAACTTTCAGGCAACATTTATCACCTAAAATAAATAATATTTATGTAACACATCCTGCATAAACCCGACCATTTTAACTCATATATAGATTATATGTACATATACATAATAATAATAAATATAATTAAAATATCAGTTAAATTATCAAAAACATTAACACGAACCTAGGCCCACTGAGTCTTCCTTTAATTGCACATTATAGACTATTAATTTTTCTGGCAGGAGCACAGCTAAACAGTAATTTTGAGAACCACTGTAAAAAGGAAATTTATTAATTATAAAATTTCTCATTTTAGCCCACTGATGCGATGTTGCATCAATGCATTCCATCACACACTTTTAGACGATCAAAGTTCATGATAAATACATAAAAGAAGTTGTACATTATACAAATTCTTGAAAATCGATTAGAAAATAAATATAAATCTCTTTTATATCGCTCAAGCTTTATATATTACATGTAACAATTAAATATACATATATATATGTATATCTACACTTACGATAAAAACTTTCCAGCCTTCAAGTCCACAATGCTATCTGGCAACTGCTTCTCAATAATTAAATCTTTTGACATGTAAGGAAGAGGTAATTTTGTCTCCATCCATCGAGACAATGGATTATAAATTCTTAAAACTCCTTTGTTACTCCCAACTACAACAACATCACTCTTCTGAGGACCCAATAATGGTGCAATCAACAAATGTTGCTTATCAAATGTTTCATTCGTACCACATTCAACTCTCCACCATTCCTTTGTTTTAAACAACGACATAATAAATTATTAAATGAACCCAATGTGGAAAATTACATTTGCATGCGGGAGTTAAACACAAATATCTACTATGTACATATTTATTGTGAAATGCTTTAGTTGCTATGGAAACGACAATTGAAAACAATTCTTTCAGTCAGCATTCTTTCACGATTTACCATTTACTTTACACAAGAACGCAAAATTGTTTTATAAAGGACGTTTAAGAGATTTTAAATAAACAAAAAAGATTTCAAGGAGAATTTCAATTAAAACATTATAAATGATTTTAAGGTCAAAGGATTTAACCCAATTTCAAGACATTTTAAGGAACTACACCCGCTATACTCCACGTATAATAAGGATTTGGCACACCCCCTATTCCCCATTTTTACATTCTCATCAGAGAGAATGTATTGGATTTTTGTCAAATGTTTTTTTAGATAGCATTCTATAGCGAATATTATACATATGTATGTTGTGAGGTGAATAGATAAAAAACACCATTTTGACTCAATTCTCAATTTTTAATAGCAAAAGTTGAAATTGGTAGAAAAACCTAAATAAATTTTCTTTAATGTTTTCTATAATATAACTTATAGATAAGAATAATTGCTCTGAATTTGTAAAAATCGGAAAGATTGATAGCCATCGTAATTTTTCCGTAGATATATGCGGATAGAATGATCTAACTCTGCTATAATTTAATTTTTGACTAGCATTTTTGGATACGAATTCGTCGAACTCATCAAACATGTTTATAGGAAGGGCATAATAAATTCTACATTTGATTTTTTTTAGCTTGAACATTTCTTCACAATCATAAAGAGTAGAAGAAATTTTATCATAAATCAGATTTATGTCCATACCACCAAACTCATGAAGATACAAATCTTTAATCAATTTGTATTTGTATTTTCCACTACTTGAATAAGTTTTTTGAGTATTTTTTAAATGCAGAAGACCAGTTGGGATTGGATATGTAGATGATGTGAATACATGAATACGTGTAAGGTGAGGTTTAACTTTTAATTCTAATGCTAGGTGTGATGTTAATGGTAAAACTCCTCCTTGATGACAGAAGCCATAAAAAAAAGTAAAGAAAGTATTTAAAATGTACCACATAAGCTCAAGTTTACCAATCCGTTTTTTTTTCTTTATGACCCCCTTTACTTTGTCATTCTCCTCGTGAATGATCGGAGCAATGTCAGACATACTTTTTACATGGGGAGTACATAAGAAAACGAGTGGTAACAATACAGGTATTATAAACCGCGGTTCTTGGTGAGGAAATATTGAGATCAATGAAATTGGAATGATGAAAGACGCCATCATCAATGTCGAAATGCTGTTGACACGAGGAAGTTCCAGCCACCGAGCTCTTAAGGCACTAAAACAAATAAATTTAATATTACATATACTACTCAAAGTTTTCTTGTTCCAAATTACACGAGTTGAATTATTCATCTTAAAGAATTTCAAGATATTTTAGGTGCATGCGTCACATAAAAGTATTTTTAAAGTATTTTATCCGGAAAAGTCTTTTCGAGCCGCAAATGACCCAGAATTATCATACATATAATTCTAATGTTAATGATTTTTCATAAAATTTAGAGGAGATTGCTCAAATATGGCATAGGGCTCAAATATGGCACACCTGTAGTTCTTGCAAACTAAAACGTGTACTCTGTTAATAATAGTGGTATGTATCTAAAGGTTCCTGATACACGTAGAAAATAGAGTTAGTTTCGTTGTTTTATATGCGTTTGTTGAGGCGTGAGCTATAAAAATTTTCCTAATAAATGTTACACGTAGTAGTGTAGTAGGGTGAGTGGAATAGAAATGCACAAGAAATATGAAGTAGATTCTCTTTAAATGAAATTCTTTAGTCATTCAAATTTTGTAGGTAGTGCCTCGAATATCGACCACTTTACTATAAAATTAAACTTTTTTTCATGTTGAACTGGAAAAAAACAGAGTCAACCAGAAAACCAGCGATTAAAGATTCATGATTTTTTTATGATGAGCTTGCCTGGATTCATTGTATTATTGTTTAAATAGGTCCTTGTTTGTCTTGTTGGTGTGGGGCTATTGCAAATAACTTTTATGCAAGTCTTTATCTCCTAGATTGCATCATTAATTTTCATGTTTTCGTAAAGTTTTTATAAGTATGCCATATTCGAGCCACCTGTTGTTGTCCCCTGAAAAATTTCCTTTTTTTAAAAAATCATTATTTAAAAATGAACCGCTAGTGATTTGAAAAAATCAACCATACTCGTGATGATAACTGCTTTTAATGTTTGGAATGATGAAAAGAGAAAATATTTACCTATAAACTATTTTTGCAAATAGGAAAATTCCTAAAACTCCAAGCACATTAAACAACAAAGGAACGTTTACAAAAAAATGTAAAAATCGTGGGTGCAATCCATGCTGTTGAAGATTTTCGGTGATTGCATTGTATTTGATGAAATTTAAAGGTGTCACCACAAAATTATTCATACTGATGTCTAGATTAACAATTTCCCCAATCGTCAAATATCCATAATAGAAACTGTCGATAATAATCAATAAAATAGTTGCTGGAATACTGCATAGAACGAATGTTATAATTCGAATATGAAAATCTAATAATCCTATGCTCTTTGTGCCCAGTCCTCTTTGAAGCCAGAAAAATATTGGGGGTAATGCAAAAGCTATAAATGTAGGACGATTAAAGATGCCAACAACGGTTAATGTGGCAAGTATAAAACAATGATTCAGAGAATGCGATGGTAACGAAGCTCGAAGCTTGTAATATTTTACACGTTCAGTTCCAGTCTTTGCTGCATTATGACATTCATACAGTCGATCACTTTCCGCCACTACCTGCAAAATAAAATATAACCAATCATTCACAATACTTATTGTCGATAAAAAAGATTAAAAAAAGGATTAAAATTAAAACCTCCAATCCATAGCAGTAAAATTTTATTAAAATTCACTTCAAATAAAAGTTCAAATTTTAAAGGTCTTTCTTAACGTCCAAAATATAAACTCTAACAAAAAATATTTTAGAATTTCAATAAGTTTAAGATAGGAAATCATAAAAAAAGATATTAAAAAGTAGAAACCATACAAAATACTTTTAAACAAAAACCAAAAAACCACAATTAATTCAAAACGTTTTCATCTTTTGAAATCCTTTGAAAACTCCCAATCTTTTAAATATTTTTTAAATGTCTTAAAATATTTTGAAATTTTGTAAAATCAAATAGTTTTGAAATCGGTTGAAATATATTGAAATTTTAGAAAATTTTCAAACCTCTAGAATTGTTTTAAATCACTAAAAAGTTTACTAAAAATCAAATAGTTCACTAAACATTAAGCAAAAACCAATTAGTTGAAAATTTTTGTCAATTTAAATACTTAGGAAATCCAGAAAAATTATTTTAAAAAAAATTTGATAAAATCACAGGAAAAACAAGAATTTTTACCTTTTCGGAAAACTGCATACATTTAGCAACGTAGAATAATAACAAAGACGTCAAAATGAACTCGGTTGAATTAGAAAATGTACGTGTTACATAACATAACATTATATAGGAGCTTGCGTAAATAATCAATCGTGCTTTGAAAGCATGATTCCATATCCGACAAATTTTATATAGGCAATAATCTGATACGAAGGAAAAACAGCACATTAAGAGACGAGGAAATAGTAAGAGGTAGTATGGTGATCGCAATGATGTTCCAACGACGTAAGCAATGTAGGGACCAATAATTTTCAAAATCAAATATGATGTTCCTACAGTAAGCTCGGGAAATATAATACTGCGCACAGGAAATGTTACGTTGAATTCCCATGGCTTATAAACATCGATGTCAAACTGATCTCCTACAAAAAAGAATAAATATAATTAAGGACCACATCCTTAAATTATGTGTACCTAATGTAAATATTAAAATTAATAAATATTAATATATTATTATTATTATCATTATTATTACATTCTCATCAGAGAAGGTATTAGATTTGTGTAAAATTTGACCCCCCTCCACGCTTTTGTCAAATGTCCACATTTTGGGACCCCGTAAACTTTCGAAAGAATTGACCGATTGGATTGGCCTTTGGTATACTCTTTTAGTGTCGTAAAATGAAGGTCAAGTTCGTTGGCCAGCCATTTTGGATAAAAATTCAAAAAGTTGGAGCATTTTGAAAATTTTTGAAACCACTTTTTTTTGTAATTTAAAAATTCTACGGACGGATGTTCGTAGTACTCGAAAAGTCGAACAATTTTTCCTAATGACTTTTTTGGATAAAAAAAAAGAGCCAAATAACGTAAGATGCAGAGAAAATGATAAGAAACATAATTATTGGTATTAGAAAGATCTACAAGTTCTCCTTTGGCCATTTTTCAATAGGATGAGTAGTTTTCGTTTTAATCATGGAAAATATTGTTAAAAGGAGCCGAGCGCGAAACGCGAGTGCCCTGATGAGAATGTGCTCCTTACGGTCGATAGAACCTTAAGTAAATTAGTTTTCTTTTGCATTCAAAGCTGTAATTTAATTTAATTTAAATTACATTAAATTTAAATTTAAAATAATGTAAAAAAAACATATAGGTAAAAGCGTCCTGTAAGGCGCAAGCTTCCCGCAGGGCACAAGCGCGCAACACGGAGCGCGAAGCGCACGATGAGAATGTGCCCGCGAAGCGGGCAGATTTTTTTTTTGTTACATACATAAATTTACACTTTTTTTTTAATGAGAGTATAGCTACTGAGCGAAAAAATGTCTAGTTTTAATACTTTCTGTGTAAAAAGTGACGATTGAGATTAGATTTCGAACTTTTCATTTTAGGCAAAAATTCTCAGTCGACCGGAACTTTATTTGTGAATCAAAATACTACATATATACAAAAATTGGAGTGGTAAAATTTAATGTACCTGCCACAACTTCAATGGATTGAAAATATTCATCCGGATGTATGTAGCCGGTTTCTGGTATGAAATTTAATAAAACTCGCAGAACAGCAAGTACCCAATATATTGTTAGTTTATCTTGATGCAAAACAACATTTTGGCGATACTCATGAATGACTTTACTTTTTTGCATTTTATATTAAATATTTTTAAATCTCAATGATCTCAATGTTTTGGTTCATGTCAATCAACTTAAAACAGATGTTTATATGTCAACCAGTGCCAGTGTTGGTCAGTTACGCGTAACTCGAACTTTTATACGTATAATACGTAATATACGTATTATACGTAAAAATGTAATAAATGTAAAAAATGGCGGACTTGAAAGGAGTGCAGGGTTGTGCACGTAATATACCTTAGGTATATTACATGAGGTTTTTGACGTAATTTACGTACGTATATTACCTTCGAGCATATACTACCTGGAGTCAGCCTTGCGGGCTGCCGAAGCGTAACAGACTTTAGAAAGAGATAAGCGAATTAAGGGTACATCCTATCTCTCTCACTCCGCTCGGTGATTGGCTGGCGAAATCAAG